>JARFYF010000029.1:17273530-17288300 GCA_030265395.1 Rhina ancylostomus | reverse complement strand
GTGCCAACATAGCATGCCCACAACTTCCTAACCCGTATGTCTTTGGAGTGTGGGAGGAAACCGGAGCACCCAGAGGAAACCCATGCAGAGAACGTACAAACTCCTTCCAGACAGCGGCCAGAATCAAACTCAGGTCATTGGAGCTGTAATAGGGCTATGCTAACCATTACGCTACCACGCCTGCCCACGTACTACTGTGCCTGGTGGCAGTTTCTGCCCTTGTCCTCCTAGGTGGTAGATATCATGAGTTTGGAAGCTGCTGTCAGATGAGCTTCAGTGAGTAACAGCAGTGCATTTTGTAGTTAATTCATGGTGTACCAGTGATGAAGTGAATGAGTGTTTAGGATGGTGATGAGTTGGATACTTTGTACTGGAGCTGCATTTATCCAGGCCAGTGGAGAGTATTCCATCACACTACTGGTTTGTGCCTTGTAGATGGCAGAAAGGCCTTGTGGTGTCAGGAGGTGAATCAGTTGCTGAATGATACCCAATCTCTGACTTGCTCTTGTAGTTGCGGTATGTATGTGGCTGGTCCAGCTCAGGTTTTGGTTGATGATGACTCCCAAGATCTTGGTGGTGGGGCCTTGATGATGGTAATGCTATTGAATGTCAGGGTAGGTAGGCATTCGGACTCTTGCTGGAGATGGTCATCTTGTGCGATGTATGTTACTTGCCACTTACCAGCCCATGCCTGACCTAACCCATATCTCAGCCTTGCTATATCCAGGTAGGGATTGTTTCACATGCTGAGGTGTTGCAGAATTAAACATAGTGCACTCATCAGTGGACATCCCCACTTTTAAATTTTCCAGATATTGTAACTGTTTCTGGATGTATTTTGAAGCTCAAGAGTCTTTGTAGCAGAAATCTTTTGCTGTTGATGGGATTGTGTCAGAAGGGAACCAAGGCTTGAAACAGTGAAGGCTCATCTTGCAATCTGCCAATTAAAAAAACACTGTGATGCTGGAGGAACTCAGCAGGCCAGGCTGCATCCAAGGAGAAAAGCAGGCTGTTAATGTTTTGGGTCAGGACCCTTCTTCAGGATTGTCCTGACACGAAACGTTGACCGCCTGCTTTTCTCCACGTATGCTGCCTGGCCTGCTGAGTTCCTCCAGCATCGTAGTGTTTTTCAACTAGATTCCAGCATCTGCAGTCCTTTATTTCTCTAATCTTCCAATTGTCCTTACATTTGGAGGGCAGTAATTGTCATAGCTCTGCTTAAAAAAACAGACAAGAATAAAAGCCTACAATCATAGGCCAGTCATCCCAAGTTGGTAGTGGAGAAACCTTTATAAACAATAATCTGAGTTGAAGCCAAGAGATTTTTAGAATAATATAAATCAGTACATTTCAGTTCAAGGCTGTTCCTGCTTCACAAACTTTACTGGATTGTTTGATGAGATAATATTAAAGATGCTTGTGTGGTTAAATGATTTCTGATAAAGTCTTCTGACAAACGACCAAACAGTACTCAGCCCTGAGGTATTAATAAACTTCAGGAAGTAAACTTGAAAGAAGCTAAGGAACAGGTGGCAGTAAATAATGATGAAGAGGTGTAAGTTGGACTGTGAAAAGGTAGATTGTGGTGTTCTCCATTGGATCTATATTAGAAACACTGCTGATTCTGTGATCTGTTAATGGTTTAGACATGGGTGTAGATGTATGTTCACAAAGAGATCCAGCAAACAGTAAGGATGATAACAATAAACTTCAGGAAGATATGGACAAATTGGTGAAATGACACATGGCAGGCAAAATTTATCATAGGGAAAGGAGATGTGATACATTTTCATAGTAACTGAGGAGGACACTGTAAACTAAATATTGCAACTGTAGCGGCTAGCTACACTGAATAAAGACACGGGACACTTGTTTGGAGTCCAAGAGTCAAATGAACGACTGGGGTGTGCAGCCCCTTTAATAAACAGCATTCCCGCACTGATGTCACGCGACCTTCCCACGCGTGGGCTCCACTAGCCCACAAAGAAGGAGTGCCCCACGCCATCTTGTGTCGGGGCCTCCGACGACGCTCGCGATCCTGGGAGCTGGTTCGTGAAAGGTAGGTCGCCACAACCCATTGTTTTCTACCGTTTGGGCAATTTCTTGAACATTCTTAAGATTCACCCAAATCTCCACAGCTCTGAAGTTCATGAATAGTTTTTTATTTGGAATTACGTTAAATTGGATGACTAGATGTTTCCCTTTCTGAATTCACATTGGAAATGAAAATACCTGAATTCTGCAGCAACATGATTGTTGCAAGAATGAACTGACGTATACACAACATTTATTCTGAAAGTACATGCCAATGTAAAGTTCTAAATCTAAAAAAAATCTTATCAACTACTGTAATAAAGTGTATTTTAAGCTCTGAAAACTCGTTAGGGTGATGATTTCTCGGGATGACAGCCAGACTTGCCCATGCACCTTGGGTGGTTCAACTGCACAGAGACTGATGCCGGTGAGTTGAGGCACATTGGCATGGGGCAGGGTGGAGTTGAGGCACGGTGGGATGGGGCAGGGTGGAGGTGGTGGAAGTGGGAAAGAGGGGTACTAGAGGAAAGCAACAATAATAGGGAATTAGAGAGACTGTGTGGTACTTCTGCAACTGTAGGTAAGATTTCAGGATTAAATGCTGCCTCCATGTGCCAAAGTGAAGTTTGTCGCTGAGCAGCTCCGAATCATTTTGAGCATAAAAATATATGAACACAAGAAAGAGAATCAGAAGCAGGCCATTCAGCCCTTTGTGTCTACCCTGCTATTCAAAATCATAGTTAATCTTTTACCTCAGTCCAACTTTCCCACACTAATTCCACATCCCTTGATGCCCTTAATGTGTAAAAATCCATTATTTCTGTTTTGAATATACTCTCAGCTTAGATTCCACTGGTCCCTTGAGTATAGAATTCCAAAAATTCATTGCCCGCTGGTTAAGAAATTTCTCCTCTTCAGTCTTGAATAGCTAACCCCTTATTTTGAAGCTGTGACCTCCACCTCCACACATCCCAGCCAGATGAAACATCATCCCCACATCTGCTGTGTAAAGATCCATAAGAATATGTGTATTTGTCTGCATGGTAAAGGTGTACAGTTGTAGTCCAAAATCAGCAGTAATGGCAAAGATAGAAAAAGGAGCGAGATTGTGCAGGAAGATTTGAGGGAACTAGGGACAAAGGAAACCCATATGCACATGTCAAAGCTTATCATTGGCAGATTACCCCCAGTGCCATACATAGTGACTACAGAAATAGGAGGCCAGTGCAGCTGACCACATGGCTGTGAGAATGACGTAGGAAGAAGCACTTTAGATGACTTGAGCACTGAGACATCTTTGGGGGATGTAAGACCTTTAATGGCCAAATGGATTGCAAAACTCAATAGAATGATGAGGATTTCTGCTTGGGCTCTTGGGAAGAGTTAAAGCCAGTCTGGCAAGGGAAAGAAAAACACATTGTACATTTAGAAGGTAGCAATCCAAGACTAGGAATGACAGACAGAGAAATGGAAGACAAGTCTGGAAGGCAGAGGGAACAAACACTATGAAATAGACAACAAAGGAGTGTGGCAATGTTTACTGGAGTATACATGAATGCAAGGAATGTTGTGAATATGGTAGATGAGGTGATGGCACAGATACATGGTGGGAAATTTGATACTATAGCTATTACTGAAACATGGCTTAAAGGACAGGAATTGCAAATCATCATTACAAGTACAGAGTTTTCAGTTGCGATAGGGGAAATTAAGAAAAAGATCGGGGGTTGGGTAGTTAAAAGCATTGTTTAAAAGAACCATTACAGCTGTGAGGGGAGATCACATGATAAAAGAATCCCACAGGGTTAACTGAATCAAGTATAAATCAGGTATCACAACCTCGGAGCATATTTTTAGACCCCACAGTGGGCAAATATAGACATTTCTTAAAAGTACATAATCTACTATGATATTAACTGGTATGGAATCAGTTTAAAAGATTTGAATGGCAATGAATTTTTGAAATGCATTCAAGGGAACTGTTTTAGCCAGTACAGGATGTAATGTGCCCAACAAGAGAAGGGGAAGTTCTGGGCAAGTTATAGAGAATGAAGCTGAGCAGTGGAAGAGGTAACTGTGGGACAGCACTTTGGTGATGGTAATTATATTTAGTTATATTTAGCATGGTCACAGAAAGGTCCAAAGATAGATCGGGGTAAAGTTCTGAAATGGGGGAAGGGAAGCTTTACTAGGCTAAGATATAATTTAGCGAAAGTAAATTGGAAACAGCTGCTTGAAGGTAAATTAATGGCAGAGCACTGGTTGGCATTCAAGAAGGTGATAGTGAAGGTTCACAGCAAATTGATTCCCTAAAAGTAAAAGGATGGGATAGTCAAATCTAAAACGCCTGAATGTCAAAGTGCATATAGGGACAGATAGTGCGAGAGAAGCTTATATCAGATACCAAGATCTAAATATACAACAAACTTGAGGTGTATAGAGTGCAGAGGTCAAAGTAAGAAGGAACCTGGAAAAAGCAACTAGAAGGCATGAAAACATACTGACAAGTGAAAATAAAGGAATTTTTCCCCCAAAAGTGCATGAAAAGCAGGAACATGATTAGGGAAAGACCAGGCCTCTTAGAAACTGAAATGTAATCTGCGTGGTCAGGTGGAAGACTTGAGGCACAGTGCTTCGTGAGTAGCTGCATCCATCTTTACAAAATATGAAGGAAGAAAGGAAATAGCGGAAGGTCATACTATAAGGGAAGAACGAGTTGGATATTTTCACTGGAATTGAAAATAATGTGACCTTACTGAAAGATACAAGATTCTGAAGAGATTTAACAGGATGCGTGCTGGAGAATCTAGAGATAGGGAACAGTCTCGGGATAAATGAATGAACATGTAGGACTGTAATGAGGAATTTTTTTACTTAGTAGCTTCGGAATTGTTGGAATTCTCGACCCATACAGCAGTGGATGCTCACTCATGCAATGTATCCAGAGATTTCTGGAACCTAGAAGAATCAAGGAATACACAAATCAGGTAGGAGAGTAGAGTTGAGGAAGATTAACCTTGAATCTGCTAAACAGCAGTTAAGCTTGAGTAGCCATGTGGCCTACACCTATTCTGAAGATTTTATAAATGGATTAAAATGTACAGAATTAAACTGGAATTGTATAGAAAATGTCATCCCACAATTAGTGCACTGCATACATCTACTGTTCACCACATTGCAGGAAGGATGCACTTGCAGAAGAGAGTACAAACGAGATTTAAGAGGATGTTGAAAGAGTATCCTAACTATAAGAAAAGTGTGGATAGGCTGAAGTTGTTTTCACTGGAACAAAGTTGGCCGAGGGCAGAGTTAATTGCCGAATATAAAAATAAGAGGGGTTCAGAAAGGATTGAAATCCCACAACAAAGAGAACAGCATCCAGAGAACACAGATTCATGGTGATTAGTCGAAAGTAAAAGGAAGTTCTCTCATAGGCTGTTAGGGGTCTGAAAGTAATTGCCTGAAAGAGTGGTAGAGGATACAGATTTAATGTGAAATGTCTTAACCGACAAGATTTGAAATTGGAATTGTGCTGGATAGTTTTTATCTCAGTCAGTAGGGATCTGGTGGGCTGAGCTATCTCATTTTGGTTTTGTAAAATTCTATTTATCTATAATTTGTAATATGACAAGGCTAATGGGTCTGTTCTTGCCTATGTATTTCTGTCACTCTTTTAAAAGATAGGAATCCCATAAGCCTGTTTCTAATCTGCTATTGGCTAGTGTCTTCCCTGAAATGATTTCATTGCCTCAACTTTGTTGTCTAGTTTTTCATTGTACTCTGGAATACACACCAATTCTATGAATTTATTTATTTATCTTGAGATCTTTTAACCCAGCTATGTCTACTGATCTCATTCATAAGTTCTGCTACTTGGTGTGGCTGTAATAACCTGTTGAAAAAAATTAAAATTTTGTTACAAAATGATAAATTGTGTCTAACAAACTGTGTGGTCTATCTTAAAAATGTCTTCTGTTTATTTAAGATATCTATGAACATCTTAGAATGATATTCCTTTGGATCCTACTCAAAACTTGCTCTCAAAAATGAAAGATAACAATTTGTGTTTTTGGCATTTTATTATAGACTATCTTTCCAGAAGGCCACAGTTCATATTTTTGGAACAAACTGACTTCTCTAAGGAACTGCTTCTAAAATAAACAAATAAACAGATGCATGCAGGCAAGGACACACACGCAGCTAAACTTAGACCAGCAGATAATCAGAACATATTACATTTATGAAGATTGCAGACATTTTATAAACCAAATTGGTTAAGACACTTCTGCATTAATGGGAAGTCTAACCATAAATTTATTTCTCATTTCTGATATCCACTGCTATTCTGGTTTCCAAATGATGCAGGGAAGTGATGTTTGTTGATTACAAATCTGCTGTGAAGTTTGCAAATGTGTGGCTCACTATGAAAGAATGATCAAGTGGAAACAGTCTCAGGGAATACCACAAGATTTTAAAAATGTTCTTCCATAAAAGAATGAACATCCCATAAAACTGATTTATTATTTTCTTTGGATAATAAACACCTGATACTTTACTTTTGATATTTTTATCATTATCTGCACATTAGTTTAAATTTAGGATTCCAAATATATAAAAATGAATACTTCTCACTTGGCACCAATGGACAAATAAATAACAGCTGAATTGTTTAATTACAGAAAATTATTTTCTTTGACTGATAGATGATTGTTTCAATATTTTTTTTAAAATGTGAAACCTTTTCTTATAAATCTAGGACATTTACAAGGGCCAAGTGCCCTGTAAAAATGTTAGTGGATGGTCGCTTCCTGTTAAACTTAACCTTCTGCAGCCAAATAGCTTCTCCTTCTGTGCACTTGTATTAATGATTCCCATGTGTTCCATGCCAGGCAGCTGACAATGTCAATTACCTATTACTCTGGAGGTTTTACATCTTACTTAACCCTCTGCACTTGCATTGATATGGGTAAGCATATACATCCGTCTCCGTCAGAACTTCACAGATAATCTCTTTGGGTTTTATTTATATTTCTGCCCATTACTCTCTCATAGTTCTTCTCAGGCTATCTCCCTTTTTTTACCCCCCAGAATTAAAAAGATAAGATATTCTGTGAACCTCTTGCAGCTCTCACAACAGTGCATTGTGAATGGTCACCAGAAACAATAAATGAAACAAATATAACGTGATATTATTCTCATTCCTACCTCGCACTCATCCAAATTTTAAATCTTGTGTCTGAAGGGTATAGCACTTGAATGGCCCAAACAACCACACACATAGATTGAACTGACAAAGACTCAAACTCATCACCCTTCGCTGCAGGCATTCCACTGCTCAGATACTTCATATTGGTCAAGTGAGATTTTACTTTGTTTCTCAAGACATGGGTGAAACTAGCAAGGCAACATTCAACGCTCATCCTTTGTTCCAGAAGAGGTAGTGGGTTCTCTTAAAGTAATATTGCCCTGGTGTTGATGACTGCTAAAAATAGTCAGACGTAGGAAATTTCAGGATTTTGACCCAGTTTGGTGAAAGGCACCAAAAATAAAGTCCTATGTTTCAGACAGCAGCTACTGATGAGATGTACAGTTACTATTAAAATAGCACATATAGTATAATTATTTTCTGATTTAAAAAAATACATTTGAGAAAATATCAAAAACTCAAATCATTTCATTTTGTCTCTGTGGAATAAGAATCCTCAAATCTGTGTAATTGCCTAAACTAAGAATGCTGCTCACACAAATGGTAGTTCCATGGATGGTGAAAGACTGATTTGCTGTCAATGGTGATTTCCCATTCGCAGTTGGAACGATCAATGATTCTCATGGGACAGAATAAACTGAAAGTCAACCAGCTGAAGATCATTTCCTGCACCACACAGTGGATGGGCTCAAGCAGAGGTGAAACCGAGAAGCAACTTGTCCTTCTAGCCAGGGATTTTTTCCAGCAATACTGGGGAAATTTTATTAAAGATAAAAGGCTGGCAAGATATCTTTTTGATATTTAAGATTCATTGGAATAACTTATCGCATAATAGTACATTCACTGACACAAAAACTGGTGTGAATCCACAGTCTGAAGGTAAATGGGCCATTGAAGCACATACAGAGATTTTAGGTACAATGTCTCATTCTACTGGAGTCACAGTTTCTTCAAAATTCATTTAATGTCTAATTAAGTTACAACTGGAATATGCTGGAGTCACAGTACTAACAAATACAATTTTACTTCTCAATTGTCGGTATGATGCTTAGTACTATTTGTTGGTCTGGTGTATGATTAATACACAGTCAGTAGTGGTCTTAGTTTATAATGTCACAGGAGCCAAGGGAATATTAAATTGCACCATTAATTACACTGCACCATAATCTGCCAGTGATACAGGAGATGCTACTGAAAATACATCTGCACATTCTGACATTTTGTTGTTGCCCTCAAATTGACACAGGTTTGGAAACACATTCACAAGATAAATGAGTATGACTTCAAGCACTGGTCCGTGTATCACTGAGTATTTTTTATCCCTGGAAAGTTGCAGTGCAAGGGATGACACTTAAGATTTATAGCCAAAACCTTGTGCAGAGTTGCAGCTATTAAAAATGGATTCTGATAGGATGCTGGTTGATGTCACTTCATCAGAAATTTTACCAACTGGATTTGTCTTCTTTCACAAATGGAAATTTCCATTGACAGCAGACATTTCACAAAGCTGATGTTAACCTCTGTGCTGAAAACTAATTTCTTATTGGTTATTGTTTGTTATGCTGTTTGCAATACTTTCAACCTTGTGAAAGATCACGTGAAGAATACATGGGCTGGCTTCATTATTGCAACATTTAAAGGCCAGTGGTGCTATTTACTATTCTGTTAAGGACATCTACAAGTAGCTTAAAGACCAACACATGTTTTCAATGGTGGTTCTAGTGAGTTCTGGTGAAGGTTACACATCTGAAATATCATAATATTTCTTTGGTGTTTCTAGATTATAATTATTCTGCTGTGCATTTCCAGCATCTTCTGTTTAACACCAAGTAAATTACGATGCTACAGGGAACACACAACAATAATAGTTCTTGACCACAAAGCCACTGTTATAGAGAATATAACAACCTTTTATGTTCCTTTTTCTTCAATATTTTGTCTACAATATAAAATATCTATTAGCTCCTCTCCCATCAAAATGCATAGTTCCCAAGGTCTCCACAGAAGAATTTAGGAAATGGCACCAGAGCGTGTCTGGTAACAATTCAATGTGGCTCTCTCCCTAAGAAGTGCTTGACTTCTCCCAAATGCCACTAATGATAACACAGATTAACCACATGAGGAATTTCAAGTGCCACTATTTCCCCTTATTTCCTTGTTTTAAATTCAATTTATGTAAATAAACTGCAGCCACAATGTCTTTATTAACTTGGGTATCGTTCCAAAACATTGGGAGAGGTAGGAACATGAAATTTTGCTGAAGAGTGCAAATCAAATGTATGCTATTATTGATCCTATTATTGAGTGGGTAGGAACTAGTTTTACACCTCTAGGTCCTGAGTTCAACATAGTCTAGACTGATGGAATAAAAGTTTACTCCGTAAATTGTGTTAGTTCTACAATATAGTTTGGTCAGTCCCCTAATTCGAGTGTATGGGGTTATAGCATGGAATTGCCTCTAATTTTCTTAATTTGGCAACTTAATTGAGGCTACAGGATGACTGATTTGGAAAGTGGTTAGAAATCTTATACTGGTATTAGTGTAGATTCAGGGCCTTTGAGATTTGGCTTAAAGCAGGGTGTTTGGGCAAGGCAGAGAGAGTTTTATTCTTCTTTTAGCTGTGTAATACTGGACCCGGGAGTGTTGGCATTGGTTGCCTGAAATTGTAAGAGTTCCAGTTGCATCAGTAACGATTCTCACTTTGATGAATGTAAACTATTGCACCACAGTCAATTTTGATTTCATTATAAGACATTTTCATTTTAAACCCTTTCTGATTTGCTGAACAATGTAGAATTTAGGATGTGCTAAGAGGTCCCTCATACTTAACTAAACATTAAATAAAAAATGTGTGACATATGCACTACTCATGTGTTAAACTCCTCTCACAATTATAGGCTATACTGAAAAATACAAAACTTTGCAGTTTATGTACTAAATTCTATATTCTCAAATATGTCTGATTGGCTCAATAAATGATTCTGCAGAACACCAAAACATTAAAAGTGAAGACATCTTGCAGATTGCTGGATAATGACAACTCAAAATAACAACACCTTATTAACAGATACTTTGTTGGGTATGTTAAGAAAGATTAAAATATGTTTGCAAATATAATGAAGTCTTTTATTGCCTTAGTAAAACTTGTTTTGTAGAAATAAAGCAGAAAGTTCTCCCTTTGGCACCATTTCAAATGTCTGCACAAAGTAATACTTCTTCCGCTTTGAATTTATTGAGTTGAATTAAAAGAGCTGAGCTTTTGTAAGTACTCNNNNGGATTGTGCATTCTTCCTTTAACTTATACACATCAGCAAAGAACAGCAAAGTCAAGAAATCCTCTTTTCAATAAGTGTAACTCCATTATTACTGATCACATTTCATTTTGTCATGCCATGATTCCACTCACCTTTCTATGACAACTGCCAATTAGTTCCAATGAAATGAAGATTGTTTCCAGTTTTCTTTCAGGACCTCTGGTGCAAAACACCACTGTGCTCTCAGGTAATCAACAATATACCTGAACAGCCCAACTTGATTCACACCTTTTATTCCCCATCTCTCTTTCCCCTCCTATAAAGGCTCTTACCAAACTTTAGAAACTGAAAAGATATCTTGATAACTGTTGTGATATTGCAACACTGACAGCATTGACACACCTTCGATACAAGGAAAAAAAACACACTGGAGCTTTTTATTGTTCATTGGATCCTTTACAATATGAATAATAGTTATAACCTTGGAATGATAAATGTTGCTCCAATAAACTTTTTATGCAACAGAAATAAATTAGCATTATATTGTGAACTTATGGGCTTATTAATTCAAAAGGTATCTGAATCATTAACCTATTTTGACAGCTCTGGGAACAAAGCTGACAACATATCAGGGAGTAGGTGTACAACAGGAATGTGGCAAACTTCAATGAGCTGTGTGCAGTACAGAAGAAAGAAAATCATGTTTGACCAATTACTATCCATACTTTTCACTTACCTGCTCTGAGCTCATCTTCTGCAGTGCTTCCTCCCACAGTGCCCTGTTGTTATCAATGCCACCATATGCTGGGGGTGGTGTCAATCCTTGAAGAATTTGTGAGTCGCGATCCTGACACAAAGCCATGAGGTGTCCTATGTACAGCTTCAGTTTACTGCGATTCTGATTCAGTTCTAATAGTGACTGGACGATCTGTTGGAGGAAAACACAGGGGACAATCTGTTAAAATCAGGGTATGTTGTCATTACTAATATGGCCATTACCACTAGGACAAGCAAAGCCTGGAAGCCACTGCCACCACAAAGTTGATCACCAAGATAAGCATTGGAGCTGGAGGGAGATAATCTGCAATGCAGCCAGAGAAAGAGAAATAAAAATGAACACAAAATAATGAGATACTGACACCCAAATCACACAAACAAATAAGGAAGAATCTGAAACACATGACAACAGTAACAGTGCCTCCCAACAAACAAGGGCAATAAAATCAAGGCATGATAAGAAAATCACTCTCATTTTAAAATAATTTAAGTGCAATGATTTGAAGTAGATGGATCTCTTTTCTGTGCTCTTTGACATCTGACGTCAATGTCCAAGTTTTATTTCTGATCAATTGCGATCTTGAGGTATACATTTTATATTCTCACCACCATCATGACCAACCTGTTCTGCATTAAATAAGAAAAAGGTTCTAGACTTTATATCACACCTTTCAGGACCTCAAGATGTTCCAAAGCATTTCACAGCTCAACAAGTACTACAGAAGTATAATCACTGCTCTTTTACAGGTAAAAGCAACTGCATTTTCCACATGGCAACATGATAATTGAAGGCATACAGTTTGATTGTAGTGGTAGAAGGATAATTATTGGCTGAGGCAACAGGAGAACTTTTCTACTCTTCTTATAAATGCCATAGGCTACAGTCAAATGTGTCATCTGAAAGATATCTTCTTACTGCCATAATATCATGTGCTTTGATTTCTGGCTGGGACTTGATTTTCAGACAATGAAATATGGATATTACCACTGAACTAGGGCTGACACTTAGGAGAAAAATAAGTGCAGATGCTGGAAATAAATAGAGATAAACTGGCAGAAATACTCAGAATGCTCAAAAGCATCCATGGAGAATGTAACAAATATAACAGTCTCAGATCAAAGGTAATCCTTCATTTGAAGGTCGACTGTTTCTCTCCCCACAGATGCTGCCAGACATGCCGAGTATTTCCAGCATTTTCGGTTGTTATTACTTAAAACTGGGATACTGCAGTCTTAAACTGCAGAATACAGTCAGGGGTTATTTTAAGATTTTGCAATGCAGTGTTTAGTCCACATCTGGAATACTGTGTTTAATTTAGGTCACTAGGCTAGTTAAAGGACATATGTATATTGGAATGGATTTTGAAAGAATAATAACAAAAATGATGCCAAATACAATAGGGATGAGCTATGGGTAAAGATTAGAGGATCAAGTTGTAAAGTTCAGAGAAAAGTTTAAAGAGAAAATTCATTCAGGTGTATAAATATTAAGTGGCATGGACAAGAAAACCTAGACTGTCATTTCAATGTCAGGCTTGTACAATCAGAAGCACATATTTAGATCAGTGAAAATGAATTAAACCAGACATTAGAAAGATTTCTTAGACTCAAAAGTGATAAATGTTCTGAATAATCTGGCAATATGGAGGAAAATGAACGCATTCAAAAAGCAGCTGAATGTCTGACTGAAGGAATTAGGTTATGTTATGGATGAACCTAATTAGCTGAATGCCGTTGAAGGTTCGTAAATTGACAGTGAGATATCTTCAAGCATTGGGTAAACATATTCTACTGGTTTGGTGCTGTACCTTCTGTTTTACCATGATTTAATTGGCTTTCATTGAAAATGTCACCACAGATAGGATGGTAGCAACAGAGGCTAATTTACACAGTAAGATATGATATGGGTAATTACTGGATCTTTCTTTGCAAGATTTTTCGAAGGTAATAAAGCATTGTTAAATCTGAATCAATGGCACACTACACTCAATATCCAGGGCAATACTTCGGAGTTAATTATGTTTTCATTAAAAGAATGAATTGTATGCACTTTATTGGCACAGTGACAGTCACCAAGCTGAGCTGAATTGCTCCATTTCAGACAATGTGGCGGTGAGAACAGTAATTGCCAACAGACCTGTGAAATTAGTAGAGAATTACTGTAGGGCTTGGTCACTCAATAACACAACACAACACCACTTCCAGTGGTGTAGGGTAGGGGAGTGAGAGAACAGAGGGAGTAAGGGGCAAAAATACATAGATAAGGTGAAGTTCACCTGCCCAGTTCAGTGGCTGGTTAGCTAGGTATTACTCAGTGATCAGCTTCAAGTGGGTGAAGGGATGCATGTACTAAGCAGCATCTCATGCCCGAGTTGATAAGATTTCCATACCACTTTAAAAATGGCAAGTAGAAGGGCTCAGCATGTAGGCATTGATGGACAATCTAACATAAAAGAATTCATGTCCTCATGCCTGTGCCCGGTCAGTGAACAAGCTACCCATTAATCGCAGTTCACGTGCCCTTTTTAATTGAACTCTGGTGGAATTAAGAAAATGCAACATTACTGGAACAGTAATTCAGAGCCAGAGACACAAGTTCAGCTCTGACCACACCATCTGGGGAATTCAAATTAAATTAATCACCTTCCTCTAGAAAAAAGTTCAATGTGGAACCAGTGGGCTGTGGTAAAAACCCACCTGGTGTACTTATAAACCTTTAGGGAAGGTGATCTATCCTCATCTGATATGGCCTATATTTAGCCAGAATAATAGTAGTGTGATTGACACAAATTACTCTCTTAACTGTACTCTATTGTACTAAACAACAATGACAAATATAAGAAGAATTGGACTGTGGTAGTCACTGGATTAGGATACAAATGAGAAACACAGGCCAACCTGGTTGAGTGATGCTGCAACAATGTTCTCTTGCTCGATGTCAGTAAAACTAAAGACCTGATTGTTGACTTTTGAAAAGGGAAAGAAGGCGAACATGTGCCAGTCTACATTAGTGGATTGGTGGTGGAGAGGGTCAACAGCTTTAAATTCATGGGCGTTAACATATCAGATAACCTGTCTTGGGCCCAGCATATATATGCAATCACAAGGAAGACACACCAGCATAGTCACTTTCTTAGGTTACAGAGGTTCAGCACATCACTGAACACTCACAAACTTCTACAGATGTACTGTTGAAAGTATCCTGACTGGTTGCTTCATGATCTAGTACAGCAATTCGAATGCCCAGGAATATAAGAAGCTGCAGAGAGTAGTGGACTCAGCCCAATACATCACTGGCACAAACCTCCTCATCATTGGAAGTATCTATATGAGGTGCTGCCTCAAGAAGGCAACATCTATCATCAAAGATCCCCACTCTCTAGGCAATGCTACGTTCTCACAGCAACGATCAGGCAGGAGTTACAAAAGCCTGAAGTCCCACACCACCAGGTTCAAGAACAGCTACTTCCCTTCAACCATTCAGTTCTTGAACCAACC
>JARFYF010000029.1:17114261-17124803 GCA_030265395.1 Rhina ancylostomus | reverse complement strand
CGTTATTTCTCTTTTGTACTATTTATTTTTGTAACTTACAGAAATTTTTACTTCTTGTACTGTACTGCTGCTGCAAAACAACAAATATTGCAACATATGTCAGTGATAATCAACCTGATTCTGAATTACACATCTAAAGCTTCCTTTGGAAGCTCATCCATATACCCACCATCCTCTGTGTGAAAAAGTTTCCCCTTAGGTCCCTTTTAAATCTTTCCCTTCTCACCTTTTCCCTCTGTCCTCTAGTTTTAGACTCCCCTGCTCTGGGCAAAAAGACTGTGACCATCCACATGACCTTCGCTCCTTATGATTTTGTATACCTCTAAGGTTACCTCTTAACTTCTTATGCTCCAGGGAAAAAAGTGCCAGCCTACCCAGCCTCTCCCTGTAACTCAAGTCCTCCAGTCCCAGTAACATCCTCATGAATCTTTCCTGCACCCTTTCCAGCTTAATGATATTCTTCCTATAGCTGGGCAACCAGAATGACGCACAATTCTCCAAGGGTGGTATCCAACAACTTGTACAGTTGCAACACGACATCCCAGTTCCTGTACTCAATGCCCAGATCGCTGAAGGCAAGCACGCCAAACGCCTTCTTCACCACCCTGTCCAGCTGTGACACCACTTTCAAGGAACTATGTACCTGTACCCTTAGGCCCCTCTCTTCAACAACACTCTCCAGGGCCCTACCATCAAGCTACCCTTTGCCTTGCTGCCAATGGATTCAAAATGTAAGAGTATCTGTCATTCATGCTTGAGTTCACACTTGAACTACACTCTTGGTTGGCTTCAGTATGCTTGGAGATTAAATCCTGAGAGAAAACTTTGAGGTAGAGATAAACAGACTAGTGCAGTCTACATCCAACCTTGAAATACCATGGTGATGCAAGAGAGACAGTACAAATCTTCAGAGATTTCACTCAGTCAACCTGGATCAAAGTTGACCTAAGTCCTTACAACAAGAGGGCAATACTTACTGATTCCTAGAATCAGGAGGTGCTCTATAACGGAAGGCACATGCCTGCTTCACAGTACATTTGCATTTAAATAATAAAAACTGGAGAAATATTCAATGCTCAGGACTATATAAACATCAGAAACACAATGAACACATTCGGACATTAAAGTTCATCCCCATAAAGCAGATTAACATCTTCAAATCCAAAACTGAATGGCAGTTTAATGATAGGAGCATTGTCCATATCTGTTGTGATGTGTGTCATCAAAGCCATGTTCTTCACCAAACCACAAGCCTCTCCTTCAGGAGTACTTGTATTGAAGTTATAGATAGATTCACTAGGTATTGTAATATCATCCATCTTACTGACTTCGTCTAATTTTGACTCTCGAACAGAGAATCATGAATAAGGGGTCATAACTACAAAATATAGAGCCTGTCATTGAAAATTGAGGGTCGTGGAAATTTCCTCTCTGAGGGTGATGAATCTCTGGAATTCTTTGTTGTGAGGGTGATGGAGGCCAGATCATTAGATATATAATAAAGGTGGAGATATGGGCATAAGGAGGATTATGGGCACAGAAGAGGAGCTGAGGCCAGCATAGATCAGCCATGATTATATTGAATGGCAGGGCAGGCTCGAGGGCCTGATGACCTACACGCTCCTTTTTTCCTGAGTTTTTGTGATTCTCACTAGAAATATCAAGTTAACTCCTCTTGAGATATAGTTAGACTCATTTCAAAAGCACCTTCGATCTTGCCTTCCTTGCCATTATTAGTATTGTTAACTGGCATTAAGTGGCCAATATGGATGATGGATTTTCTCTCACTATTTGGAAAATGGTGGTAAGACTCTCAAAGGCAAGGGCAAGGTGACTGATGTCCTCTTGTCTAGTGGGAGTTATCGACTTCTCTCCTTCCACAAAATCTTATCTGTTAGAAGTATTGGACGAAGCAGAGGCTTTCAAAAGGGTAGTTAATCCAATTTTTGAGGCACTTTTTGCCCCTTAATGCCAGTTCCCTTCTTCCTCTCTCAGTGCTATAGAAGTATCTCTTCTGCAGCCACATTGGAACTTTTCACCTTTGAATTTGTGGACTTTCTCTTGAAAGCACCAACTGCAGTCAAAGCCCACCACATATAAATAAATTGCTTCTGGTCCAGAAACATTGGCTGGGGTTGCTGCATATCTGCAGAGGCAGGTAGAACTCCACCCCATCAGTACTCTGCCTCAAAAAGAAAAATGCCATGAAGTACAGCAGTACAATATCAAGGTCTGAAACTACCATTGGGTTGACACGACAAGACAGAGATGAGTATGAATTTGGAGCAGGATGATTTGGTGACATTGGTGGCACATTAATTTCCTCAAGCTAGAGATCGGCACTAGTGGAAGTAATGTGACAATTATTTCCATTTGTTGATCAGATCAAGCTTGGACTTGGTGAATAAGATGTAGTGTAAAGCAAGGGTACATCTGAGGCCAGAAGTCCTCATTATACACTAGAAAGTTGAGCTAGACCATGCATGGCACAATATCTTAAGCGAAGGGAAGAATGGATAGGAACATTTATAAATATGTTTGTTATAAAGATGCTTAATTATCTGTGTGCTTATTATTCCACAATTTGACAATTCCAATGAGATGGACAGAAAATCTCTGGATCACTTAATGTGAATATTATTGACATGACATTGGCATGTCAGATCACCAGTTCCGTTAAATTTTAAGGGTAAATAATTTGTGAAAAGACTTTCCACAGAATTAACTTCCAACAAAATATTAATTTGCCTGAGTAGAATCGGTTGCCTTTTTAACTCGTGAAATTACATTGTTCATTTTGGGAACTAATTTACTAGAGGTGTACCATGCGTCTTTTACACAGAAACACAGTCAATGTAAAAGCATATAGCATATTATGAAACGAGGTCTGCTGGAGTTTAAAAGGCTCAGTTCCTTTGCCAAGCAATTGATTGCATCAGAAACATGGGGAATTTATGATCTGTGAGGTTCAGCATTTTATGGATTTTCAGGCAGCAGAGTTCTGCAGTAAGATTTCCCTATCCAGAAGTGATTAGCAATGCCCAAAATATTATGGATACCATGCATATTATCTAAATGTTCTGGGCCCCAGCCCCAGAATTTTGATGGGGACAGGAGCATATCTACTGAATGGTTGAAAGTAACAACCAATTTCAAATCCTCCCAGAAAATTGATTCAGGAACACCTGTTCAGGGGTGAATCAGGTCCACTTGCCAGCTGTCATAGTAGTTACTTTAACTTATTTCTTTTCATGGTTATTGCTCTATTTTGTCTAGGACTTCTGGAAATTACTATTGTCTGCATCTTCTCTTGTAATCAGTTGAAACAATCATCTATCTTTTCCGTAAAGTAAGCTTTCTTTAGTTTCCACCTTGTAGTAAATGTTACATTGGTTAGAAAGAGTGATTGTTACTTTAAAGTTTCCATCCCTTGAAATATTGCATTACATACCAACTGCAAGTTTTATATAAAAAAAAGTTCAAAAGATAGTCTGAAGTGCTCTTGAATCAACTGCATGCACTTTAGCCATATATTTGTTACACGGGTGATGAGCATAACAAAGAATCACAGCCACTAAAAGTGCCAAAATGAGAGCAGTGGATAATGTTGTATGATAGGCAGAGTCTACTCACAAAGAAATTATTTAATCTACTTTAACTTCAGTGAGAAAAAGGTGGTACATTGGGCACTGGGGTTAACAGCATTGCAGGCTTCCCAGAAGTTCATGCAGTCAGTGATTGTACTTATGTGCCCATAAAGGCTCCCTTTAATAACATGGATACTTTCGTAATCACAAAAGTTTCTTACTTCTTCAATGTGTAGTTTGTTGTAGATTATGAGAAAAATTTCCTCATTTTGAATTCTATATTTTCAGAAGCACGTGATAAGGCAGATTCAGCATGGTTTTATGAATGAGAAATCATGTTCTGTTAATTTATTAGAGTCCATTGAGGACTAAAAATGGTAGAAAAGAGAGACCAGTGAACATAGCATTTTTAGATTTCTAAAAAGCAGTCAAAAAGGTGCCATGCACAAAATATCATTGGGTCTAAGATCATTTATCAGCCTGGATAGTGGATTGATTAACCGAGAGTAAACAGGGAGTAGGAATAACAAGTCATGTTCTGATTCACAAATTGTGTAATTTTAAGCCCAGATCAAGGGACTGAGTATAAAGTAACAAGTTTGCTAACAATACAAAAAACAGATGGGTAAATAAGTTGTGTGGAAGACGTCCAAGCCTCAAAACTGTTTTACTATATTGGTGTTTCAACTGGAGTTTGGGTCATCTATTTGCGAAACTCCCATAAAGACTGACAGAAGGGCTTTGTTGGGTTACCTTTCGTAACATTGTTATGAATCAGCTTCATGCATGGCATTCTCTGTTGATCTACTGCAAATTCTTGCAGCTGCTGGCATTTAGGCTCATGGGCACAATCTTTGCAACTAACGTTTAAAGGGTCATACAACAAGCATCTCAACTGGAGGTGAGTGTAGCAACTAAATGATTGGATGTTACAACATTGGAAGGGGATGGGAGGCTGTTCCTTGGTGGTCAGAAGAATCTCAGGTTGGTGAAGAACAGAGGCATCAGCAGGCATATTTGTTGTGCAAAGAATCCACAGAGACCTTCCAGAGCTACAGCTGGTCAGTTTCGGTAGTGCCAGGGAAGTCTTTGGAAGGAAGTGCATATCCTATGAATGCCTGAATATTGGAGAAGCCTACAATAGAAATGCAAATGACTATGCCCACTCTCCTTGTTCCTGTGGATTGAAGTTTTCTCCCCTTCAGTATGAAGCTCAGATGACTTCCCTAATGCAGCAAAGCAGGAATCTAAGTGACACAGTGGATATCAGCAGCCTGGAATGATCCTTGTCCTTGAGTGCACCTTGAAGCTTCCTAGCTCGAAGATGCAAAATAATTCAGGCACGCCAATAAGGCTGTATTTGCAAAATCAGTCTCCTGCTCGAGCATCTCAAACTGATTTTGATTATTTTAGCAGGTTACCATGATTAAATAATGTAATTCCTTTGTACGACTGTCCAGATCAAAGTACAGACTAGCTGGCATAGATAGAAACTGACCTGCTGTTTGAGCTGTTGCACCAACCTATCCTTCTCCCTTTTTAGTGATGCCACCTCCTCCTGTGTCTTCTTTTTCTTAGATGAGGAGAGTTCCAGTAGAGCAATATTAGCATCCTTCTCACTGATGGCTGCGAGTAGTGCTTCTTGTCTGAAAGACAATGGGGAACACTTTAGATAATCAAGTATCACAAAATACTTCAGGCATGAATACTAGCCCCACAAAATAAATGATAAAAGGTCAATATGTATAAGCACATTTTTCTATCACCAAATAATACTGCCAATGCTGGAAATCTGAAATAAAACAAAGTGCTAAAATATTCAGCAACTCGGGCAGAATCTCTTGAGAGAAACAAGATTAATATTCCAGGTTGATGGCTTTTTTTCAGAACTGGGTAGAGTTACAAACAAAACAAGTTTCATAAAACCACAGAAAGGATAAGGAGAGGAGAGAACTGGGGGAGTCTGGGGGAGAAGGCAAAAGAGAATAAGTGACGGAAGGGCTGATAATGGATGGCAAAGAGTGGTGGTAAAGGAATTAATGAATAGCACAAAATCTGAATGGAGGTGGTGAAAATGAGAGAGGTAGAATAATTATTTGAAAAACTGAAATTAGGTAATGCAAAATTTAAAAATGAAAAGATGAATATTTGACATTGTAGGTTGTTCGGAGTCCAGAAAGTTGCATCATGCCCAGAAAGAAGATGTAGTGTTGTTCTTTGTGGTGGAACTTTGTCAGAGTACAACAGGAGGCTGAAGACTATGAGATCAGTGTGAGAAGTTAGAGAGAAAATGGGATGGAGAATTAAAGTGACTCTCAAATGGATGGCACTTCAGGAACTCTCATTCAATCCTGACTTTGGGTGCTGTCTGTGTAGAGTTTGAATGTTCTCCTCATGATGGTGTGGTTTCCTCTGGGAGCTTTGTTCCTCTTCTGCATCCCCATGACGTGCTGGCAGATTAACTTGGGTAGGTTAATGTCAAAAAGTGTCATCCGGGATGATAAGCATGCATGGGAATAAGTTGCAAGGGTAAAGGAAAATCAGAAAAGGAGGAAACAGGACCAATGTGATTGCTCCCTATGACCTAGCATGGACATGATGGACCACTTAACCTCTGTTATATGAAGCTTGGAATGTTGGGAAGATATTTAGTATGTGCAAGGTGTGCTACTGCTACCAAGGAGAGCAAACACATGACAAGTGAACAGTCAACAGCAAGCAGAGTTTTATTTCAAAAACAGCTACCCTGGTAAGGAGATTTCTTCAAAAAGATTATAGTATTTAAGAGGCACTTTTTATCCGTGGGTTTTTGTCAAATATTCAAAGAGCCATGTAGCCCTGTGCTATCAGTAATTATTATTATATTTTCCATATATCATTGCTAAATTAAATGTTTGAACACTACTAAAAATCCAGGGAGATTGATAAGTAATTCCTTAGTACAAATGTCTGAATCAAAGCAAAGACTAGCTGGCACAGGTGGAATGTGACCTGCTGTTTAAGTTATTATACCATAGTTGTTATAAATGACCTAAGACTGTGTTACCCCCAACACTGGAAAACTCTTCTGTAAATCCCAGAAGGTGCTTTGTAACTGCATTTTGGCACTGATCTTCGGTTAATTAGGTTCCTATGTTATTGACTACCTCCACATCATGATATAGGAAAAAGGATTTTTATCACATCTCAATGTGATAAAGGATTTTTTAATCACATCTGCTTCAAATGTATAGTTTGGAAAATAAATATCTTTTCAAAATGAATTCTGACAAATAAATCAGTCTTTTAGAAAATGTATTTATTTACTATCAATCATGGATTTAAACAACAATTTCAAATACGAACATTAGCATTCAGATATTGGTAGTATCTACAGAAGGCATTGCCTTAAGAAGGCAACATCCATCATCAAAGATCCCCACCATCCAGGCCATGCCATCTTCTCGCAGCTACCAAAGGACAGGAGGTACAGAAGTCTGAAGTCCCATGCCACCAGTTCAAGAACAGCTACTTCCCTTCAACCATTCAGTTCTTGAATCAAATGACAAAACCCTAATCCTAACAAGCCAGTGAAATCTTTCTGTTGAGTAAAATACTTATATATCATGTTCCCACGGGCCCATGTTCTCTGGAGTTTAGAAGAGTGAGAAGTGTTTTTATAGAAACATACAAAAATTCTTATTTGGCTTGAAGAGGTGGATGCTGAGACTGTTTCCCTGTGTGGAAAGTCTAGAACTTAGAGGTCTTAATCTAAAACTAAGGGGTTCTTAGTAGGAATTTCCAGTATGCTGAATCCCTGACTCCAACCCTGTATATCTGGATCTGGTTAGCAACACAGCTTAGCAACACTGTGACCAATTTGCACTAAAATGGTTTTTGTTTTTTTTTTGTTCTAATTGTGTTCTTTCTTGTAAAAGTTAAATAATTTATGTTTCTCTTGTGAATGCTGCTTATATGCTCTGTGCCTGTGATGCTGCTGCAAGCAAGTTTTTCATTACACCTGTTCATACATCTACTTGTGCATATGACAATAACTTTGACTTAAGTGTAGAAATTGGATTAAAAAGGAAACACATCTGCACCTGTATTTATAGAAAGCATTCTGTGTATATTTTGACATTTTGTGCCATTTCCTGTGAAAGTTCCATCCATCAGGAATTGAATTGAACAATTCCTGTCAGGGTTCATCCTAATGCTGGTGACATTTCTTTGTCACATTATGCACTTTGATGATGTTATCAATGAATGCGGCTTAAGTTTCTGATTTACCGACCAAGATTGGATGCGACCCATGACCAACCATAGAAAGCTGTTTGATGTAGACTGTTTTAACAAGAAGATACAGCGAACAGAAGTAGGGTAGAAAATCTAAGGGGGAGAATGAAACCGCAGAGGAAGAAGTTTGCTAAGAAAAACCCATCAAAATGTCAGGAGTCAAATTTGGAAATGGGCACAATTTTGTTCATGAACTGCAAGGCACATTTTTTTTGAAAAAGAGTGTTGTGAGAAGGAATCTCTAAACCAATATGCCTTCTCAATGGGAAGTCAGTGTAGCATTTTGAGTTAAAACATAGCCAATTTAAGTTTTCCTCTACATTACGTGCTTGAGGTTCAAGTATTAGATCATTCTTTGATAACAAAAAATACAACTTGTTTGAAAGTAATTTTTCAGTTTTATAAACAAAATCCCAATGTTTATTTTACTGTGAATGGCAAAGATCGAGGGTGATTCATCCAGAAAATCAGTGATCTAACCTTGGCTGAAAAAACTAGGCCTATAAAGCTGGTTACGCATCCAATTCCACATCATAACTGTGTGATTCCAACAGGAGTAATAAAAGGTGAGTCAACAGGTCAGATCCAGATATACAGGGTTGGAGTCAGGGATTCAGTATACTGGAAATTCCTACTAAGACCTCTAAGTTCTAGACTTTCCACACAGGGAAACAGTCTCAGCATCCACCTCTTCAAGCCAAATAAGAATTTTTGTATGTTTCTATAAAAACACTTCTCACTCTTCTAAACTCCAGAGAACATGGGCCCGTGGGAACATGATATATAAGTATTTTACTCAACAGAAAGAGTTCACTGGCTTGTTCTCCAATGCCTTGGAATTCTCTCCCTTTCAATTAAACCGGGAAATTATAGGCCAGTGAGCCTGATATCAGTCGTGGGTAAATTATTGGATGGTATTTTAAGGTACAAGATATGTAAGTATTTGGATAGACAGGGCCTGATTAGGGATAGTCAACATGTGCATGGTAGATCATGTCTAACCAATCTTATAGTTCTTCAAGGAGGTTACCAAAAAGGTTGATGAGGGAAAGGCAGTAGATGTTGTCTACATGGACTTCAGCAAGGCCCTTGACAAAGTCCCACACAGAAGGCTGCTCCAGAAGGTTAAGTTGCTTGGCATTCAGATGAAGTAGCCAACTGGATTTAACATTGGCTCTGCAGGAGAAGCCAGAGAGTGGTAGTAGATGGTTATCTCTCTGACTGGACGTCTGTGACTAGTGGTGTGCTGCAGGGATCTGTGCTGGGTCCATTGTTGTTTATCATCTATATTAATTATTTAGTTGATAACATGTTAAACTACATCAGCAAATTTGCAGATGACACCAAGATTGGTGGTGTAGTGGACAGCGAGGACGGCTATCAAAGCTTACAGCGTGACCTTTCCCAGCTAGGTAAATGGACTGAAAAATGGCTGATGGAATTTAATTCAGTCAAGTGTGAGGTGTTGCACTTTGGGAGGACAAACCAGGGTAGGACTTAAACAGTGAATTGTAGGGCCCTGAGATGTGCAGTAGAACAAAGGGGCCTGGGAATATGGATCCATAGTTCTTTGAAAGTGGTGAGACAGGTAGATAGAGTCATAAAGAGAGCTTCTGACACTTTGACCTTCATAAATCAGGGCATTGTGTCCAGGAGTTGGGATATTATGCTGAAAGAGTACAAGATCCTGGAGAAGCTGTGTGCACTTCTGGTCACCTACCTACAGGAAAGATCACTTAAAGATCGCTTAGATTTGGAGCCCATTTATTCAGTATTTCCACAGGATGTAAGTAGACCTTTTCTGAATCCCTTTCAGTAACCTTATATATGAATATAGAGGAGCAGAGCTAATGACATAATAATATTTTTTCAACCGAAGAAATAACAGTCCAGCTTTTTTCTTTGAAATTTTTGGTTTGCTTTTGTTTATTATTATTATTTTTTTCTTTGTTGTTTTACTATGTTTTTTTATTTTTGGGACTCTCTTTTCATATAATCAAATTTCTTTTCAAATTCTTTTGTATCATGTTCATTTAGTAAGAAGTTGGGAGGTTCAGATTGTATATTTTACTCCCTCTGTTTGTATCTGTTAGCTGTTAATATTGTAATCCAGATCTCTTCGCACCATGTGTATAATTACTATTGTTATGTGTATTAATTAGAAATTTAATAAAAAGATTGAAAAGTAAAGGGAAACGATCTCAATAAGCTTGAAAGAGTGGAAAGAAAATTTACGAGGATGTTGCTAGGAGTTGAAGACCTGAGTTCTAGGGAAAGGTTGAATAGGTTAGGACTTCATTCCCTGGAGCACAGGAGAATGAGGAGAGATGTTATGAGGTATAGAAAATTATAAGGGGTATAGAAAGGGGAAAAAGCCTAAGGCTGGGTGAGACTAGAACTAGGGGGCATAGGTTTAGGGTGAAAGGTGAAATATTTCAGTGGAACCTGAAGGGAAATTTCTTCACTCAGAATGTTCTGCGAGTGTGCAACGAGCTGCCAGCAGAAGTGGTAGATGCGGGTTCAATTGTAACATTTGAGAAGTTTGGATAGGTACAGGGATGGGAGGGGTTTAGAGGGATATGGTCCGGTGCAGGTAGATGGGACTGGGCAGAGTACAGGATGGAGATAGAGAACTTAGTAACATGGTGTCATGACAACAACCTTTCCCTCAATGTCAGCA
>JARFYF010000029.1:17097223-17109240 GCA_030265395.1 Rhina ancylostomus | reverse complement strand
CTCCACAGCATTATCCACCACTGCTCTCCCCAATGATCTTCCTCCTGAAACAAGTGGAAGGTTTGACTGTGGGCAGCGTCAAGGCAAGTCGAGCTTCTTGTCATGTGCACAAGTACATTGAGGTACAGGTACAATGGCAAAACGTTCTTGTAGCAGCATCACAGGCACGTGGGCACAGACAACACACAGAACATAAATTATAGAAGAAAGTGTGCAAAACAAGACAGTGTGTGTAAAAAAAATAAAGGCTCAATCAGAGACAAGTCCATGGTAGTACAAGAGGTGGTCCATGGTGGTCTGTTGCTGTGGTAGGGTTAGGGGTTGTGCAGGTCAGTTCAAGAACCTGATGGTCCAGGGAAGTAGCTGTTGTTGAACCTGGTGGCGAGGGACTTCAGGCTTCTGCACCTCCTGCCCAACTGTAACTGTGAGAAGATGGCATGGCCTGGATGGTGGGGATCCTTGATATTAGATGTGCCTTCTTGAGACAGTGGATCCTGTAGATGCTGTCAATGTCAAGTTGACATTGGTCTGCTTATG
This sequence comes from Rhina ancylostomus, assembly GCA_030265395.1. Taxonomy (NCBI): domain Eukaryota; kingdom Metazoa; phylum Chordata; class Chondrichthyes; order Rhinopristiformes; family Rhinidae; genus Rhina; species Rhina ancylostomus. The sequence continues at coordinate 17,108,703 of JARFYF010000029.1, read as the reverse complement.
CTTCTGGTGAATTTGGAGGATTTTATGCAGACAGATTTGATGATAGCTGTCAGCGTGAGGTGCCTGCCATAGGTAGTCCAGGTCTCAGAAGCACTCAGGAGGGCAGGGATTTCTGCTGCTTGGTGGACCATGAGCTTTGAGGTAGCTCTGAGGTCTTGATCAAACACTTTTGTCTTTGACTGGTCGAAGGCTGGGCTGCCACATTGAAATCAGCGGTGAATCTTATCATCAGTGTCTGCCTTGGCTGAGAGTGGTCTCCCCAGATCTGGAATGTAGTGCACACTTTCCCCAGTCTTGCCGCAAACCCTTACTGTCAGAGAGTACCGTGGTGCAGCAGGGACAAAGGGAATGGAGGACCTCAGTTAAGTGGATTCTGAGGGCAGGCCCATCCCCTTGTCTGCTTCAGTGAGCACGTCTGTGATGGCTTGGAGCTTGGTCTCAGAGCAGGTATCAACACAAGCCTCGTCTGCATACTGCAGCTCGACTACCGAGACCGGGTGACCTTAGCCCTGGGGTGTAGTCACTACAGATTGAATAGTTTCCCATTTTGTGGGCCTGAAGAATAATTCCTGTCCCACTGGAAGTTTATAAGGTGGTCAGACCTCCTCACCGGTCTCCAGGTGAGGTCCAACCAGGCTGCTGTATAATTAGGATAGCTTTTACCCTCTGACTTTCTCATCCACTCAACATAAGGGGCAGTATTCAATTATCAGAACATTTGATGCTTTTGATTCTGGGTATTATACCCTTCTTTTCCTCACAAACAAACTGTTAATTGGTGTATCTGCAGCCCACCAGGATCATTAATCTGACTGTACTCCTCTCCCACTTGGACAAGTGCAGCACTATTCAAGTCATGCAGCCTCCAAGTGTTATACAGCATGGAAAAAGGCCCTTCAGGTCAACTGGTCCATGCCGACCAAGATTCCCATCTGAGCGAGGGCCATTTGTCCCATATCCTTCTAAACTTTTCCTATCCATGTACCTGTCCAAATATCTTTTAAACATTGTTGTTGTACCTGCCTCAACCACTTCCTCTGGCAGCTCATTCCACATATGTACCACCCTGTGTGTGTGTGTGTGTGTGTGTAAAAAAAGTTGCCCCTCAAGTTGCTATTAAATCTTTCCCCTCGTACCTTCAACCTACGCCTTGATTTCCCAACCCCAGGAAAAACACTGACTGGGCTATCCAGCATTCTTTCATCATCGGGATGAAAATCTCCTGGTGTTCCCAACCCAACACAAAATCTACTTACCAATTCACTCAGGAACGCACTCACTCCAACGCACAAGAACAGAAGAAAATAGGAGCAACAACCCCTTCAACGCAGCCCGACCATTCAATGAGATCATAACTAATCTATGCTTGCCTCAACTCCTTACCTACAGCCCTGCCAAAGTCACCCACCTCTCGAGGTCTATGCAAGAGAGGAGAGTGGGGTCAACAGCACACATGGGGGAAACTGATAACTCATTGGTTCCCTGATCTTTTGGAATTTCCAATGTACTGTTGACACTTGTTTCAGTTGCAGAAATCAATGATAATGTTTTGTTTACCCTCTTGGATGGCAGCTATTGACAGTTCACTCTTCCACTGATGGATGTTTTTATCCGATTTTCTGTTCAGACATTCTCCGTGAGTTTAACCCTTCTTTGACTGGATACTCCACTGATACTGGTCGTCAGGACACCCCACAGGCTTTCTTGAACCAAGCCGTTGCGGGATCTGTTGCAGGGTAAGTTTATTCCCTCTGGAATTTTATCTGGGTGTCTGCTCATTTCATTCCCTTGTTATTACATGCGGTGTCTGGTCCTTACACACTGGGTTATTACATGGGCTGTCTGGTCCTTACACACTGGGTTATGACATGGGGTGTCTGGTCCTTACACACTGGGTTATTACATGGGGTGTCTGGTCCTTACACACTGGGTTATTACAAGGGGTGTCTGGTCCTTACACATTGGGTTATTACATGGGGAGTCTGGTCCTTACACACTAGGTTATTACGTGGGGTGTCTGCTCCTTACACATTGGGTTATTACATGGCGCGTCTGGTCCTTACACACTGGGTTATTACATGGGGCATCTGGTCCTTACACACTGGGTTATTACATGGGGCGTCTGGTCCTTACACACCAGGGTTATTACATGGTGTGTCTGGTCCTTACACACTGGGTTATCACATGGGGCGTCTGGTCCTTACACACTTGGATTATTACGTGCTGTGTCTGGTCCTTACACACTGGGTTATTGCATGGGGCGTCTGGTCCTTACACACTGGATTATTACATGGGGCATCTGGTCCTTACACAGTGGGCTATTACATTGGGTGTCTGGTCCTTACACACCTGGTTTACACACAGCAAACCTCCACATGTTCAAGAACCAGACACCCCATGTTATAACCCATATAGACCATTCTGTTGATGTTGACTGAGCGATGAACATTGAACAAGAAGATGGAAGGACTTCCTCATCCTACATTAAAATAGTGCCTTAAGCTCTTATACATCCACATGAGAGAACAGATGAGCTACAATTTAACCTCATCCGAGACAAATCTGTACATCTTGCAATGGAGCTCTCCTGTGGTACTGCCCTTGGATGTTAGCTTTCAGTCTTATGCTCCAGTGTCAGTCGCAGGAATAGAACTTATTACTCAGGGTAGAGTACCACCAGTTGAGGCATAACCTCATGTAGTTCCATTCAGCGTTACTGTCTTGGGTTTGGTTGGTGGTTGTTTGCCACCCAGAATTAAATGGGAAAGGAGGGGAGATGGAGTCATTGCCAACAGTCTATAGATGGAATGAGCTTAGCAAGGTGAAGGGTCTCCACTCATTCACACTCACTTCCTGTGATTAAGTTCTTGCGACCACTGGTCCCCTGGTGATGGTGAATGCTGACACTTCCTCACCAGGGCAACCAAGAGTAATTTGGACGATGCCAGTTCATACAATGCTAGTTATTATCTTCCACTGGTGACACAGATGTTTGTGAGGCCAGAGCCGGGAGGAAAATCTGAATGAGGAAGGAAACCCATGAGAAAAATATCTAATTTTCAATGTATTTAATCTCAACAGGCTCTGGTTAAAGTGCAGCTTCCTAACTATCCATGTCTTTTATTTCTGCACATTTCCTAGGGAGCTGATGGCCCAGGTCAAGGAACTCTTGAAGCGAATGAAAAATGATTCGGTAATAAAGTCCTGCATCTTTATTAGTCCACAGAGTGGGTCCGTGGCTATTTATCGGTGGCAGCTGGCAAGAGGTCAGCCAGCAGAGGGGTAATGATGCTGAGCTAGAAATTCAAACCTCTAACCAATTATCCAGTGAGCTCTGTTCAAATCCTCTCATTGCAACTTGTGAAAATATATTCAGTTTGAATGCTAAAAGTGGGTAATGTCAGTAATGATGACCAGCAGAACTCAGCTGGTTTTGAGCAGTTTGTTCTTACCTGACCCGATGTTTAATTACACTCCAAAATTTCCTTAGCTTTATCAAAATGACACAGAGATTGCTGAAGTACGAGAGGGCCTTGGGAAAGGCTGACAGTGGAAATACACAGGCCATTGTGTCTACTAACCAGTAGACGGTGGTCAAGCCCTGTGGAGGGTCAGAGCTGCAGGAACATGATTGGACAGTAGGGGGAAAGGACCAACAATGGTCCAGTGGAGAGATGGACTGCCATCTCTGGTTGGACGTCCTCACTAACCCACCAACACACTCCTGTCAATTGGTTATCCTCACAGACGGGCATCTGATCTCCCAATTAGACGATGCTCTGCTGTAGCTCGTCGCCTTTCAGTCTTGGTTCCAATATTCTCGTACACATCTTAAAAGTAAACAAAGGAAACAATCACAATTTTTTTCGGATTTATTTTTCTCCTGGGTGGTCAATATCTGTGACGTTTCAGAATCTGGTTTATTATCACTGACATATGTCATGAAATGTGTTGTTTTGTGGCAGCAGTGCAGTGCAAGGCATAAAGACATAAAAATAATTATAAGTTATAAAAATAAATAAATTATGCAAAAGAGGAATAATGATGTAGTGGTCATGGACCGTTCAGAAATCTGAGGGCAGAGGGGAAGAAGCCTGAAACGTTGAGTGTGGGTCTTCAGGCTCCTGTACCTCCTCCCCGAGGGTAGTAAATGAGATGGTAGTAATCAGACCTGAGAAAAAAATTTAGAAAGCAGTCGAAGTGTTGGGGGGGTGGGGGGAATGGAAAGAACAAAAAAATTGGCTGTGAGTGGGTGCAGACCAGGTTTTTACAGCACTGCTTGCTTTATCACAGCATGATTTGAAGGGGCCTCACTGAGCAGATCCTAGACCAGACTGCGGCCCTAACTCAGGTATGTCCTCTAAATTTTATTTATTTACCTGCTTTTCTCCCCAGCCCAGGTTTGTTTCAGGAAAAAAAAACAGGTTCTTTCACCAATTCTGATGAAGGATCATTGACCTGAAATGTTTTTCTGTCTACAGTTACTACCTGCCTGGGGAGTAAATCCAGTGTTTTCCGAATCATTTCATACTTTCAGTATCTACAGTATATTGAATCATCTGCTGGCAGATATTGCTGCACAGGGCAATATAGGAAAAACATCCCTGTTGATGGCAACAATTTCATGATGCTGTTGTGGTTTATGTTGCAATGAACAATTGCTCTTTTTGGAGCAAAAGATGAAGTAACATGCTCAGTGCAGCTCAATGGAAGTGGCAGGTAAGTTTCATTGCTACTGGAAACTAAGGAAAAAAGTTGCCTGCTAATAGAAGTACCAAGATACAGGTATTGTCTTTTGTTCTTCAGTTGTGCCTGCATTGCAAATGCTTCATTTTCTGCAGCAGACAACATGCAGAGAGCATTTGACCCTTCACAATAAATTCCTGAAAACAGCAGAGACTGAAAGGCACAACTAGAGGTGGTTACAATAACATCTGGTCTTTGAGATCCAGTTTTCATGAATAGAAAACTGCCTACAGGAACACCTTGCCATTTTATCTGTGAAATCTCATCTTCAAAATATTGGGGTTTGGACAGAGGTGATCTGACTGTAAGCCCCTGCTTGGGGGACTCAGAGGGTGCCTGTCATTTTCTGTTAGTATTCTGTTATTACCTACATCACACTCAATCTAATACAGAGTAAGAGGGGCTAAGCTTGCAAAACACGAGGAAATAGTTTCTAGATGGTGTTGGCAAGACTGAGCAAAAATCCCCCAACACAGGAAAAATATATGAAGAATGCGCAAGCTGAGATATGTCCAGGTTCAAAAAATATATACTTCAAAATACACAATGCAGCTAAAACTGAAATAAATTAAATCCTTTTCCTTTTCTGCATTCATGTGATTGATCCTTAAATGCCCTCTGAAGTAGTCTAGCATGTCACTCAGTTGTAGCGTTACCAGTGTATTGAAACAGAGAAGGAATAAAACTGGATGGACCATGTGGTATCAATCTAGGTGCCAGATTCAGAAACAGAAAAGTTGGTCTCATCATAGTCAACCCTCTTCACAGCCATCTAGAAATTGATGTCTAAACTGGAAGAATGGTCAAGCAACAGCCGGACATGGCTGTAATCACATTTTGCCAATAAATGTCCATCTTGTTCCAAAGGCAGGATAGACCCACCATCTGTAAGCATTGTGGTATACAGGTGAGAGGGAATAACCCTTGTAGTCCTCAACACTGATGGCAGAACCCATGAAGTCTCATTGCATCAGTTCAAACAAAGCAAGGAAATGACCTCCTGCTTACCACCTGGAGACACAAAAGAGACTGCACATGCTGGGCAGGGGAGGGAGAGGGGTAGGAGCATGAGCTGGCAGGTGATTGGTGAATCCAGGTGAGAGGAGAAGGTAGGTAGGTGGGAGGAAAGCGGGAATGATGCGAGAGGCTGGGAGGTGATAGGTAGGAGAGGCAAAGGGCTGAAGAAGATGGAATCTGATAGGAAAAGACATTAGTCCATGGAATAAAGAGAAGAAGGTGGGCCATCACCTCCCCTCCCCCCACCCTTTTATTCTGGCTTCTGCCCTCTTTCTCTCCAGTCTGATGAAGGGTCTCGGCCCAAAACGTCGACTGTTCATTTCCCTCCATAAATGCTGCCTGATCCACTAAGTTCCTCCAGCATTTTGTGTGTGTTGCTCCTGCTTACCAGCCACCATCTTCCTTCATCTGAATAATCAATATTCTTTCATGTTAATTAACATTCGAAAGAAGCACTGGAAGTAGCAAGGGCACAAAATATACTCTGGATGAGGACCAAAAGTGGCTCATCCAGGGCAGGCTGGCCAAATCTTGAAGGATATAGCTACCATTTTGGGTCTCTGGCAGGTAGTGAGTGATTCAATACAAGGGATAAACATACTCCTTCTCACCTTCAACAATTTATCTGCAGCAGATACATCTTCCCAAGTGGTAGAAGTGATCACTATTCCGTCCTTGTGGAGATAATGCGCCCCCCTTCGCACTGAGGATATTCTCCATCGTGTTGTATGGCCTTATAAACTTGCTCAATGAGAGAGACTCAGAACAAAATAACTGGGCATCCATGAAGCACTGTCAACTGTCAGCAGCAGAAATATACGCTACCACAATGTAACCCCAAGGACCCAACATTTCAATTTCCCTTACTCTTTCATTACCATCAAGCCAGGGGATCAATCTTGGTTCAATGAGGAATGCAGAAGGGTGTGATGATAGCAGAAGACATACCTAAAAATGAGGAGTTACCAGCCAGGTGAAGATGCAATACAAGGCTACATATGTGCTAAACAGCAAGAAATAGGCAGGTCTCACAACAAACTGGTCAGATCAAACCTCTGCAGTCCTCCCAAAATCTAAGTATGTGTGGTGGGACAATTAAAGAGCTGACAAGTAGAAGAGGCTCTAAGAGCATCTCCAACCTCAACAATGGCAGGATCCAGCATGTGAGTGCTAAAGAAAAGGCAGATGTGTTTTTTGTAACCATGTTTAGCCAGAAATGCAAATAAATAATCTGTCGTTTTGGTTTTCATCTTAGGACACCATCATCATAGGAGCCAGCCTACAGCCAATTTGACTCATTCCATGTGATATCAAGAAACAACCAACAGCTTTGGATACAGCAAAGGCCATATGGACAAGGCACCATCCTAGCTGCAATACTGAAGACTTGTACTCTAGAACTAGCTGCACCCCCAGCCAAGCTGTTTTGGTACAGTAACAATACTGACATCCACCTGACAATGTATAATATTACCGAGGTATGCTCTGTTCACAAAAAGCAGAATAAATCCAATCTGCTTAATTACTGCTGATGATTGCACAGTGTTCAATTCCATTTGCAACTCCTCAGCAAATGAAGCAGTCCATGCCTGCTTACAACAAGGCACTGACAATAATCAAGCATGGGCTGATATGTAGCAAGTAACATTTGCGTCACAAAAATGCCAGGTAATGACCATCTCCAAAAAGAGAGAATGTAACCATCTACCTTTGTCATTCAATGGCATTACTATCACCGTGACCCCACCATCAGTATCCTGGCTGTAACCATGAACCTAAGACCCAATGATCAGCCACATCAGTATCATGGCTGCAAGAGCAGGTCAGAGGCTGGGTATCCTGTGGCAAGTGGCTTATCTCCTGACACCCTGAGACTTTTACACCATATCCAAGACACAAGTCAGGAGCATAATAGAATATTCATCACTTCTCTGGAAGGGTACAGTGCCAACCACTCTCAAGAACACCATCCAGTACAAAGCTGCCCATTTAACTGGTACCCCATCAAACTAACTGAATACTCACTCCCATCATTGCTGATACAGAGGGGTTACATTGTGCACCATCTAGATATTGCATTGGAGTTACTCTCCCAGGTTACTCTGATAGACCTCTCAACACCGTGAAGCTCCACGATCAAGGACAAAGGCAGCAGGACTGCAGGTTCCCTTCGAGTTGCCCACCATTCCTCCTTCAGCACTAAGCCCAAATCCTGGAACTCCTTACCCAGCAGCAGTGTGGGAGTACCTTCATCAGGAATCAGGATAGTAGCTGTTCAAGAAAGCAGCTCACTACCACCTTCTGAAGAGCAATAATTGCTGGCCATGCCTCGATCCCAAAAATGAATAAAAGAAAAACATTTTGCACAGCAGAGCTACATTCCATGGGTGAAGCCTCATCAGAAGTTATCAAATTCAGGATGAGAGCTCCTTTCCATAACTTTAACACTGAATTGAAAGCTATAGCTGCGAGTAACGTTCCTGTCAAAAACTGCCTTAGGATATCAGGCTTAAGATTCAGCAAGTCTGATATCTTGTTTCCAAATAAAATGGCAGATCGAAGTAATATTGTTGGGACAAGGTTTTAACTGTATGTGCATTACAGATCCAAACTACTCCATCACTGACAGTCAAGGAGCATGGATTCTGCATCTCCTTAAAGAAACTCCAGAATAAGCCATTTTCCTGTACCTTTTGGTACACAGGTATATAAAACACATTGTGTTCCAATTTCCTCTCTTTAAATAGACAGAACTTGCTGGGTTTTGTTATGCCATCAGCATTGGTTTTATTTTAAACATAATATTTGAATTAAGATTAAGATCAGTGCATCAAAGCTACTTAATTTACTTTGCCAATTATTCTCTCCTTTTTCTACTCCTTAGGCAAAGATGCTCATTTCACATTCAATGGAATAAGAAATACAACCACCTTATTTTAACTGCTCCAGCTCTTGCCAGTAGTGCACGAGTAAAAATTGCCTGCAGTATTTATTTAGCATTGACATAGAAAGTTGCCAATAAGAATTGAAGTGCACATATTCTAATAAAAGTGCTAAAAACTGAAAATATACCTCCACACCAAAAGTCAACGTTAAGCATTGCAGTCTGAATTGAAAACATCTCTGAGTTTGTGAACAGCCAATCTGCTGGAAGAACTCAGCAGGTTGAGCAGCATCAGTGGGAGGAAAAGAATTGTTGATGTTCAGAGTAGAAAACCTGCATCAGGACGGAGAGGAGAGGGCTGGGACAAAGAGCAGAAAGTGAGTGGTGAGAATAGAGGCAGAGTCCAGCATCTCCATCTCTAAACTTGTGTTGTAAGAGTTAAGGAGCTATTGCCACACTTTCTGTAACAAGAAATTTCTCTAGTTTGAATTACTGGACTATCATTATTAACATCTGTAACCACAGCAGAGCCTTATGCCTTATCTGTAAATAAGTCAGCTGTTTATGCCATCCTTTAGCCCCAAAATGAACTGTTTTTGGCATCTGATCAACATTCTTTAGTAATGAGATTTGATCATTCCCCGTAATGAGATTTGATCATTCCAAGTCCATTAAAGAAAAATGCAAAGGAAGGGGAACTTCTCCTGCTGGAAGCATAGCCATGATGTTAATTCAAGTGGTTTCCGAAATTCAACAAACTTTGTTCTTGGTTTGTAAACAGACCTTCAGAGTCTAAACAACTTCATAGCACATGAAAGAGTAGAGTGTTTAATCAAATGGTGGGCCATTTGACAGTAATATTTCTTCAGAACTTAAATTCTTTCTCCTATCTTTGTGAAAATAATATCACAATTGCTCTGTGAATATAAGGGCCTATATATCAAATGGAATTCTCTGAATGCATTTATCCTCATTTGGACAATCATTAGCTTTCTGTGCACTGGCAATCTAACAGCCCATCATCTCTTTTCTGGAGTTCACTCTGCCACAGCTGATTTCATGTGAAGTGCACTGGGGATTCTTGGTAAGTATAACTATTGATTGAGCATGTAAAACGACAAACAACAAAATGACCACACACCTATGCAGGATAATAACAGATAAATCATACTGCACTGCCAGACAAGTACTTGGGAAATCACACCAAGTTATTCAGGCTATGGATGTTTTTTTTTCCATTTTATTGTGGAAGGCAATGAAGAATAATCCACTGTTATCCAAAACCAACATCATTCAGATGCAAAATAAAAACAGAAACTGTTGGAAATACCGAGCAAGTCAGGCCCTATCTGTGGGATAAGAAGCATAGTTAATGCTTCTGGTTGGAGATTTTTCAGATGCATATGGAATCAAGCTCCTGGAAATGAACTGTGAGCAATATCATAATGTGAAAGTGTAAATTTAAATCTTTCAGCATTGGCCTCCCTTTTATTTTCCACTGCAGAACCGAGAAACAACTTTGAAGGAGATCTTATCCCAGTTTCTATCGCAAACATGTATGACTGTTTGAAATGGTCCTCATCACACAGCCATTGATTTTGAAAGAAGTACTGAAAGTAGCATGTAATCTGGATGAAGGACATATATCAACAAGTGTGGCTTGGCAGCATCACCACTATCCAAGCTGTTAAAATCCTGCAGGCCACAGCAGATTGTCATGGATCTAAATAAAGGATAAATTCACTTCATCTTATCAACGGGAATCTATCTGGTGAAAGTGCATCTGTCCATAATAGCACTGAGAGAAGTGACAGTCCTGCCTTTGCGCCAAGGGACATTCCATCATGTTGTCTGACATTGCATTCATGCTAAATGGGATAGCCTTGGAAATTATCTGGCAGCTCAAAACCAAGCACCCACGAGCACAGCAGCAGAAATGCTTGGTATTATCCTTCATTCTACCAATACAGTGAAACCTGAGAACCAATCCTGGTTCAATGAAGAGCACAGAGGCTTAGTCAGTAAGAGTAACAAGCACTGCAACTTAAAGCACAACCTGATAAAGCTGCTATCAGGGACTGCATCTGTGCTAAATAACATAAAAGATGTGCAATAGACAGAGCTAAGTTATCCAACATGTGGCAGATTGGATCAAAACATCACTGTCTTGCCATACCTAGCTGTGAGTGGTAATGGACAAAGAAATACCTGAAGATCCAAGAATGTCCCCATCCTCAACAACGGTGGGATCCTGCATATGCGTGCTAAAGGCAAGGCTGAAGCTTTTTCTGCATGTTAAGTCAGAAATGCCAAGTAGATGATCCACCCCAGCCAGCTTCCACCTGAGATCCCTATCACTTCTGGAACTCATCTTCCGCCAATTTGATTTACTCAACACGATTTCAAGAAATGGGATTCACCAAAGGCTATGAAACAGATAGTATTGCAGCTGCAGTACTGAAGACCTGTGTCCCAGAACAAACTGCACCTTTACAAAAACAAGACAAATGTAGTCTGGCTAATTATTACCTAATCAGTCTTCTATGAACTATCAGTAAAATGACTCAAAGTGTCATTGCTTGTGATATGAAATACCACTTACTCACCAATAAGCTTCTAACCAATGTTTAGGTTTCAATTAGCAAGGACTACTCAGTTTCAGACTTTGGTCCAAACAAGGTCCAAAATTCCAGGGGTGAGATGATAGTGACTCCTCTTGACATCAAGGTCACAAGACAAAGGAGCAGAAGTAGGCTATTCGGCCCATCGAGTCTGCTCCATGAGCTAAACTAATACTATTCCTATCTAGCCCCAATTTCCAGCCTTATCCCCA
>JARFYF010000029.1:17078981-17092830 GCA_030265395.1 Rhina ancylostomus | reverse complement strand
TCAGCCCCATGCAGTGATGATATGGTAGGCCAAACTGTCCAATTTTACTTCTTTTGCATGAATTTTGGGTGTTATTGTAGTTCAAAATCCATCCCAACATGTCTCACAAACCAATTATCAGTTTTTTTTTGTTTAGCTGGAAATCTCACTCACCAAAACTCATTGCCATCTCTTAGAATCACTAAATCAAGGTAACGACAAATTTAAATTTCATTTGGCACCCATAGTTTTGGGAAGGTATCTTTGAGGGGAAGTTGCACATGTCAGTGGTGGATAATTTCATCAGTCCTATCCTTGAGCATGTCACAGCACTAATGCAGAATTATTTGGCTTCAAAACTAACTTAAGTAGCTTCATGAGGGATTAGGCTGAATCAGTGGCAAACCAAAACCTCAGATGGAAGGTTAGATGATGGTTAACATTGACTTGTCTTTTCCACTTTTAACCACTGATGAAACTGCTGCGTATTTCAAATATATTTGATTTGTACAATACATATTGCTGATGAGTACTAGTAAAGTGCAATACTGTCTAATCAGGTAACATGTTAGCATGACATCCCTAAACTAAATTAACACTTCTGATAAAACAATGGAAAGCGTAATAGCATATATGTATTTCATTTATTCACCGTTTTTGCCAACAGAACAATCTAGCTTAGTTTGCACCTTTAACCCTGTCAAGAAAAGTTTGTGGTCTTGTACAGGAGATAAAGAGTCATTATTGACTATTATAAATTTTTAAATATCTAAATTGAATAAATGGTGGTAACAGGCATGAGAAATTAGGCATGAGTACTCTTCATAGCTTCCACTTTCTGTCAATGTAGAGTGCTCCGAAATAAGTGGCCTTTCCGTTTGTAACGTGATAAATAAACTGAAAACAGCTTTTGAAGTTGCAGAACTTCCTTCAAAAGATTTATCAAATATGACTTGCCTTCAACTAATCAGTGCTAGTGTCAGCATTTTTAAATGCTTACTAACTTTATCTGGAATGACAGATTCTAAGAACCTTCCCACAACTGATAACAGAAAAATTGATCTGAAGATTCCTGGTTTATCCTTCTCTTCCTTCCTGAACAGTGGCATTACATTAGGAGCTTTCCAGCTTCCCAAAGAAACCTTCCTTGCCATAAATAATATCAATTTTATGATTCATAAACTCATATTTGAAGTTTCTCCACAGTCTGTTTTGTTCATTGCCTTCCATTCACCTGGGCCAGATACATCTCAATGAGCTGTTTTTGTTATCTCTGACTGTCCAGCACCATCGCCATAATATTTATACTTTATTATTATGTTATTGAATATAGGTGTTGTGGTTGTATATTCATCATTACTTTTCAAAACAGTTATTTGCCTCGCATCATTTCACAGAAGTAAATGGAGCAGGGATATTGGACTAGGGACACGTGGAAGGCTATTTTGGTTGGTTTTAAAGAGTTGGATTATGCAACAGAGTTGATAACTCCAACTTGCTGCCTGGTTTGTTTAGTGCAAGTAAAATGAAGGGTTAGTTAAAATAGCACAAGGCTGAATGGACACAAGAATTGTGCCAAAACTGATCCCTGTGCCACTTCATTGCAAGGTTTCCAACAATCCAGAGCGCCATGCTGGCTAAATATAATGGAAAATGTACAAGCTGATGTCATCTTTGGTGCAATAACATGTCTTGTCAATAGAATTTCTGTACAGCGCTGAGCCTGCTACTGAAAGCTGTCACTATTGCCACATAAGAGGACCAGTTGAGTTTCCTTTTGTATTTTTTTTGGTCCAGGATTGTTCTTTGGGCCTCCTCTCATGCCAGGTTTACCCTCTCACCTTCTCTGCCATGATCATCCCAGGCCTAGCCCTAGCTTTGCTTTAGATTGCAGAAAATGAACTGGTGTCTGCAGTTATTCTCACTGACTTTAGGTGACATTAGAGAAATATGTAATGAGGCCCAGGAGTTAAAATGATTCAAATTTCACGAGGTGGAACTTTTGGGCATTTACCTCCCGTCCTCCGCAAGTAAGTCCCAATTTATGGAGCCCATGAGGTGGCAAAAAGTGGGGGAAACTGAAAGGATTTTGTGTCTATATTTTAGGAAGATACCAGAAATTTGTTCAATAAAGTTTTGTGGATTGTCATATGGTTTGGAAATTGACCGTCCTGGGTGTCAACATTGCAGAGGACCTACCCTGGGCCCAGCACTTGGATGCAATCACGTAGGCAGTGTCTCTACTTTCTTAGAAGTATAAGGAGATTCAGCATTAAAAATTTACAGCATGTTAACAGGCCCTTCCGACCCAACAGGTTGGTGCCGCCTATTTAAACCTATGTTAACCTTCCCGTACATCTTTGGAATGTGGGAGGAAACTGGAGCACCTGGAGGAAATCCACACAGACATGGGGAGAACGTACAAACTCCTTATAGACCACGACTGGAATTGAACCTGGGTCTGGCGCTATAGTAGCATCACACTAACCACTGCGTTACCATGCATCAAAGACTCTGACATACTTCTGCAGATGTACAGTGGAAAGCATTCTGACTGTTTGCATCATGACCTGGTATGGAAGCTCCAATGCACACGCACTCAAGAGGCTACAGAGAGTGGTGGACTCAACCAGTCTCATCATGGGTACAGCTTGTCCCACCATCAGGGACATCTACAAGAAGTGATGTCTCAGGAAAGGGACGTCCATCATTAGGGACCCCCACCATCATGGCCATGTCCTCTTCTCAATGCTGCCATCAGGCAGGCGGTACAGGAGCCTGAAGACCCACACCTCAAGGTTCAACAACAGCTTCTTCTCCACTGCCATCAGGTTCTTGAACTGACTTGAAAAACCTTAAACACTACTTTGGATGATATTTTTTATCTCTCTCTCTCAAGCTTGCAGTAACGTCATTAGGTTTACATTGTTGTTTATTTTGCACATGTGCAAGTGATGCCTACTTTATGTTAATTTAAGTTTATGTCAACTTATGTTTGTCATGTTGGTAATGTACTGAGCTGCCACTGCAAAAAGCTGATTTTCAAGATATTTATACCCTGTGTATGTATGCCTATGATAATAAACTTGAACTTGAAATTGGCTAAAAAAATCAACAGCGGTTAGGATGAAGGAATTATTTTTAGTTGGTTGGCAGTGACCAGTGTCTTTGCACTTCTTCATTCAATAGTTAAATGATCTGCATTTTTAAGTAGAGTGGAAGATAACAGCATTTGTCGCAAGAAGGCACTGTGCACTAAGTATAATATTATATAAGCATAATGAATAATGAAGTAGTATGTGGACTAATGACAGATACTGCATTGCATATAAGAACAGCGATTGGATATTTGATCGAAAAGAGGAACCTTTAGGAGGATATACAAATCAAATGACTTTGGTGGTCCAGGTCATTTTCCATTAAATGCTACTTTGCGGGTGTAAAAATGATCATAAAGGGTCACGATAATCAGCTTCATTTCAAGTTTTTCAAAGGAAGGAAGTACTGCCATATCTTAATGGAGTAACAGTCAGACAATAAATGCAATTATGTTTTGTTTTGTACTTTCATCTGAGAACCTAATATATAGGCCTCGCAGAAAGTTGTGCCACAATTCACCAGGGTAGTAAAGGAATTGAGGATTCCTTAGTTAGAAGGATTTATATTCATCAGCAAGAGGAAGTTATGGATAATTTGATTGGAATGTTCTAAATAATCAAAAGAAATTGAAAGATGGGAATAATTCTCCTTCCTTCCAAAAGAATCCAAAACAGGACATAGTGGGGCAAATTTTCGCAAGTCATAGGATATCTGATCTGATTCAAAAACAGAAAACTGAATATTCTAGCTGCAAATTTCCATTTATTGATTTTAATCATAAGAAGTTGCAGGGAATAATTTAGAGGATCTTCCCTACTATCATAATTCCAGTTCAGCTAATTAGAATTTTTTTTTGATGTGAATATAACCAAAATCACTTAGAAACAATTACAAACATTTAACTAAACTCTCTCATTAAAAATGTAAATTACTTAATTTACCTTTGTCTCCCACAGCCTGATCTAGCATGGATTAGGCTTGGGTCAGCAAATTGCCCACTGTAAATACTGGTGAAATGTCTCATCTTTGTACTCTGCTGCTGTGTTCCTTGAGTATAATATCGAAGTACAGCCAAAAAAGGCTGCCAAAACACATGCAACAAGTTTAGGACATGTGTACTGGCACTTGCATATATGGGATTCCCAACCTTTGTGCACTTCACCACAAAAACCAGGCCAGAATCTTTATTCAGACCTAGAGCAATTTTATCTTAAAATGATTATGGATGAAATATAATTTCATTTGATCCAAAATCAAAATGATACAATTAGCATTCAGACTATATTTTGTTGACACAGGTGAAGGTAGTTAGAAATTTAAGATGATTTGTACGGCAATGAATAAATTAATTTTGATATGGTTATTGCACTGATACTGAACCATCTTTTGTAAAAAAATAGATTGTGACAATAGATTTCAATTTATTATAGATATTTTTTCAAAGTAAATTAGTTTATCCTAAAAAGATCTTGACATTCTGTGTTTGTATCTCATTTATTTCTAAAGACACTGCTAAACAATGTTTTTTATTTTACCTTACAAAAGGACACCACATTTTTAAAACACTATCTGAATGTCAAATGGATGGTATGTCTGGGTGCAGTGAAAATGATATGAGCTATTTAAACAAACTTGAGAGTACCATTATTTCTTCAAAATCTAAACATTGTAGACATGGTGATAACTGCCAAACTGATAGAAGAACAGGTACCAGTGTTATTACCAATATTTCTTAGACTGATCTCATCAAATCTTCTACTAATTTTTTTTGGAATTACACATTTGAAATTGAATTAACTTATAAATCTAAAATACTGATATTCCACTTCAGCATTTTTATTTTACAGCAACTGCACAGAAGGCGGCAGCTGTGGCAAATGATGCTTCAAGGTGTGATTAAAGCCAACTGAGCTGAAGCTGGCAAGATGGTATCAAACTTATAAAGTATATACTTGACATAATACATGAATAAGTCAAAAATATAAAGGACATACACACTTGCCACAACGAATACGACTATCCAACAGCTCATTAGTGCATCAGCACCTATAGCTCCCAAGGACAGATCATTAGTTTATCACCTTGGAATGGTAGTAAAATTAATTTTGGTTTCGTAAATTGATTCAAATGATCCAATTGATCTTACATTAGAAAAATGCTTCACACAACATACTCAACTACTCACTCTTTTTCTTGCTATTTCAGCATAACAAGCACAACATTGTGTACCCAACTTATCATTTAAGTTCAGGTTAACTCCTTTATCAGTCCATTACCAAGTCAATCAACTTTTAAAAAATTATATGGTTCTCCAGCAATGAAAATTAAATGCTTCAGTTAGCACGGAAGCACAGTATTCTGATTTAATCAACTGTAATTCCTCATAAGGAAAGCATTAGGTTGAGTTCATTGTGATGGAAAGTTGCAGACGGCAGCTTGTTCCTGGTTTCATGACAGTACAAAAGCAACGTATTGTTTGCTTCTTGAAAAAAGAACAAGTCTACTGATTTCTTAAACTTAGAAACCAATCTGCCTGCCAATTGCTCTAACCCGTAGGCTGCTGTGCGCTGGAGAGGTTCAGCCTGTAACAATATAATTTTTCTCCATATGGACAGCAAGGTTTTGCCTTCCTGCTGGTTTGATTACTTCATTGTGGCAGGGTTTCCGAAGTGAAAATGGTCCCAGATGGGACACATTATTCAAAGTGCTTGATTACAAAATTCTATCCAATGAACCATCAGTATTTTTTGTGCTTTTCAACTCAGTCAACTCACCAGACAAAAAGACGATGGAGGAAGCAAATATCTGGACAGATTTGTGATTGACAACAGATGACAAAGGCTTGATCACTGGAGCATTTCAAAATGGCAGTACACAAGGTCTAGCAAAGTACATTGTAGATGAACAATGCTTGGAACTGATCTGTGGCATCAATGTCAAATTAGGATTCTGTTTACTTAGAGTACACTAAGGCAAGTTAACACCAGGGATTTTAGGGACTAAAATTCCTACTAAAGCCAACAGAAAATCACAATTCCCTGTAATGTACAACAGATAAAAGTTCTTGTCTTTTATTGAATAACCAGTTTAGGAAAAGCAACTTCAATAGCACACAAAATCCATAATTACTCTAATGAACTGAATTTTCCAGAGTCAATATTGAGAAGTATGGGATCACTTGGTGGCTTCTTCACAAGGACAAATATACTTCTAGGAATGAAGTTGTTGGGCCATACAGTTCAGTTTGAGCTATTTGTTCTCTCATTTTATTTGCCTTGCAGAAATGCAATGACTATAAAGAGTTTATTTCTGTTTGGAAAATTAGGTTCTGCTGGACCTCCCTTTGATTTAGTGGGGTAATTCTCCATAAGGTTTTTCTTGATCTTTCACTGAACCTTTGTGAAAATGGCTGTTTATTCTGTTAGGTTTTAACAAGAGATGAGAAAACCTCATAAAAGTGACTAATATGATGTTTGACATCCTAGGAAATCAAACATCTGAATCAAATTTGTCACTTACACTGATTATCATGAAAAGTTCAATTATAATACATTAAAGTTTCTTTTTCATAATAGAATCACACATTTTGCGGAAGATTGTTAACGTATTAGGGAGTAACTACAAACTTTTTCTAAAAATCTATTCTTATTCTTAATTCAACCTTGTAAATTTTTTTTTGTAAGTTTTACTGAAGCACAATGTTCACAATTCCATTCATGTATTTAGTAATCAACATGCAATATACAAGAACATAATTACAAAATTAAGCCATTCATCACTCTCAAGCCTGTCCACTCAATGATATCATGGTGAAATTACAATTGTTCTACACTTTTCACGTTTATGTGGATATTGCAAATGTGTCCACATTGAAATCTGTTAGTTTAATCAATTAACATCTCTTTGTAATTTAATGTTTTCCCTCCACACTAGTTACAAAACCAACTATCATTGTGTCATTGGTAAACTTGAAAATGTATCTTTCTATTCCATCATTTGGCTTCTAGGAAGCCAGCAGCCACATCTTGTTCTGCGTATTGGTCCATTATCCCTACTCCTAATTTCTTAAATTGATGAATAATTTGCATTTAATTCCAAGTTTAGTTGACCTTTTCTTATGAGGCACTTTATTACATGTCTTCTAGGTGTCCATATGGTTGACAAGACATTTCCCTGAATGGATTTTCACTCCCCTAAAGCTCCTGTAACCACAACAAATACCCTGGTCCATCAGCTTGTTCTGTCTAACTAAATGGATTTCTGGACATTTAATGCACCAATTCACTGGACATTCTCATTCACACATCTAAGTGGACAAATTGCCAGGCCCAGATGAAATACATCCCAGGCTATCAAAAAAAAAGGGAGGACATTGTTGAGGGTTCTGTTTTCCAACTATAGCTACAGGGCTGGTTTCAGAGGATGGAGGACTGTTAATATTTAATTGTTTAAAAAAGGGATAAACCAAGTAATCACAGTTCAATTACCTCAACTCTGGTAATGAGAAAATTATTGTAATCAATTCTGAAGGACAGCATAAACCTTCACTTGGTAAGGTACAAGTTAATTGCAGTGTCAGATTTCCTAAGGAAAGGTCATGTTTGATGAATGTGATTAAATGGAGACAATAACAAGGAGGATCAATGAAGTTCACCACCCTGTGACATAGTCTACGTGGATTTTAACAAGGCTTTTGACAAGGTACCACACGTCAGGCTGCTCACAAAAGTAATAATGCAATGGATCCCAAGGAGATTGGAAAATTGGATCTGAAATCAGCAGGAAGCAAAGGGTAAATGTTCAGATTTCTGAATGATCTATGAACCCAGGAACACCACCTTATTATTCCTTTTTATTTGCACTATTTATTTATTTTTGTAAGTTATATATTTTTATGTCTTGCACTGTATTGCTGTGGTAAATCAACAAATTTCACGTCATATATCAGTGACAATAAATCTGATTCTGAAGGAGTGGTAGAGGCAGAAACATTCATTACATTTTAAAAAAATACAGTACTAGATTTGAAGAGCTGTGACCTGATGGGCTATAGATTTAATGCTCAATTAGGCTGAGCCACTTTTTTGACTGGTATTGACATGATGAGTCATTTGCCTTCTCTCCTTCTGGGTCATAAATTTTGTTTGGTACGACTCCTTTCACAGTCCCTTATCACATTATCTCAAACCTCCAGAATTCAGTGGTCTTCTGGCACTCATAAAAACCTACTTCCTCCAACCACTTAACTTCTCATTTTAAAACCATTCTTGGTACTTCTTTGCTCTTTCTTGTACAGCCATTCCTTGACTTAGGCAGAGAATGTGTTCTCAGAAAACATTTTAAGCAAAATTTCATAACTCAAAAAGGCAGATGAAATACATTATTAGATGAAGAACACTATGATGCTGGAGGAACTCAGCAGGCCAGGCAGCATCCGTGGAGAAAAGGACGTGGTCAACGACTGGGTCAGGACCTTTCTTCAGGAAATACATTATCCTTATTTTGGCACAGCAAATCCCTATGCGTGGAGAATGACGCACTATTTGTTATAGCAATAAATAGGTTCAAAAATTGAAGACGCATACTCTAATATGTCAAAGATTCTACATGAAAATCGTCAATTAATTTGAGGAATATTTGTATTTCCTTTAGCTTGGCATTCTTTTTTTTACCTATTCCTGCTTCCATGATTCTGATGTTGTGCTGCCACAATTGATGCAACCTCTGTTCACAGGTATTCTTCAATTAATTTGACAATAATCAAGTTGTAATATTGGTAACTGCAGGGAGAAATTTTGCCATTCATCTACCGGAAATTTCTCTAATATGAAAGAAATCCTCTTCCAAGTATGTGGATTGGCTATGACATAAAAGCTAATGTAAAATACTGTTGAAAAAAAATCTTGAACTTCAAATGCAAATTAACAGCCTGCCCTCTTGCCATTGAAATTTTAATAACTCAAGATAACCAGCAACTCTTTCCAACTGAATGCTGGTCGTGGGAGTCTGGCATATAACATTCACAGTTTGCCTGCAACTTTAGATCAATTCAACAAAGGACTCTTGCCTCCACATAGTATCACTGTCGTTCTCTGATAAATTTACTAAAACTAAACAGGACAATTTAAGAGAAATACCTAATTTTATATCATTACTTCAATGTTCTGGTCACAAACATTAGATAAGGTATCTTTATTAGTCACAAGTAGATCAAAACACACAGTGAAATGCATCTTTTGCGTAGAGTGTTCTGGGGGCAGCCCGCAAGTGCCGCCACGCTTCCAGCGCCAAAACAGCATATCCACAACTTCCTAACCCAATGCCTTTGGAATGTGGGGGGAAACCGGAGCACCCAGAGGAAACCCATGCAGACGCGGGCAGAATGTACAAACTCCTTAGAGAGACTGGCTGGAATCGTACCCGGGTTGCTGGCGCTGTAAAGCATTTCGCTGACCGCTACACTACCGTGCATCACTTTCAAAGCTGCAAAGCATTTGAATTCTCATCCTTGTATTTGATCTGAGTTTGAGGGAAAAAAAGTGTTTAATTTGTTAAATTCGTAAAGAATTGTAATTCTACCATAGATAGTTACTAGCTTTCCTTCCTTTTAAATAACCTTAAATCATATCCAATTTAATTCATAACCAACCACCTTTACATTACTAACTTTCCAAATTGTGTCCAAGCTTCTATCCCTAGTAGTTTAATTTTCAGACAAAACCTTAAGCCTTTTAATGTTAAGGTAGGTGCTGGAAATATGGTCATCAGTTCATTGACTTTGAACCACAACAAGTTCTCTTTATTCTAACAGGACTTGCCAGATCTTACATCAGCTCGACCATATTTTCCTTTGGTTACAGTAAAAAAGTTAGTCTGCACTCTATCAGATATACAACAGTACAAACTTAGTGTACAAACACCATGAGTACAGACGTATTCATGTCAGATTTTTAGGAATAACTAGGATTTAGTGAAATTAAATCTTCAATGAAATGTATAAATATATTCTCAATTATCTGCTAATTTTGAAGAGTCAGGCCACAACTTTGTTTATGATTAACAGATATGGTAAAAAATTAGATTACCAAAAAATAAACATCCACACAGTAGGGATGAATAGGACCCTTTCTCCATTTCCACTTCAAACAGCCAGTAAAGCTTCCTAAACCAAATGAAAGTCATGGAGTCACAGAATCATATTGAACAGAAACAGGCCCTTTGGCCTGCCAGGCCTTGGCTGACCATCAAGCACCCATTTACAATTATCACATTTTATTATTTGCAGGTTTGATATGGGAGAGGGCCAAGATTACTTGAGAAGTTTGCTTCATGTGATTTAAAGTTAATGCCTTGCTTCAATCCCCCATTTCTCAGAACACTGGGGAAATAGCAGCCATGATCAGGAGACCTGTCACATCATGGCAAATTGCACTTGCTGAGACTAAATTAGTTGCAAACTAATCCTGGAGGCAGTGCTCAGCTATAACTGTTGTGCCAGTATTGCTGCAATTCACCACTGAATACAAAGCAAAGCATATTTTATTTCTCTTTCATATTCCCATCTTACAGTTCTAGAAGTGTTGGAGATCAAAATCCTGTCGGATTTTACATCTCCTGAACTGGGATGTTGAATCTATCTCAACAGTTGCCAATATCTGCTCACTTAATGAGCGAGGATCTAACCTTGATTTAGCTATCCTGGGGGTGACTGAATTGAGCCATTATGCATTGCAGATCTCCTATAAACCTGTAGCTGGAGCAGCATTGTGGAAGCTTTACTGAGCATTTAATCATCTTCTATCTGACCTGGAAATGTTTGATATAGACATAGTGCCAGAAATGCTAATGTATTTCGTTTTTGAACTCTCATGGCCCTTGCTGTAATGAGCACAGAATAATAAAACAAATAGTGAGAAAAAAGAAGTCAATATACCAAGTATATGGTGACCAGTAGCACATTAGTGAATGGGCACTCTCCCAAAGCTAAGCATCACCTCAACATTGTCTGGCTCCATGAAACGCATGTTCCATGAAAATTCAGAAAACTCTTGGCATGCAAGATTCTATTAAAAATGAGCCCTCTTGGGGAATGTGAAGGGTTCAAGCTCGTCTGACATTTCTCTTTCATCTCAAATTGGTTGACATTCCTCTATAAACAAGGCTATTCATTACTGTTGACTAATTACTATTTTATACAATGTCTACATTCAAGCCTTGCTGCTAAACTTTGTCATTTAAAAGGGATAGGAATAAGGTTAGTATTAGGGAACATTCTGTTTTGCGCATTTATATTAAAACAATGGTACTCCTTATTAATGTCTTTCATAACTTTTTTTTCTGACAAGCTCCCTATACAAAGAATAAAATGTTATAAAAGCAGCTCAGATCAGCTATACATCCTCACCCAATAGGGCTTCATTATTTAAAAAACAGTGTAAATCCAAATTGTTGCTCCATGTGCAATTGCAGTCTGGAAATTTAGTGTGCTCAAGGTGTTTCAAAAAGGATTACAATGACTCTTTTAAGAACACTAAAGATCAAAAATGACATTGGAGACATGGAGTGACAAAGCAGCTTAACTGATTACAAATATTCACCTAATTGTTTATTAGCTTCATGCCCCAACTGTGGTAGCTGAACCTAAAGAGCAAGGATGCACGAGTTGCAGTTTTTGGGAAAATAGATGGAAGTCATCAAAGTGGCTGCTACAAAAATAACAACAGCCAGGAGTGCGGTTGCTGTCAATAGTGAAGAGTGTACTCCTGGAATCCAAATGCTATGCCTTTGTGCTCTTGTAACCCAGATGCAAACGAATCTGCTGGGCAAAAATTTCCAGATTTCAATGCTTTTACACACAGTTTAAAATGGCTTGAAATTAACTTACAAGTTACTTGAACTAATTTGGTGAATAATAAATTGCCTTTACAACTATTTTGTAAATCCTCTATCCTTTTGACACTGACTCTTTCAAAAGAATATATTTAACAATTCGCTTCTCTTCCAAAAGTTGTAGCTTACTATTACTTCTTTTCGAAAGTCAGTGCTGTATAACTGGTTTTCCCTTGTAAAGGTCACAGCTCCCTAACTATGTTTCTGTAGAATCCCCTTTCTACCAATTTTCCCTTTTAGCAAAATTGGCTTCCTCCTTAAAAATTCAGGCATGTTAACTTTTTTACAACATAAAGCAAATATTAAATTTGTTGTTTGCACAATTTCCTTCCAAATACTGACTAAGCGTTCTAGGTCAGTGGCTGAAACACGCAGCAATGAATTCACATCTAGGATCTAGAACTTCTATTTCCTCACCACTGCAACTGGCAACTAAATTGTGGTGAGGTAGCACAACCACCTAAAGAGTGTCCTGACACTGACCCTACCAAAATCTTTTCAAGTCAGCTCAGCTTAAGCACTTCTGGTTGTTTTTGACAGAACTGCTGCTTATGCTTGAGAACTCAGCATTGGATAAACTTAGAAAGGTAGGTGTTGCAGAACCTGCAACAGTTTGACAGGTCAGGCAGCATCCCTAGACGTCAATGTAAAGCTGGTTCAAATTTTCTTTGGAAATTCCTGCGGTAATAGAATAAAAATCATGCATGCCTCTCAGTATTAAAGTGCCTATTGTGGCAACTTAAACTTAATTCTAACTTCTTGTATGCAGCAAACTGTCCAGTGTCGCTGCAGCAATAATGATGGATTAACGAAGATTCTTCATACCAGTCTGACTTTTCAAAGAATGGTGACTCCCTGCACAAAGAGAACTTTTTTTAAAATCACAGGACCTTTGTTGAAAAGGATTTACTTTCAGGAACAACATAACCTACAGTTTTGAAACTTATTACTTTATAACCAGTCCTCTGCTTGTGGCTAACCCAAAGCAGATACAAGCTATATTTGTTGGTATCTGGTTTTAATTACAGTACATACATAATCAAATAACCTGATTTCTGTAGGTAAAATGATAATGAACTGCCAGGACCAACTGGAAGTTTGCATAAAACAGTTTAAATGAGCTATTAAATTACTATAAATATGAAGTTCCTTTGAAAAAGTATCACCAATATCCCTAAAGCTAAAAAATAACATTGTGCATTTACCACTTTAGAATTTATGATTCATGCTATTTACTGCAATTCTTGTTTTCACATATTTAACATTGCAATGCCATAGCTAGCAGAGATCCCAACAATTGCTGCATGTGCTGGAACATCTTTTGTATTGCCAGAAATGATCCCAGGACATTTATTCAAATCTGGCATAGATTTTATGTTTGCTCTTGACGGAAGCAGACCATGGTAATGCAATTAATTGCATTAAGTACAAAACATGTTGTCCCCAATTAAGAGTCTGACCTGGGTGGAAATTGTCCATATGCACTGGTGGGATTGCTGCACTAGGACTCCATGTGCACCAATGGGATTATTGCCTAGGCAAGTAATTGACATGCATTTTCTGGTAGTACAATGTCCCAGTGCGCTAGTGATGGAGGAAATGAATGATTAAGCTGCTAGATGGGGTGCCAATCAAAAATACTGCTTTATTCTGGATGATGATAGAATTATTGCAACACAGGACAGAGAACATTGGGCCCATCAGGCTTATACTGGCTCTATGCAGCAATCCCATCAGTACTACTTTCCTTGCTTTTACCATGGCCCTATAAATTATTCCCTCCAAAAGTACTTGTCCAATTTTCTTTGGAATGATACCACCCACAGACGATGAATTCTAGATTCTTATTATTCTCTGAATAAAAGAAAGGATTGCCTTCACA
>JARFYF010000029.1:17021650-17034099 GCA_030265395.1 Rhina ancylostomus | reverse complement strand
TGAGTACAGATGATCTGCCTGAAGATCATAACCCCTACCAGTGCACTGCCCTCAAAGGCTGCCTGCCAGAAAGCGAATAACTTTGGCAATCCTCACAGTGCACCAAAACTCCTGCTACCTCCAATTTTCTGCATCCTAAGCCCTGATCTTTTAGTCTGGTGCCTGAATGTTCCTGAGCCCAGACTTCTTGATCTTCACCTCTCCACCAGTCAAACTGGCAGACCCCAGAATCACTTCCATCTTGCCACTCAAATTGACAGTCATTGACACCATAGACCAGCACTATTCAAAGTGCCAATTTGAATGATATTGGCACTGTTAGTGGATCATCGGTGTCATCCTGTCTTCTGTTCTTTCACAGATGTCACTCCCATTCCCTCTCTATCTGCATCTTGAAGCTTGATTTATCTTTAACTTTTTTTCATTTCTGATGGAAGTTTAACTCCGTTTCTCACTTCACAGATGCATTTCAGGCATTTAGTGTTTTAACCAGAAATTAATGCTGTATGAAGTATGCCTGTCTGTTCTTCTGAAAAGATGGGGAAGAGCAACAAGTCTGAACCTATTTTTCTGTCCTCAAAAATGTGGAGCACGTTTGAGGATGTGCTGATCTTCAAATTCAATGGGAAATAACGGCTAGCTTTCTAATTTCTCCCCTTCAGCTACTAGCCTATCCACTGTATGTGCTGATTGGAATATTAGATATGGGCTGTATTCTTGGTTTCATGGCAGGTATTGGGAAATGACTTTTTAAAATCTGTTCACAGAAAATTTGTTTACACTTGAACCACCAGAAATAAAAAGACTCAATTGCTGTAATTCCTCAAGTAACTTTGCCATTATTTGTAATGTTCTGCCACTTAAGTAATTATTGCTTGATTATTCTTAAAGATGCAACAAGTTTTTTTTCAAAAGTAATAACTTGGAAAAATCAAACTTTAATCTCATGTGTAACATTACACTCAGCATGCCTTTGACATTAATTAGCCAATTTGATTAATCTGTGTAAAAGAGCCCGTTTTCTAAAAATGAGCTAATGGTGCTAAATGATAGTGCTTATTTTTCAATTACCATTGGGGAGATTAAACTATATTATGAGATTATAAGAGCCAAATTACAACAATTTATTGTAATGAGCATATTACAGTGATAAATAAAACTGCATACAAAATCCTGAAGTACACTGATACCTCATTCTGCATGCAGGATGCATTCACAGGAGTGTGAGCCCTAAATGGAACTGGCAGTAATAGGTGCCATTATAGCCTTTAACATATATAGATGGGTCACTTACAACATGGTGATGCTGAGAACCTGGTGTGAACTTGTGACTTCACACTTCTGTGCCAGCAACCTGGTATGAATCACTTCCCTTCACGTTGCTGCATCCTGTCTCAGTGAGAAGGGCTGGTTTTGGGTGGGTTGGGAGACAATGGAGTGACTGCTCGGCACTGGAGTGTGGGGCTCAGGTCAGCACCTGGGCAGGCATGAGTGCCTGGACCACTGTTGTGGACCACTGTTGTGGATGTTTCACTGTGGACTTGTGATAACAGATCACGAGGATCCAACAGTCTCCTTCATCACCTCGTTTTGGATGTGATGAAAGCCATTTCTCCCCCTTTCTCCACTTGGCTGTACAGCTCTCCCCAGCCCAGAGGTTCCTCTATGGTAACAAGCTCAGTGGTGTTACTGGCCACCGATCTTGTTACCATAGAGAAATCTCCAGACTGTCAACATATGGGGCAGCCTCTGAGTGTTCTCAACAATGGCTCACACTCATCAGACCGGCCAGGATGCAGCGGTATGCCCCACATCACACGCTTATTGGCAGCACCACTCGCCCCTGCCTGCCCAACACTAGCCCTTACAAGCAGTCTCTTCGTATCAAGCTGTGGGGCAATTCATTACTGAGGAATGTCAACAGAGGGTAGGGAATTGTATTAGCTTCCTGACATCCAGGTCTCCTACAGAGCAGCAAGCAGCAGCCGGGAGGGCAGGGGTTCATGCCAGGTTCCTGGCACAGCAGTATGCAGCCCGAGCAGACGTCTTTGTTAAAGCACAGGGGTTACATATTTGTGATGCAAGTGTTCAGACTGGAGGATCAAAGTGCTATAATGAATCAGCACTCTGCTGGGTAGAGCTATGCGGGATACCAGTGTAGTGAGCTTGTCAGGAAACCGCAGTTTAATGTGTCAAAGAAGTGACATGTGAGAGAGAACATTTTTTTGCATTTCAAGTATATTTCCACTTTAACTATGCTATCCTCATTTTAACAGTACTGAAATATTTCATGTGATATTTATAAAAAAGTGTGCAACTCTTTTGATAATCTGTAATATCCTGGCCCAGTCTGTTGCTGAGGGAACATTGCTCAGTCAGAGAGAGTGTGTGTGTGCATGTGTCTGTGTGCGTGCACGCACATGGGGTTTCTGGAGAGCAAGGACGGGTATGGGAGGATTTGGGTGGAGAAGGTGTAGATGGTGGAGGGCAGAGGGCTAGAGGAGAGAGGAAGAGTGCCTAGAGTACGATCACAAGTTAGCTAGGGCCATACTCACGAGACAAACCCATCAACTCAGGAATAAATGCAGTGAACATTCATTGCACTGTCTCTAAGGCAGGTAACTTATATGTGGTTTATGTAATATTGTGCGTGTATCCTTTTAGGAACTGTACCATGTGACCATCTTCTCCATGTACATATTGTTACATTATGGGTACTAAACTGGCTGGAACCGGTTCTCTGGGAGAAAAACCTGTTTTTCTCTGTTTTCTTTCTGTAGGTTCCTTTGTTTAATAAAGCACTTTGTTAGTTTAACTTAGCTATCTTCCAGTATCTTAGGATACTGATGCAAGTATAGGCTAATTCTGCTAAATATCTCATAAGATAACCTCCTTATCCTAAGATTGAATACAGTGGACCTTCTCCAAACTCCTTACAAGGCCAGTATAACCCTGCTTAAAGCAGGCAAAAAAATGTATAAAAATTCCAGATGTGGTCTCACCAAAGTCCTGTATAATCACAGAATGACTCTTCCTTAATTTTGTACTCTTTGCCTTCTTAATCATTTACTGTAGCTGATTGCTAAATTTGCACAGGAACACCTGAGCCACTTTGAACACCAACATTTGAACACTAACAAGTCTTACCCTACTTAAATAATATTCTGCTTCTCCGTTCTTTCTCTCAAAGCAGGTGACCTCACAGTCATCCTCATTATACTCTGACTGCCATCTTTTGCCCACTCACTTAAACTATCTTTGGGCAGTTATTTTTGTATCCTCACAATTCACTCTCCTACATACCTTTATGTCAGAATCAGAAGTATTATCACTGACATATGACCTGAAATTTGTTGTTTTGCGGCAGCAGTACAGTGCAAAGGTGTAAAAATCTGTAAACTACAAAAATAAATAGTACAAAAAAAGGAAATAACAAGGTAGTATTCATCAAGAACATTAGTCAGTTGAGGCACAAGAGACTGCAAAGGCTGGAAATCTGGAGCAACACACAAAGCGCTAGAGGAACTCAGTGGGTCAGGCAGCATCTATGGACGGAAATGGACAGTCAATGTTTTGGGTCAAGACCCTTCATCTGGACTGGTCCTTCTTGCCCTTAATGCAACAGTAAACATTGAGGCTGCATTACTGAATGCTGAGACATCATACTACTTACAGCTTGCCAACTTGCAAATTGTCTACTTATCCTTGCTTTTTGTTTTCTGTCCATTAATCAATCCTCTCATTCTTACCAATAATATAACCTCAACCCTATGATCCCTTAAATGGGGTAATAATGAGTTGAGGACTGTCAACAAGATGCAGTTCTTCACACCAAGAGCGATTAATGACTGTAATAGTTTTCTGTATAACATAGAACACATTAGAAATATTTGGAATAATTCAAGAGGCAGTTGGATATCTCATTGAGTGAGTGGTGTGGACTGCTTTTCTATGGACTGGGAGAACTAGACAGCAGAAAGATCTCTCTCATGAGACACTGTGATAGAACATTGAACAGTACAGCAAAACAACAGACCCTTCGGCCCATGACATTGTGCCAAACTAATTAAACTAGCAATTAAATGCCTAACTAAACTAATCCCTTCTACCTACACAACGTCCATATCCCTCCATTCTCTGCACATGCATGTGCCCATCTAAGAGTCCCTTAAATGCCTCTATTGTATTAGCCTCCATCACCACCTCTGCCAGTGCATTCCAGACACCCACCACTCTCTCTATAAAAAAAACTTGCCCTACACAATTCCTTTGAATTTACCCCTTCACCTTAAATGTATGTCCTCTAATATTAGATATTTCCACCCTGGGATAAAAATACCAGCTGCCTACTATATTTGTGCCTCTCATAATCTTATAAACTTCTATCAGGGTTCCCCTCAGCCTCCACTGCTCCAGAGAAAACAACCCAGGTTTGTCCAACCTACCCTTATAGCACATGTCCTCTAATCCAGGCAGCATCCTTGCACCCCTCCAAAGCCTCCACATCCTTCCTATAATTGGATAATCAGATTTGAATGCAGTACTCCAAAGCCTAACCTGAGTTTTATAAAGCTGCAACATAATTTCCCAACTCTTGAATGCAATGCCCTGACTAATAAAGGCAAGCGTGCCAAACACCACCTTTACCACCCTATCAACCTGTGCAGCCACATTTAGGGAGCTCTGGACTTGGACCCCAAGATCTTGCCATTAACAGTGTGCTGTCCCTTTACATTTGATCTCCCAAAGTGCAACGCCTCCCAGTTGGCCGGATTAAACTCCATCTGCCAATTCTCCACCCATATCTGCAGCTGATCTATATTCTGCTGTATCCTTTGCCAGTCTTCTCCTCTATCCACAACACCACCGATCTAAGTATCGTCCTCGGATTTACTAACCCACCCATCTACATTTTCAAGAATCTTCAAGAATAATCTGAAATGAATATAGATAATGACATTGTTGCTATTCTGGAGATTTCCTCCAATAAAATCATGACAATATTCTAAGAATTTAACTTTGTTCCAAATGTTAACTGTAGTCAGTTACTCATTTTAGCAAGGTAGATAAGTTAAATAGCCGTCCTAATGGAAGAAATTTGACTCTTGCCGAGTAGCAAAGGCGACCAAGTGGAATGGCATAATTGCCCACTCTATTATTAGTGACCATCTCCTTTTGGTGTCAGCAATTGATCTCAAGGCTAATCAGTCCTTGTGCATCCCCTACCATTGATCAACTGCAGCTTTCCGTCCAAAACAGGTGAGCAGTTGACCAGTGATAAGCCAATGCACCCCAGACTTCAATATAATCATGATTACACCTCACAGCTCAGCCTTGGGTTGTGAAATGATCCTGCAGGTTCCTTGCAAATGCCTTATGCCACCCAAAATCCCAATGATCCAACCAGAGAGATTGGAAGGCTTTCACATCTAGTTTGAGAGCAAACCTCACCTTCAACATTAAAAAGAAACTTGGGAGTTCAGGTGTTTCACCCTGCTCTTTTCTGGACTTGTTACTTTATCCATTTCCTGTATGTTGAGGTAAAATGGGGGCTATGATCTTTTTAAATAACTAGATTATTAGATAGTAGAAATATGAACGAAAAACAGAAAATGTTGGAGACACTCAGCAGGTGTGGAATGAGAAACAGAGTTAACACCTCAGCTACAAAAATAACATTAAAAAAAACAAAAAAAATACAAAACTACAAAAAAAATGTTTCCAGAAATTTCAGGTTTTAGTTCAAGAATTCCCACATCTGCATTGTTTTGGACTTTCATAAGAGTTCAATGCACATCATTTCATTTTTTTTTTCAGAGCTGGAATCAAAAGAGAGTATATGTTTAAAAGAGGTGTGTTTCAGAACTGTACTTGATAAATAAATCTAAGTTTGATACTTTCCTTACTTGAAAAACCAAATGGATTTGCGTATTGTATTAGCAGAGAGGTAAAGAACCAATAAAAAAAATTATATGAATGCTAATTAATTGCTGTTCCAAATACTTGTGCCTCCTTGCAGCGCCGATAACAACCTGTGTTTCAGGAATAACAGTGATAAAAAAGATTATGGAAATTTACTTTCTGGAAAAAGTACTGACCTCGCCAAATGGAAGTCTTAAAAATTATTAAGGGAAACTAATAAAGCTGATTCAAGTAAATTGTTTAGTGTGGTGAAGAATTCATATACGTAGTTAAATATTAAGAAGGTGAAGTCAGGTGGAACTACTTTTCCACAGGAACCTATCAAACTAGAATAAATTACCAGGGAAGCTAATGAAATTGGTAACATGTCATCTTTGGAGAAAATAGTTTGAGGTATACCATAAGAATCCATGATATTGGATTTATTAACAAATGCTTGTTAGCGATGGGTGTTCCAAAAATTAATGTATGTATTGATTGTTGCCATTCTTCTTTTCTGTTTTACTTCTTTGCTTCTGCTTTTTTGTATAGAACATTTAAAATAATTCTTGGAGGTTTATTGCCAATAAAACAATTTTTTGAAGGGCTTTGTGCCTGTCATGTGTTTATGTTTGTCCTGCTCTTTTTACCCTGTACATTGTGGAACTTGCATTTTTGGTTCTGCTCATAACTTCCATCAACACAGATATCTAGGCAATTTTTCCTTTGTCCAACATATAGAAAACATCTCTTGCGATTGTCTTAACTTTTGTAGTACTCTTCCCCTCAAAAAATACCACAATTAATTCAAAGGGCAACCTATATTATTTACCACCTTCATTGCAGTGATTGTCAAAGAAAATTTAACACTGAGCCACACAAGATGACATCAGCACCAATGACAGAAAATTTTGTCAAATAAAGGTTTCAAAGAGTGACTTAAAGGAGGAAGAGAGAAGTGGAGGTTAAGAATGAGAACTTCAGACAGAACAGACTAAAATGTTGGTGGACTCAGTGGGCTGAAGGGCCCGTTTCTGTGCTGTACCTTTCTTTAACTCTTTGAGATCCTGCTGTAGGCTTGACTGTCAAACAAATTTGTCGAGTAAAGTCACAAGCAACTGAATGAAAGGAGAAACTCTGAATTCGTAAAAAAAAATTATGGTTCACAAACTGTAATTTATATATATTGTTGACTGTTTTCTTTTCAGAGTCTTACTGTCTACGCTGTCAAGACATTTTGCTGAGAATACTCCAATGTAACTTGCACCGCCTGAAATAGATGCCAGGACTCATAAGTACAATAACTTTTAGCTAAATCTAAAAGGGACTTAAATGAACAGAGTTATTAGTGTTTGAATTACAAGGCTTTCCTTGACCTCAAACCAACAGATTTGGACACAATTGAATTATGATCTCAACAATAATGAAAAGCATCATGATTTAGAAAACAGCCGAGTTTTATTCTCCTGTACCACAATTACTACTTAGCTAAGAGCAGGCAACGTACCCCATTCTTGTCACACTTCCTAATGTAACTAGCTAACATGGTAAGTCTTCAAAGACAATCCTTCAGTGATTTATTCTCGAGACAAAAATGGTAGCCGGATGTTATTGTTAGTGGGTTAAACAGTATTATGCATATGTGCCTTTAAAGACCATTTAGCCATAAGGATTATGGAACCATGGTGGGTAGGTGGTGAGATTCATCTATGCTCTGAATGAATGGTAGAATAGGCTTAATGGGCTGATTGGCCTAGTCCTGTTACAATGTCCACTCATAAGGCATCAGAAGATACCCATCATTCCACAAAACAGCTGGCCCAGCCTGCAGAGAGGAAGGGACAAATGGAAAGAAAATTGAAAACAAAATGCTCCTTCAGATTGCTTCTCAATGAAGTATTTTACTTTCGATTTGATTTTTGATAAAGCAAAATCCTATTGAAATAAGCAGCTTTCTTTAAAAAGACATTGTTGTTTTGGTCACGTTCATACATCAAATCAAACAATGCTGAACATGTCTGCTTACTTTGTCAATTAATTATGTTGTGGGAAAGAGATACCAGGAATTTTCTCACATTTCCACACTCATGAACAAGGTCACGGTGCGAGTTCACAACCAGCAAGTAATTGAAATCTTAGACAATTAAAAATCAATGCATTTAAAAAGGCAAAAATATGTTAAAAATGCTTGATTATATCTTGAAAATACCTTGTCCTAAGTTGCGGGACAGGGAAGAAAGTCAAAGTAAGTCCAAATGTGAACACAGTTGTTCTTACACAATCAAAAAAACCTGTTACAATAACTTAAAAGTGGTGAATTATGATGTCCAGGTGACTAAGAACATAAACATTATGAATGGAGGGAAAAAAGTCAGAATAGCCCCCTGCAGTCCTTCATAATAACACAAATAGTAAGATCTCTCTCTTTCTATAGGAGGTGAGGAATGCTTTAAAGATATACCTACGATAAAGTCACATTTAGAAAAGGCTACTTTCATCCTAAAGCTTTCATTCTTCTCATTGATTGATTCTCTGTTCCAGCACGTTACAATCTTTAGTAACATTTTATTTGATCACATGCCACAGCCAGAAAGTAATATACAGGCTTTACACGTTATATCTCATGTTTCAGCAACTGTAATTTATACAATTAGTGGTAGCTTTTCACATTTATGCAGTATTTTGTGAACAATTTGAATGTAAATAAGCTTTTCTAAATAAAAATAATTAGCAAGAAAATCTTCCTTTTTTAAAAAATTTTAAAGCTCCAAAATTACTCACAACTATTCAATAAACTCACACTTCTGTTGAACTCCCCCGATACAAAGTAACATCTCAGTTTTATTTACCAACTGGTGGACCAAAAGAATGGACAACATACAGGAGAAGGAATCAAAGGCTTTTGAAGTATGTGAAAGCATGACTGCAGAGGAAGATTTTTAAAAGGCCTTTGAAGTCAGAGAGAGGTATCCAAATAGAAGTTTGCAGAATGAAGCTGCAAAAAACAGGGTATACTGGTTGAATAAGGAGTTAGTGACAATGAAGTGGAAAGACTGGGGAACAAAGAACATGCCAGTGTTGGAGGAATATGACCTATAGGATATGTGGGTGGAAGTAATGGCTGGGATGGGCAGGGCAATGGAACAACTGGAACGCTGAGCGTCTTAAAATTGAATTTTCTGGAATATCTAAATGCTGGCTAAATGTGGTACTGTAACTTTATGTTGTACAAGAATAGGTCAAAAGGTACTGCAAGAGATGTCATCTATGAGCTTTCCTTCAAAAATACTGAAAGGATTGAAGGAGTGGGGTATGGAGGTTGATGATGTTGAAATGGCCTGCGCTTAAAAGTATTGCAAAGGTATGTGCCCCTGATCTTGGGAAATCAGTGTAGCACTCCTCCTCTCTAATTATGATTACCTTTGTATATCTTGGGGATCTTTAATAGGCCCACACGAACATGATACTTGCTCTTGGTAGACAAAGTTTCCAACTTGGTCTAATGATGGTATTCCAGTTAGAATGTGGACTTGGTGACAACCCATTCACACCTCAAAACCATAGATGCTTCCATGGGGAAGGCGGGTGCATGATCTACACATGAAGGGTCTTTGACCCAAAACGTTAGCTCTGTTCCTCCTCTCACAGATGCGGCCTGACCTGCTGAATATTTCTAGCATGTTCTGTTTTCTGCTGATATCAACAGATCAAAATGTGCTGGGGTATAAACATAATCAGAGGCATATACTCGCAATCATATTTAATACAAGCAATTAAAGATTAATTTTTTAATATGTTTTCTATTCCTTGGTGAGCTAATCAAGATCCACTCAAGTACCGCAGTAATGTCATTTCTCATCATCCAGCTAATGCAGAGACAAGTACAGCTAAGGCTAACATTATTCTCCACACTCTGCAATTCGTGCATCTTCACAGCAATGAGAAATAATTGCCTGAGTTCTTAGGTGGCCATCAGGTCCCTCAAACCTGCAATCCCATTCAAAATGATCATGGCTTGTTTGACCTTTGACCTCAACTCCTTCTTCCTACCAAATCCTCATTACTCTTCCATCCCACGTGCTGAAAAAATCCATCTATCCCAGCCTAAAATATACTCAACAAGTTATCATCCACAGCTCTCTAAGGTACAGATTTCCAAAGATTCACAAGCCTCTGAATGAAATGTTTGGTGTCAGGCAAATCCAAATGCAATCCATCTTCTGGTACCCATAACCCACCCTGCGTGATACCAGCTGTCTCGGCACAAAAGAACAACAAACCTGGGAACTTGCAGGTGTAAATGGTTCACTGACCACAATTTATTGTATTTTATCACATTAGTGCTACCTACATACAATTCCAGTTGCTAGAAAACACAAAAGTGTTATGATAGAAAAAAAAAGTATTTGAATTACCCCCATCAGCAAAGCATCTCTTCTCCAGGTCAGGAATTTACTGGAAAGAAACATCCATTCCAGCATATCACATCTATTGGACCAGTTCTTCCAACCTGATGTCCGAGCTTACCCATGTTTCGCTGCAGAACTGCCAGTGTCCATTGCTGCCCTGGCTGTAATCTGACTGCGGCATCTTCTTCCCTGCCATTGTCCCCTGCACTACATTAGTGGACCCTTCATAGAGCCAATTTAAGAAGGCCTTTACCTGCTGAGCCTACCTGAGGTTTAATCTGGTGCAAGTAAAGCAGCCCTGTCAAATGAATTGGAGAGATCAGATGCCTGGGGAGAAAATAAGTGGAACTTATTTTTCTATTAAATTTAGTTTAAACATATTTAATTGTCTTAACTGTGTTTTTAATGTTTTAATTTAATTTTTTTTAAAAGGAGTTTCACATTTTTAGATAGGTCCCAAATGTTCTTGAATACTTGGGCCTATCAAAGACACATACAATCAATAGAAGTGACAACTAATAAGTATAAGAGCAGGTACATTGTCTGTCAAAATCACCTTGCTGGATATGATATATGATATACCTATGCCACATTCTGGTATACTGATATGC
Source organism: Rhina ancylostomus (assembly GCA_030265395.1). Lineage (NCBI taxonomy): Eukaryota > Metazoa > Chordata > Chondrichthyes > Rhinopristiformes > Rhinidae > Rhina > Rhina ancylostomus. Next base: position 17,023,178 of record JARFYF010000029.1, on the reverse strand, counting down.
TGGGAACCAACTTCTCAGTGGAATAGTGCAGCCTGACAATGCTGCAAGAAACACTGTGTCCATGGGGCAGACAACTAGTGAACTCTGGATCAATGGAAAAGTTGCCCCATGTATTTTGAAATTCAATTTTTATAAAAATGGATCACTCAAGTAACAATTGCAATGAGACAGTTTTTTTACATTATTGTTGATAATTTGAAATAAAATTCTTACAGCTTTTCGAAAGACCCATCTGATTAGTCCCATTCCTTATTTTTCCTCTAAATTTTTGCAATGTTTTCCTTTAAGTACACATAAAAATATTTAGAAAGTTACTATTTCATTTGACTCTATTACTCTATCAGGTTTTACATTCCATATTATAATGCTGAATAACAAAAACCTGATTCTCATATCAAACATCTTGAACCTTCATCTTTTGGTTACCAACTCTTGATAGTATAAATGAATCCCCCCGCCCCCATCTATTCAATTAAATTCTCCTTTGAGTGAACTCCCTCAACTTTGGCAGCGCTGTAGCAAATTTCCTTTGGAAATTCTTGAAGGCCTTGATGTTGCACAGGGCCCAGATCTGCACATTAAATTTTAAGCATGCCTAATTTGCTATTATAAAGATCTAGCCTAATTCCTTCATACTCATGGTATATAGGAAATCTGGTTTGAGTTGGTTATTGAGCTTGACAATGCAAAGGGAAAATGCATAAAGATTAGTGATGACATAGTCAATGTGTCAGCAAGGATTCAGCAATCATATCATTAAAATCACAAATATACCTCTTTACTCCAGTATCTCAAGTTCAGCAATTCCACTAGTCAGATCCTACAATGATGTTTGTTGCCAAAAAAAATAAAGGAAATACAAATAAACTAAGAAATACATGTTAACGGTAAGCACTAATTTCAACAAACATTTCAAAACTTTACAACTTAGATTCGCTCCGTGAGAAGAGATAGTGGGCATAATAGTCTGCTTTATCAAAGGATCCCCAGTGTGAGTTTTCTTCTGTTCTAAATAGCAGGGGTCTAGTAATTGTGTAGTATTAAGTAAATTCAATGATCCAAATCTCATAATGAGTCAATGGCGAGCTAAATACATACATATTTTTCAAAATATCAATAAAAGCAAGCCAAAAAAAGTTGAAATTAACTGCAACATTTTACAGCTTATTTTACTTATACCAGTTTTAAAGACCACTTTCAATCCATTCCATTGAGCATCATTTGTCAGAAAAATATGTGAATACATTGAAAAAATATGTTGACTGCACTTACTTTCTGCAGTAACAAAAAGACAGGAAACAGGAATGAATAGGACCTCAGTCACCTGGCTCCTTCATATCCCAGTTTGTATCATGTTAAAATATCACCCTTTCTGTCAAGTAGCAAGAAGCACTTTTCTGTCAAGTAGAAAGAAGCACTATCTTAATGCAGGAAGCACCAGGACAAAACAGAGGATATGGAGGATCAATGAATAAAAACTTTAAAATTGTAATCCTTGCAAAGGCGTTAAGAAGTCGTGTCAAGCTAT
>JARFYF010000029.1:16945553-16956133 GCA_030265395.1 Rhina ancylostomus | reverse complement strand
GGGTTAGATGGTGTGAGGTGTGGTTAGATGGGCGGCACAACATGGTGGGCCGAAGGGCCTGTATTGTTCTATGGTTCACCAAAGTTCTGAAACACCAGCAACTTTTATAGCTCCAACCTCAATCTGGTTCTTTTGTTTTCCCGACAAAGGTATCCTGAAGTGATATCTTTACATGGTGGATAAAGGTCAATAGTGAGCCACGCTTCCCATCTCCTTTTGATGGTTGGTGGAAATCTAGTTGCATGTGAAACTCCTGCTTGCTAAGAGACTAACCATGTCATATTCTCAGTGTCAGGTATTTTCATTTTACGTCTCTTGCTTCTGATACTGCACCCATTTAGAAACAAAAATGTAATGTGGATTATGATAATTCTTGCAATTACTTGGGTTTTTAAGCCTACTTGAGTAACAAATGAGCAGAGCACTCTAAAGTGCTCCAGATTCAAGAAGAATGGAAACCAGACAAAACAATGATTTTTTTTTGTGCAGGTTAAATTAGAACATGGAACATTAAGAATGAGCTAGAATGAAAAAAATGCTTCCCATACCTTGAACCATTTAAAGCCAAAGTTGTTGCATTCATGCAAACTTTCAATAATTTGCTTCGCACAGGCATTGTGTAGCATAATAGAAGAGAGAGAAGCATGCAAAGTATTTACTAGATCAGAAAGAAGCACTTAAATCCAATAATAACTGCAAATTCCACTATTCTGTAACTATTTACATCATGCATTTAATGATCATCTGTTACTTACATTTTACAGACACATTTGGATAGCTCACTTGACTATAAGGGTATGTAGGCTCCAGCAGAAATGTAGAATCCAGATTACATTTTACAACAGTGTGATAATTTTAAGAACAATATTCTTGCAATTAATTAAATTCAGTAAAATTCTGAAAAGTCAGAAGATACCAGAAATCCTTAAAAATATTTTATTACCCAACCTTTATTTTAAAATTAATTGTTTTGCTCCATTCCTCATCACTTAACATTCAATGAGAATTACTTTTATCAATTCCTAATGCCACCATTGTGTTAACCAGTGGACTGTTCATGTCCACTCCACAATGGCCTTGAGATGAGAGTCAATCATGTTCTCATAATAGGTTTCATTTACCAGCCAGAAAAGCATCTGGTTTACAGTGCTCCAAACATGTTCATTGTGTCTCCACACTCCAACATGATGTAACAGCATTTAATAATATGACTGTCCCATTCATAAGGAACAATAACAGATTGGATAGTGATTATGTTAATGGAATAATAACCTAAAGGTCTGGACTAATAATCTCCATTTTAATTCCCAGCACTGTAGCTGGTGAGGTAATTCAATAATTAAATAATTTGAAATAAAAAAAATATCAGTGAATAATTCCTTTGCATGAAGGAAATCTGGCATCTCTACCTGGTCATATCTTTACCTGGTCATTGTCCATCACCATGCAAGGCTCAGCAGTCCAAACACTAATAAGCTTGCCAAATGCTAAAGGCCGCAGCAGCAAGACTGACCCTTTGTCTGGACAGAGAATATCAAAAAGAGGAGAGAAAAAAACCTGATCTTATGCTCATCAATTTACCTATCATAGATGCATCTGTCCATGGGAGTGTTGGTAAGAATGATCATCACACTGCCCATGTGGAGATGACCTAATCTTCACACAGTGGGTACTCTCCATTAGCAGAAACAGGGAACCTTAGGCAGAAGCAAGCAATACAACAATGAATGATCAGATTAAAACTCTGCAGTCCTGCTTCACGTAGACATCAACGCACAAGAACAGCCGAACAACTCCTAGGAGATGGCAGCTCCATGAACATTTCCATCCTGATGGGAGAGTCCAGAATGTAAGTGAAAAAGTCAGCTGACATCTTCAACTGGAAATGCTGAGTGAATGATCCAAACAGGTTAAAAAAAAGCTCAATTCCAGTAGAGAGGTGAGAGTGACTGTCCTTGATGTAATGGTGCATTTAAATGAGTGTGGCATAAGGATACGTGATAAAATCAATGTGATTGGGGATTAGCCAAAAAAATAACTTTTACTGATTGGAGTGCTACTCAGTTCAATCAGCCCCAAAGCATCATGCAGAAACCACAGGTCATCTCCTTCATAAGTGACCTCCCTTCCATCAAAAAACTCAGCAGTGAAGAGGTACAGGCTCTATATTTCAAAACATATGGATAACAAAGCAGTCATACCCATCTGCAGCAAAAATTAGGTTCATAAAGGCAAATAACAATAATGCCACACAAGTATCAGACAGCAAATATCCTGAAAAAGGAAGTCTATTCAGCTATTACCATGTCCCACTTATATCCCCGATATTTAATGGGAATACCATTGCTAACTCTTCCAACATATTAATGTTGGGCATCATCACTGCGAAGAACCAAAACCAAACATACATGTAATGTGGATATAAGAAAAGTCATAGGACAGGTTTTCCTTGTGAGCACCACAGCCTTACTTCCAAATTCATTCCACAATCTACAAGGAAAATTTTTCACTCACTTGGATAAGTGAGTAAGAAACTGCAAAACAAAGGAGAAAGGAGCAACTTGATTGACACACCATCCATTACCATAAACATTCATTACTTCAGCTACTGGAACACCGAGTGCAGGGTGGACCACATACAAGAAGCACTGCAACAAAGCTGTCAGGCTTGTTCAAACGAGCAATTTCCACCAAACAATTGAAATTCAACTCATAATTTCCCTCCAAGTTATGTAACTCATGACTTGGAAACACAAGAACATAATAAACAGGAGGAGCAATTGGCCCTGCTAGTCTGCTGTGCCATTCGACAAGATCATCTTCAACCCCAACACAATCTTACTGCTTTATCCCCATATCTTTCAATTCTTCTGATATCCAAAAACCTAATGATCTCCATTTTGAACGTAATCAATAAGTGATCCTCCAGTCTCTGGGTAGAAAATTCCAAGGATACTCCTCATTTCAGTAAAACATTCAGTCCTAAATGGTCTACCCGTTAGTTTCTAGGCTACTTAACCAAAAGAAACATCTTCACAGTATCTGCTCCATCAAGCTCTCTAAGATTTTCGTAGGTTTGTAGTACCCTGTTTTGACTCTCCTTTCATTCTTAAATAGTGGGGTTACCTTTGCTGCTCTCCAGTCTGCAGAAAACATGACTAGTCTTTCATCTTCACTGAGTAAAAACTTTGAAAATTCAAAACTAACAACCCTCTAGGATTGCCTTCATCAAAAGGACAGCAACATTCAAGGGGTACCCATTGCTACCTTTTAAGGGTGGTTATGTATGACTATTGAACATTGCCATTGGTGTCTACATTCCCTGGATGAATAAAATGCCATGGAAGTATTATTTTATGCACAAAGATACATTACTATAAATAAAGCTTAACAGTATTTTGGGTTTCCCACGTTTTCTTTTCTCGGTAAACCGAGAAAACTACCTCACCTTACATTCAACATAGACCTGGATGGCTTTACCAAATATGGTTTAAAGTACATTCATCATTACACAAAAAGCTTTACTTCCTGTTGCACAAGTATGTTCAAAAGAGTTGTAAAAGAGGCTTCCAGGTTACGCTTGACCTGATACATGGAAAGTGGTAGAGGCAGATACAATTACATTTAAAAGTCATTTGGCATGGATAGAAAACATTTAGGGATATGGGCCAAATGCAGGCATTTGGGACTAGCTCAGGAAGCCATCTTAGTTGGCATGGACAGGTTGGGCAGAAGGGCCTGTTTCTGTGCTGTGTAATTCTTTGACTCTAAATCCAACTTTATGCAAATTTTTCCATATATTTTTAAAACATTTTATGCTTTCTGGTATTCATTAATGACTGGATACAGCATATATCGCATTAGTTTAATTATGGGTAGTCTTAAAGTGAATATTCAATGAAATGAAATTATAGCAAGTGTGTGAAGATGTGGATTATCACAGAAACTGGACATTTCTGACTTTGGGAGAAATTGGTTTACCCTACTATTTCACGTGTAGCATGGGATAGGGAGGTAATTTCGATGTTGAAGAAATTGAATGACGCTCTTGGAACATTATTGTTTTCCCAAATAGTTCTTTCTATGCTCTCATTCTACTTCCTCTCTCAAGTTGATAGTAACTGAAGAAAGTCTATATGGATTTTAGTAAAGCCTTTGAAAAGGTTCCGCATGTAGGCTGCTATGGAAAGTTAGATCGCATGGTATCCAGGGTGAACTAGCTAACTGGATACACAATTAGCTTGCTGGTAGGAAGCAGGTGGTGACGGTGGAAGGTTGTTTTTTCAAATTAGAGGCCTGTGACTAGTGGTATTCCCCAGGGGTCGGTGCTAGGTGCACTCCCGAGATAAGTACCTCTTGTTGTAACTTAGCAATAAAGTGTGTTGTGAGCAGTATTGCGTGTGCAAGGCTTATTTCTATCAGATCTGCGAACAATTCTGCTTAACTTTGGCACAAAATTTACTTGTTAACCTTTTGTGATCCATGCACAAGTATACTAGATCTCCCTGTTCTACACTCATTTGCAATCTCTCTCTCTCTCTATTAAGATAAAAGTATGCCTTGGATTCTATTTACTGAACTGCATGACTTCACACTTGCAAATTTTTGCCCACTTATCCTACCCATCTATATCTTGTCACAGTCACAATATCCTCATTGCAACATGCCTTTCCACCTGTTCTCATGTCACTTGGCAAACTTGGATTCTTTGCATTTTGCACCCTCCTCCAGTTCATTAATATAGGTTGGAAATAATTCAGAGCCAAGGACCGATCCCTGGGGCAAACCACTAGTTACATCCTAAAGGACCATTTATTCTGACTTTGTCTTCTATATGATGATAATCAGTTTTCAATCCACGTTAACACATTTCCTCCTATGCTTTTAAGTTTTATCTTGTGCACCAGCCTTTTCTGCAGCACTTTGTCAATACTTTTTGAAAATCCAAGTTCACTACATCTACAGGCTCCTCTCCATCAGCTCTATTTGTTACATGCAAAGGATGTGGTTGGAGAAGATTCTGAGGGACATGATGTATGTTCACTTGCAAAGGCAGGGACTGATGAGGAGTCAGCACAGTTTTGTGCAGAGGGGTTCCTGCCTCGCACATCTCATTGCATGTGCTAAAAAATTACTGGCAAGCTCCTTAAGCATAACGCTATTACAGCACCAGCAACCTGGGTTCAATTCCGGCCACTATCTACAAGGAGTTTGTACGTTCTCCCTGTGTCTGTGTGGGTTTCCTCTGGGTGCTCTGGTTTCTTCCCACATTCCAAAGACATATGGGTCAGGAAGTTGTGGGCATGCTATGTTGGCACCGGAAGCATGGCGACACTTGTGGGCTTCTCCCAGAACACTATGCAAAAGATGTGTGTTTCAATGTACATGTGACTGATAAAGACATCTATCAATCCACGTCCACATCATAGACCACAATTGTCAATTTCACACCTCTAAAACTCTGTTAAAATCCTCTCCAAGTTTTCATCTCTGAAGTTCAATGTCAATGTTGATCCAAGACAAAAATAATTTATAAAATGCCTAATGAACTTCCATAGTATTTCTTTATGAATTACTGAATCACAATTGTTACTACGATAAACTCAACTACCAAACTGCATAGAGCAAGATGCAGTGAAAAGCAAAGGTAACGCAAGACCAGTCAATATAGTTTTGCTGCTATTAATTGATTGAGCATCATTCACAGATAACAGAAAAACACACTCTTACATTTGATAGTTTCTTGAATCTTTTACATTCACTTTTTGAGTGAAATCCTCTCATTACAGAAATCTTAGTAAAGAGTTCATAATCTACGCTGATGTAAGGTTCCTACCAATTATTCTATACTGACAGCAGAAACATTATGTTTAAAGCTCCATCATCTGTTACCCTCACTTGATTAAATTCTACACATTTAACACAATTTTGATCAACTTACATTGACATCATACCCAAAATTTAAATTTGTAATAGTTGTCTTTGTTTACAGGTTCTGTCATGGCTAGCTAGGAGAGCATCTTTTTCCTAGGGTGGGGGAGTCTAGGATTAGAGAGCACAAGTTTAAAATGAAAGGGGAGAAATTTAAGGGAGATCTGAGTTGTAAGTTTTTCCCACACATTGGCTGGTGGTTATCTAGAATGAGCTGCCAGAGGAGATAGCAAAAGTAGTTGCAATTATAATGTTTAAAGGCATTTCGACTGGTACTTCGATGGGAAAGGTATAGAGGGGTACATGTCTAATGTAGGCAAATGGGATTAGCATAGATAGGCATCATTGTTGGCATAGATGAGATTGGCCGAAAGGGCTCTTTTCTATACTGTACCATTCTATGACTCTATGAAAGTGTCAAACATGATTTACCTTCCATGAAACCATGTTGATTTGTTTGATAATATTAAAGTTTTATAAATGATTAGTTAGCTCTTCTTTGATTATTAACATTAGCATCTGCCAACAATAGATGTTGAATCAACTGGCCTATAGTTTTCCACTTTTTGTCTCCTTCCCATCTTGAACAAGGGAGTTACATTTGCTGTTTTCCAATCCACTATTGCCCTCTCAGAACTCAGTAAGTTTTGAAACTTTTAACCAATGGGTCTACTATTTCTGCAGCTACTTCCTTAAAACTCTTGGACACAGGCCATCAAGTTCTGGTGACTTGTTTGCTGTTGGTCCCATTAATACCTTGTTTCTCATGATCGTGATTGCTATGAGCTCCTCAATGCTATTTAAAACTAGTCTATCTGTTATTTTAGGGATATTTGCAGTGTCCTCCACCATGAAGACTGATGCAAATTATTGGTTTAACATAGCTGCTATTTCCTTGTTTCCTGTTATTAATTCTCCAGTCTCATCCTCCAGGGATCTCACAATTAGCTGAACTATTCTCTATCTTTTTATATATTCATAACAACTCTGACCATTTGTTTTGTTATTACTTACAACTTCTCTCAATCAATTTTCTCCTTGTTTATTGCCCTCTGGATCCCACCACCTGTGTCTTCTGCAGTCACACCATCTTATTCCTGACCATTCATTAAAATAGAGATAGTTAATCTGCCAGATTGCCCAGATAACTCCGCCCCCTCCCTGATACATTGCATTGTTTTAACTTCAGAACCCAGCTCATTGACCCTGCCCCAAAGTTCCTCAAGCACCCAGCACTCACTAAAGATATGGTCACTGTTAGCCACAATAGGGTCCACTAGCTTCTATATGTTGTAACTACTACACATTGCATGCTCAACCATCTCTATTCAATTTAATTAGCCGGATTAATTAGTTTAGATTGAATTTCACTATTTTAAAACGTGGACTGCTTTGTTTAATCCCTTAACCAATCAGAAGAGACTGGGGAAAAAATACCCACCAATCTCCTCCTGTTGACCTGTGATGGCACTGACAACCAGAAAAACAGTGGACAGTTTTAGATTCCTTCCCTATTTTAAACTAAGCTCTGCTATCTTGGGCCTCTCTTCTTTTAAGCTTCTCTCACTGCTGACTTATTCTTTCATTCTGAATCACTTCTTTCTTGTTTTCTCTTTTCTTTCAGTTCTTTTCAACATCTCTCGACTTTTTCTCTCTTCTCCTTGCTCTCTCTCACTTCATTTTCTCCCCTTCTTTCTCCCTTTTTCTAGTGTCCTTTCTCTTATTTCTCTGGCTCATTTTCTTTCCTTTCTCTTTGCTCATACAGTTTTTTTTTTGAGTGAGATATGTTGAGATTATAAATGTAAGGTATGGATGAGATAACTAAGAGTTCAAAGTCTGTGGTGGAATGGAGCTAACTTGCAGATAGGTCTAAGTCACTTGAAGCTGACTTGTTTGGAGACAAGTGTAAAGAATTCTGAGATCAATCATAATCCAACTGAATTCATTTAACTCAGTAAAGTGCAGTCTATGAATCCAGTACTTTTCCAGATACAAATGGCTCATCTGCATGTTCAGAATCAGATGTACCACATTATTTGTACTATGAATTAGGACTGTTACAATATCCCTTTTGCAACTCTCATTTTACCACCGACAACATGGAATCCAGGATATAAACCTCCTCATAACCACAGTTGCAACACAAACCTCATTGTCACAGAAAATCCATGAAATACTCTTCCTCCCAAACCAAAAATCTGCATTACAACTCTTAGAGCGATGAAACCAGAATACACCCCTTCCTAAAACCACAAAGCCCAAATAACATTCAAAACACAAAAAACCACAATATCCTCTGCAAAATTACAGCACAGCCACTCAAGCTTACAGATATCCATCATATAATAATTTCTAGACAACTGTGAAATCCAACAAACAATGCTCAAGATCAGCATGAAGTGACAAGAATGATATTGATGCCAGAACCATATAATAGCACCACTGCATCAGAAATCTCAACTATTTCCATAAATTTGTATACAAAATACATTCTTCATGGAACAACAACATTCACTGCATAACCAACAGTGCAATGCACTATATTAAAACATTATCAGCCTCCTGTCTCTCACATAGAGACAACAGCATTAACTCTTTCTTTTCTCTTAACACAATCCCCACAAAGCCTCTTAGGTTGATACAGAAAGCTTCACTCATATAACCTCTCAAAAAAAAACTGGACTCTGAATATTAATGCGACTTGATGCACCGCAGAAAATACTCTCTTTTACAGTGTTCAGTATAACACCCAATAAGTAATCAGATGGAAATTTGAAGAATCAATGTCTGCTGAATTAACTAAATTCAAAATTAAATTTCTCCATGATTCAGATGCCGAAATGCAAATGCAATCAAATAAATCAATCCAAAGTACTCTGGAATAAGTTTACACACATTTCTAATTAAACTGCACTGCAGACTTTCACTTTGAATTCTGTCAATTAACCAACTTGTAAATCACACAGTATCAAAATACAACATTGTAATGTCCTCAGTCAACCCAAACATAATGCTAATTAACATAGTAGGAACCAACATAATGCAAAGCTTGGCTAGATGAACCAATTATCTTGAGCAGAAAGCTGATATAAAATGAACAAATGGTTTATACTAACATTAAAGTTCATGTGATAACAAATTTAACACAGAAAAAGGTTGCTTAAAAGTGAACTAAAATGAATATTTCAAGAACAATACTGACTCCAGTAACAATTCTCATACTTTACAATAAGTAGTTTTACTTTCTAACTTCCTACGTAACAAAGTAGATTTTCTTTTGGCCCATATCTGGGAAATTACATTTCCAGATCTCCATATTCCATACTCCATACTCCAGAACAAGTACAGGAAGAGAAATAAAAAAGGACAGGAGCTCATTAAATCAGGTTGCTGCCCACTCTACACCTGACCAAAATTTGAGTATTTTCTGTGCAATATAACAAGAATTACAGCTTAACGTGAAATCAATTGGTCTAAAAAACTCAAATATTGGCCTCTCCTATTTAAACTTAACATGCGGTACAGAGAACCACTAATGCCAAATGGATAAAATAAGAAACTGTGCACCTGCTGCTGGCAGCACATACTACAAACCTGTTTCTCAGAATCATTCCTTGCAGCTTCTTCTTGTGCTAAGACCATCTCACGTTCTGCTGTAATCTGTACACTCTCCCGCAAAGCCTCCTCTAATTCCTCAATCCGGTCATCTTTTTGTCGCAGAGTATCCTACACGAACAGGAAAAAAAATGCAGTGACGATTTTGTTACACATCTTTTTTTAAATACAGATCATCAACCTGCAATTCAGATCTATACTGGAGGCAAAGAGTTGCCAACATTTCCTACTTCTCACAATGTTATTTTATCAGACAATGGGGAAAACAAGTATAACTATTTTTTATTTCAGCCTACATGCATTTGATGGTGGAAACAAGGCAGAAATGTGTACTCCACACTGCATGCATATTTGTATTTAACATATAATTAGGTTACACTGAAGACACTAAGCTGGTTTCAGTATTTCTAGATGAGTATGGTAACAAATGTACTGAATTTTCATTATCAATGCCCATGCTGCAAGATGTAGCTGACTGGATTAAAAACAAATTCACAAATTAGTAAAAGATGACACTAACCCAAAAAATCTGACACCTCAAAAAACAATCAACTAAAATCAAGGAATAATACAGAAAGAGGAGTTGACACATTATAACTTAAATTATTGGCAAATTCATCACTTCTTCCCTGTATTTCAGGAAAAAAGTATGGGACAGATGATGCAGGCAGAGCTTACATTTACAATATTTTTTAATACCAGTGGAATTTCCTATTGACCTTGCATGATGATGCATGTCAACCAGGAAAAACCTTAAGCACTCCACAACTAACATTGGATAGCAAGGTACTCAGTGGTTGTAATAATATGGTGCCACTGGTTCCTTAATAGCTGCTGACAACCATTAAAGCTATGCTTCAACTGAAAGCAAAAAAAAGAGCCAAAATGACGGTCAAGAATTACTCCTTTCAGTGACATAGAAACATAGAAAAACTACAGCACAATTCAGGCCCTTCTGCCCACAAAGCTGTGCCGAACATGTCCCTAACCTAGAAATTACTAGGCTTACCCATAGCCCTCTATTTTACTCAGCT
>JARFYF010000029.1:16917163-16927899 GCA_030265395.1 Rhina ancylostomus | reverse complement strand
AAAATCAATATAGATGTATAACATCGTGGGTCGAAGGGCCTGTACTGTGCTGTAATGTTCTAACAATTTGCAGTTATGTCAAAAACAACCCCAAGCAATGAAAAGGCACAATTGTTAAGCCAAAGCTGATGTTTGGAAAGACCAAATACTTGCTCAAAAGGACAAGCTTTAAGGAGGGCCCTGAATTAAAAGACCTTGTCCAGAGACAGTATTTTCATGTGGTACAAAGTCTTTCACACTCCTATGACTTGAAGAGCTCTGCTGGTATTGTTGTAACACTTAGTGGGACCTGGACTAAATGCAAGCCCATTGATCCTCCTGTACAGGATTAAGAATCACACTGTTAACCAGCTCACGCAACAATCAAGAAAAGGGTTCTTTATTACAGACTTTCAAACTAATAAAAATTGTCTAAAAACATCTGTTGGCTGCAGCATAAGATGGCACTCTGAATGAACTCGGAGCTGAGAGGGAGAGGATGGGTGAAGCACAAAGAACTGAGAAGGGATGAGTGAAGGGTGGAGAACAAAGGTGGCAGAAAGTAAGTGAATGGAGAGGGAGCTAAAAAGAATGAATAAGGAGGGAGCTGAGGAGAGGGTAAGTGATGGGGAGGCAGTTCAGATTAAGGGGATGAATGAAAAGGCAGGGTGTTGAGAGATGGTGGAGAATGAAGGAGAGCGAGCTGGGGAGGGAGATTCAGTTAAAGGAAGAGGAGCTGAAAAGGAGGGGATTAGACAGGTAGGGAACAAGAGAGGAGGTGTGGATAACAGCATGTGTGTCTACATGTACATGCATGTGTGCATGCCAAGTCAGTGCAGGAAGCCTGGTCTCTCTTGCTGTTGGACCATGACATAGCTGTGATAAGACCATATACTAGTCGCTTCTGAGAACCAGAATGGAAGTGAGGCATCTCAGTTCTGCATGACTACCTAAGAAAAGGATGGAGATGAAAAGAGTTAAAATTAAAGGGCTAATTGGTAGGTTGAAAGAAGAAGGGATTTTGTTGGGAATTTCTATGTAACTAAAGGCATGGGAATAACAGAAGGTAAAATGCACGAGAAACCAGATAATGGGGAACTGATAGCACAGGAGTTGTAGTTAGAGAGGTTACAGATAGATAAACATCAAGCCATGAGAGTTTTTATCAAATTGAAGCTACTTATTGAAGCAAATGAGCAAGAAAGGAGTGTGAAGTAAGCAGAATCCCTTAGAGGATAGGATACAGAGAGAGTGGATTTCTAGATGGACTCAAGTTTACGGATGGTAAAAGAAGCCAACAAACAAAATACTTGAATCATTGTCACGTCACACAGGACAGATACAGGCCCGTTGGCACACAGAGTTTGGAGATTAAGGTATACTGTAGTTGTGTACATCAATTGTGGCATGCAGAATTACAGAAGATTCAGATTCATCAGGCAGGATTTTCATCAGTTTTACAAGTTGGATCCATCACAGCAGTTTACCCAAGCAAACATTACAGATAGACATAAGGATCAGGTGGCCAGTGAAATCAAAGTAAATAACATTGGAAATAATTAAGTTCTTTACATGCTTTCAGTAAAGTTTCAAATTTTTAAGATATCAATATTTTCTTAACTCCAAAGCCAAATTTTCCATTCAAGGCTCCTGCCCAACTCCTAGCAAGATCAACGTATTGAAGAAACACTACGTCTGTATGAGGAGAGGTATCTGCAACTGATGATTCCCAGCCACTTCCAGACAAGTACTTAATACTGACTACTGGAATTAGGAGACAGGAATTGAAGTAAAAGTTTACTTCTAATCTTTTTCAGTTTTGATGAAAAGTCATCAACTTAAAATCTTTTTCTCTCTTTACAGATGCTGCCCGATAAGCTGAGTACTGTCAACATTTTCTCTTTTTAATGCCCCCTTGGTCTTGCCTTGATAACAAGCATTCCCAAGGAGAACAAAGAAGAAATTCCACCCTTGCATATCGACTTTTGTATTTCATGGTTCTTCACCAAAAAAAATCCCTGTAATTTTGATAATAGGTACCACTGCGATGTCACCAAAGCTTTTTTGAACAGTGAAACTGGACAACAGTTATTCACTAACAATCTGTTCAGTTCAGATTGGACTAGGATTATTCAACTCCAGACTTCATTGCAGCTTTGATCAAACATGAAGAGGAGCTGAATTAGAAAGATAAGATGGGAGTAATTGGCTTTCAGATCAAAGCCACATTTCACCAGGTATGGCAATAAGAAGCCTTGCTAATATTCGAGTCAATAGATTTAATGCATGATAAATTACAAGTAATTTTCACACAATTTCCTCCCACATCCCAAAAATGTGCAGGTTGGTAAGGTTATCTGGCCACTGTAAATTGCTTCAAGCATGTAGGTGATAGGAGGGAGTTGAAGGAAATGTAGGGAGAATAAAAAGTGAACTTAGTGTAAATGGGTGCTTGATGGTCAGCACAGACTCAGTGGACTGAATAGCCTATTTCCATGCTGCATGGCTTGAGTGAAGCAGTCACATACACTGTCGTTACAAGTCAGAAACTGGGAACTTTGAAGTAGATAATTTGCTTCATGACTCCCCAATGACTTTCTGCCATTAAGAAAGCACAGGTCAGGAATATATTGTGATAATTTATACTTGACTGAATGAATGGAACCCCAAAAATACTCAAGATGCTCAACGCCACACAGGACAAGTAAATCCCTTCCACCAACCGAATATGCATTCCCTCCCTTACTGGGGCAGAATGACTTGCAATGTGCATTTTAGCAACTTACCAATGAGTCCAATACAGCACCTTCATACTCACGGTCAGCCAAGTGAGGCAAGGGAACATCCAGACTCAGTTTTTCTCCATCTCATGTTGTCCAGACTTGGAAATATATCCACACTGCTCTACTCCCACTGGGTCAAAATCCTGGAACTTCCTACCTAACTGCACTTAGGGATCTTCTTCATCATGAAGATTGCAGCAAATCGAAATGGCAGCTCAATATTACCTTCTCAATAGTTGTTGGAGATGGACATCAAATGTCAGTGACTCACTTCACAAAAGGATATTTAACAAAATTTGTCTGGGCCTGTTTCTTTCCCTACACTTACTGTTGCTCAAATTGCATGCAGCTAATCATAAAGGTGAAATTGTAAAGTAAAATTAATCAGGGGTTACTATTATCATAAGATAGTTTTTTTTTTAAAAAGTGCTTTTTCAAAGCAGTTTCCTCCATTTTTCCCCCGAGTCTCTTTTTATTGAGCTCATATAGCTTTTTTATTTTAATTCTGCTACCTCATTTTTTTTTAAATGGTACTACTCAGTTCATTCTCCCACCTCCCAAAAGTTCCTTTCCACTTAGGATATGTAAGAATTATTCCAAAGCTGTGATAAACCCCTGTCATTATCAAACACTATATCCTCTTCCTGACCCACTTAAAAGGAAACCTGCTATTACGCCTGCTTTTACAACATTCCTCAGACAAACTGACAAAGACACAGGAACTTTTTCAAATCTTTGAAAACTTAGGCTGAATTTCTACAAGGTTAACCACAGTCATACCACATGCTGCTGCAGCAAAAACAACATACTCTCACCTCTATGATTTACTGCA
The DNA here is from genome assembly GCA_030265395.1 of Rhina ancylostomus. Lineage (NCBI taxonomy): Eukaryota > Metazoa > Chordata > Chondrichthyes > Rhinopristiformes > Rhinidae > Rhina > Rhina ancylostomus. The sequence continues at coordinate 16,924,305 of JARFYF010000029.1, read as the reverse complement.
AAAATATTATTGTAGCAATTCAGTGCCTTCAATTTTAGCCAGCAACACAGTGTCTTCTAAGTGGGCTATGAGAATACCAGAGAGGTTGTAAACAATCTAACAGCAGCTTCTAAGGCAATGGTTCCCAACCTTTTTGAAAAGCCCACTTAGTCACAACCTGACAAAATAGGTGCCCTCCATAAATGCTCAATGGCATCAGGGTTTATTCTTTTTAAGGAGTTAGGGCTGCCCCAGGGACTGTTAATAATATGTCAGACAGGGCAGCTGGTATGCCAAGTACATTGTTGTTTGTTTTTAGCTTTTAAAATGAACTTTCCAAACAAATTACTTCAATCTTATTAAAGGCACATGCCCCCAGGTAAATCTTTGGCAATAGCCCCACTGGGTTGATATTGATATTTATTAATCACATATTCATTGAAACACAGAGTGAAATGCATCTTTCTGCATTACTGAGAATGTGCTGGGGACAACCCACAAGTATCACCACGCTGCTGGTGCCAACACAGTATGCCCACAGCTCCTAACCTGAACTACTTTGAAATGTGGCAGGAAACTGGAGCACCCAGAGGAAACCCATGCAGAAACAGGGGGAACATACAAACTCCTTACAGACAGTAGCAGGAATTGAACCCGGGTCGCTGGCACTGTAATAGCGTTACACTAACTGCCTTGTACACATCAGGTTGGAAACCATCATAAGCACATATGCAGTTACACAGAGAAATCCAGACATTGCTGTCAATGATTTATTGCTCCTTCACAGGATGTGCTGATGCATTCTTCACTAACTCATCAACAAAGAATCNNNCGAACTGTGTCAACTTCAAATAGATAGTGAAAATATCAAGCTTTGTTAAATGAATTGTAACCGAGCTTCAATAACGACAGAAGCCATAATTACCACTGAAGAACTTCTCTGGCCCCAAAAGCTTCATTCCCCAGAATAATTTCAAATTCTAAGGATGTTAAAATAATTATGAGGTTTTTTTCTACACAAGATATTTCAGTTTTACCTTAATCCTCATTGTCCCAATTTTCAGATTGATCTGTGGTTCATAGCCCTTTCAAACACAACGGCAAGGAACCCATGGTTAAAGAAAGGGGAAGAAATATTGGAAGCACTGCATGATAAGAGTATTGTTAAGACAGATGCAATGGAGATTGAGAAGCTGAGAGAGTGGGATCAAGTCCCTGCAGGACACTGAGTGTGAGCAGGTGGGAGTCCATGGGCTTGTCATGGAATTGGCTGCTAACCTAACTCCTAAAAAGGAGATACAGAGATTGAAGGATGGAAGGGAAGAGTCATAAATGGACCATGTAAAACTGGGAGCAGGATAGAAATTAGCAGAAAAAGTGATTAAACTATGCAAGATTAGGAAACAGCACTAATAGTCAGCAGCATACCAGAAAGAGAGATGAGCGCAGTGGACTCAATAGGGCTGAAACAAGGAATATTCCACATATCCCAAAGAGGTCCCATATCTATGCCTTTCATTCGGAGGAATGGGTGGAATTCAAGGAAACTGTTCAATATGAGAGTAAGTTCAGCCAAGTGAAGCCCTCCATCCAAGGAAAAAAAGTACGGCCCAGAGATCACCAATGATGTGCAATGGAGGGACTGGTTATCAGACAAACTCCCACCCTCTGTTGGTGCTACTGGGGCAATCAACAACCCCATAGGCTTGGTGTGGAGAGGCTATCTGTGAGGGCTGGTTTGGGTGGAGCAGGCAGTATGACTGCTCAATGCTGAGATGTGAGGCTTAGAGCTGTACCTTGGGAAGCAGAATAAATGCAGGCATTGGTGGGGACTCGCAGTAACTGTTCCCTAGGCTGACAAGACTGCTAGATCCTACGGTCTCTTTCATCACTTTCTGTTGGACGAGATGGAAGCTGGTATCTCCACCTCTTTACTTAGCTCCACAGTTCTCCCCAGCCCTGAGCTGGCTCTGTGATAACAAACTCAATGGCCAGCAACAGTCTTTGTGAAGAAAGATTTTAAGGCAGCTATTAATTATATCATTAAATATCCTTTTATTCTGAAAGGCTATCAAATCTAGTTGCTCGATCCCTATTCACACATTTTGCATAGTTTCCTTAAGTCATATGGTTTCAACTTGCACAAGAATTTTCAGCAACATATCGTCTCTGTAACTTGAGGTTTGACTCTACAGACAATACAGTTTCTCTTAAAATCGAGAATGTTTGCATTTATGTGCTGATATAGGAAGTGAGTCTTACTCACAAATATCAGAGGCAGTAGACCAGTACTCCACCTGGTTTGCCCAAGGCTGCAAATCCAGCACCCATCTCTCAGGTGGCTATATTCCAACTTAAATACTATAAAAGCCCAGATGGGGGTTGTTGAAGTTATTTTCCATAATTAGAGTTCTTCCCTTACCATATTTAATATCACCTCAGATCATAAAGAAATGTTTTGGCCCATTTATTTTTTAGAATAATTTTGCAGACGAGGCAATAAATCCTAATTGCACCCATTGAAGCTATTTTGATAACAAAAACACTTCTAAACTGCTAAAAATTCAACTAATTTTTTTCCTGTGAAAACTAAAATAAATATTCATCATTTAATTTGAAGAACTTCACCAAAATACTATTAGAAAAGTATTTTAGAATTTGTTCTATCTTCCATTGTGCACTACTGTTATTTTAAGTGATAAATTGAGTGGTATTGTCTCACAGGGTCAGTCCACGACCACCAGGGAAACTTAATATCACCTGGATGACAGTCAAGTATTGTGTAGCTCACAGCATGTATTATCTTCACGGTTCTCTCCATCTCCCAAAGCTTCCACTGAGTACCTTCTCATTAATGCCACATCAGTAAAAGAAAAAAAAGATGTTTCTTATTCAATATTTCCCCTCAGGTCCTTTGTTTTTTGTAGGCATCATGATTGTGCCTTCCACATGAAATTAAATGCTTTGCCAAAGGGTAAGATGTGATGGTGCCTTGCCATTGGCATTAGACAATGGAGGTTAAATAATCTTTGGCATTACCCTGTTGAAGCAGATGAAGGGGTTTAATCATGTGTGTGCAAGTTAGGAGAGTTGTAGGAATTAGAATCAAAATATGGAGATTGACGTTGTAAACTGCAGCAAGCTGCCTGAGCTCACTGGTCAAGTGCCATCAGGATCATATTGCTCCTCCCACCATGCTCACAAGTACAACCTGCCAATGGGTAGTCAGCCCCCGGCTGATCAGCAGACTCTTTGTGACCTTGAGTGACTGAACCCAGCCCTAAATGGAAAAGTGGGAAAAACTGCAGGTATTGGTAATCTGAAATAAAAACAGAAAATCCTGTAAATACTCAGCAGTTCAGGCAGCATCTGTGGGGATAAAAACGGAATTAACCTTCCAGGTCCATGATCTTTCATCAGAACAGTTACAATATGGCCTGAAAGAGTGGGCAGTTGCTATCTTATCTGCTTTTCTCACATTTCTAAAATGTTTCCAGCTGTGCAGTTCAAGGGATTAGAGTTCGCACATGCAATGTCATGCAAATTCTCTTCACATGGCAAGTAGAACATTTTTGAGGTTCTCTCTCAAAAGGTTTCCAAAAATCTTTTTCTGTTTGTCCATAAGCATCGGTAAAAACCTGCTCATTTCTTTCCAATGGCCTACACCTTGCTTTGAGTTGACTGCTAGCTCAAGTGGACATTCATCAAAAGTACCACAACTTTTAATTTTAAAAATACTTATAAATCAAAAACTTTAATCTTCTGAGAAGCAAATTACAGATTTCTTTTTACAGAATACACTTCAGTGATTTTGAAACTGATAGCAAGACCCTGCAGATCACACATGGAAAAAAAAGTACCATTCTGGTTTAACCACGACAGAGAATGGAAACCTATTGTAGAAAAATAACAGGTAAACACCCCACATTCATCCATTCAGATTTCAGTTGGGTGATTATAATGAAAAATGTAATATTTGTTACTTTATCACTGAAAATGGGTTAATAGTAATAGACCAAAAGAGGATATTTTGCTTAAAATAACTGGTTATTTTAAATTAGAGGATTATTATTAATGACAAGAAATATAATGTATATTTAAGTGTTGTTGAAGATTGCTTTCAGCGTGAAGAATGCTGCATCCCTACTATTTCACACTCAAGTCTCATCTCACAAAATATCTTCAGCTCCAATGTCTTCTCTCCCTCATCTTCACCATCACTTTTGAATATGATCGACTCCTGTATTTTCCGATCCATCATTCTGCAACTAATCAGCTCTCTCATCCAATTTGAATAAGCACAAGCAGATAATGGTTTACAAAAATTTGAGTAATTGTTCAATCAAATAATTTTGAAAAAGGAAGTGTTTAATCTACAAGGCTGCTCCCTTCATTAAATATATCAGCATAACTTGAGAAATTGTGTGCACTGCACATTCACAGACTGAAAAATAATGTTACAGCTATGAACAATTTGACCTAGGATTTTGTTCAATGCAAGATAAAATTAATAAAGGATAAAAATTGAAATAAAAAGCAATAACCTCTCAACAAATTGTACATTTTATATATGTTCATTTTGTTTGAAACCTGCTTTGGAATTTCTGTTACTACAAGTTAAAAAAGCATTTTCCAGAATGATATTGAGGAAAATGTGACAGTTTTACAAGTTGCCATCTTGGAATAATCATCTGATTATTGTCAGAAATTCTATTATTGATATTTCAAGGAAATATAACAGGCAAGTTTGGGCATGTTATTTTGATTGTCCTGTAAACCATTTTAGAATAGCATTTTTCAAGTTACACAGAAGAATGCTAAATGTGTAGTACATTGAAAGGACCAGAGACATTTTCAAAGTGACAATGTTTTGAATGATACAAATTTGGGATTTGCTCTTGATTTCACACCCTTCTGATTCAAGCCAAATCAAGGTTGATAAAAATATATTTAAAGAAACAGTAGAAATCTTTGGAGTAAACCTATTGTAACATTCCCAGCACATTCACAAAAAAAAAAGCTTTTTATATTTCCTCTTGCAGCTGGAGGAAAACAAAAACAAGATTTAGTGAGATCTGCCTGAATTTCCTGAACATTATACAAAATAATTTAGTTACTCATTACAGAGGTAGTTCTGAAAACATCTTGATAAAGTGCCAGGTGGTTGGCTCACGAAGAAGATCAGAGGAGTCAGGGTGTCAATATCTGAGTAGATAGAAGATTGGAAGACAGAAGAGGTTAAATGCAATTATTTATATTGGAGGGGGGTAGAAAATATTGTTCCACAGGGATCAGCAGTAGGACAACCATTTGTCAACTAGGACAACCAGGATTTGTATTAATAATGAAAAACACTATGATGCTGGTGGAACTCAGCAGGCCAAGTAGCATGCGTGGAGGAAAGCAGCAGTCAACATTTCAGGTCAGGACACTTCTTCAGGATCATATTCATAATTTGGATTCAGGAATAAGAAGTTTAATATAAAAATGTTTACATGATTCTAAAAAGGCAAGGTAGATCTGGTAAGGAATGCAACACCATACATGACAACAGAAGATGAGAGGAGAAAGATTTAGCAAGGGAACTGAGAGGCAACTTCTTCCACATAGAGGGTGGTGGGTATATGAAATGAGCTACTAAAGGGAGTAGTAAGAGGCGGATACAATTAAAATGTGTAAAAGCTACTTGGACAGGTATATGGATAGTAAAGGGATATGGACCAAACACAGGTAATGGGATGAACTCATAAAAGTCTTGGTTGGCATGGACAGTTGGGCTGAATGTCCTGTTTCTATGCTGTATAACTCCATGATTATGACTGTGTAGGATGCCTAAGTTATACATACATGTATACTTACCTTAGCTAAAAATTATGACATGGTTAGGATTGTTCACTTGTGGATAATGTTTAATTTATTTGACTGCATGAGTTAGCTTCAAATAAAAGTATGAACCATTTTAAATCATGGAGAAAATGTACCCTGGTTTGGGTCAAAACTAACACAAAAGATATGAATAATATTATAGTATTTGTTTCAGAAGTTTATAAAAGACCTAGGATAATCCTACGTTACAACAGAGGACTTGTTGGAACAAAGTATAGTGAAAGAAAATACATACAGTAACAGAGACAACTATTTTTTGAAGCAAATAGATGTGAATAAATGCACTAGCTATGCTTCAGTCAGTCAAGAGGAAATTAGTTTTTTATCGCCCCATTGTCTGCTACTTTTAGAGCTAGCAATTAATAAAAAACATTGTGATTCACCATGTTTTCATTTTTGACCATGCTACTTGATGTACATTTTAAGTTTGTATATTGTAACTGATAGCAAAATCTTAATCTCATGACAACCCACGTTGGCATGTCCGGCGTTCTCCCAGAATCAAGTGTACACTTGGTGACATCAAACCTCAGGCAATGTGTATTTCAATCTCTCCCAAAATAAGCTGGAGCTCAGTTTGAGAAAGCAATAGATACAAGGAAATAAGGACAATATGCTGTTTTCTTCTTTTCAGTGATTTTAGGGGCTTCTCTGCTAAAATTGAAACATTTCACAAGGCAGTTCCAGAACTAACCGTTGACTGTCAAAACACCTCCCAAAGTCATCAAAGTGTGTTCTCGAGTATGCTGCTGCATTTAACTACTGAACAGTCATATAATGGGTGCCACTACGATCGTAACCACCAGCAGCACTTTTTAAATAGAAGCTTGAGGTGAAGTATTGCTGACAACGTCACCACGCAGGAGGCACAAAATTGTGACAACCTTATCAACAGGGAGTTTTGACAGCCACAAGATCCTCTTGGACCTTTCTGAAGAGTGCTTACAGAGACTCAGGTTTTCAAAAACTGCCATCATCGAGATATGTGACATTATACCAGGGGACCTTCAGCCGTATTCTCAAGCCCTGACTACTCTTAGTGTTGAGATCAGGGTGTAGTTATCCTCAATTTGCTGGTTTCAGGATCATTCAGGCAGCAGCCACTGATTTCTGCAAATATTAGAGATTGCTGCTAACCACAGCAATAGAGTGGTTATCCAAGCTCTTTACTCATGGAGGTGAGAGTTTGTATACTTTGATTTAACCAAGGAGGAGGTGGAATTGCCAGCTTCTACAAGGTCCAGACTATACTCTTGTACACATAATGATGGATTCCT
>JARFYF010000029.1:16874902-16887003 GCA_030265395.1 Rhina ancylostomus | reverse complement strand
ATAGAGTGGACAGCCAGCGCCTCTTTCCCAGGGCACCAAAGCTCAAAACACGAGGACATGGCTCGAAGGTAATGGGTGGGAAGTTCAAGGGAGATGTCAGACTGGAGTGACCCATTTGGTGTGACAACAAATCTCTAGGCCAAAGCCTCAAGGGAAGACCTTCAGAAATATTTCAAATGACATCTGTAATTCCATAAAAGATAGAAAATACTGAAAGATACTCAGCTGGGGAGAAAGAAACAAAGTTGATATTCAGGTTGATGTTCTCTCCTTAGAACTGATGAAAGATCATATACCTAAGATGTTAACTCTGATTCTCACTTAACAGATATTTTGCCAGAACTGCTTAGTATTTCCAGTACTCCTTGTCTAATTTCAAATTTCCAGCAGCTGCATTTTTAAAGTTTGCATCAGTAGTTGTATTATACAGGCATGTTTTGTTTTCATTTTCTCCTTGTTAATAATTGACCACCACTAATTAACAGACAAGAAATGAAACCAATTAAGGAGACCATTAAACACAAGTAGTTGTAACAAATGTAATCTTCTGAAAGACACAGCAGCATAAACCCATAAATAGAATTTCCTAATAATATTCAATACAGTTACTTTTAATATAACTCTATATAAAATATTATTTAAACATACTTTTACAGAGAATAAAAGTGTTTGCCGTTTTAATCCAGGACGCACAGAAAAGTGAGGTGGAATCTGCTGTGCCTCATCCTCAGCAAACACCAGAGATACAAGCAGATTTGTTTTTCTTTGCTTATGGAATTCTACACAGTAACTTGAATTAAGCACTTTGAATACAATGTTAGAAGTTTGTTGTGCTTTAATTAACCCCTTGACAGTTTACCTGGAGTTCTGTTGGCTGAAACCCTGCATAAAACCACAGGAAAAAAAGGTAAACTGTAACTTGCATAACCTTGATTACATCTACAATGGCCACTTATTTATTCAACATTTACACACTTGAATATAAAATCCTTCATAAATTAAAAATGCAGTATAATTCTAAGCTCTGAATATTCTTTTATTCAAATATTTTGTCATGTTTACTTAAGTTTGAATACTACCCGTGTTGATTGTGCACTGTGGCACACCTTAGTTACACTTACAGTTCTTTATGCAATGAAATTTCCTCTCCTTCCTACTTTGATGTTTGCAGTTTTAAACTGACTGTAGTACAACATGGTCAGCCAAGTAATCCGTTTTTTTCATTCCAACCCCCACTTACCCTCAACATTCCTTACCCCACTCCACAACCACAGAAAGTCAATCTTTTCTTCTTCATTCTATTTCATGCATTACATTTGTTAAAAAACATCTCTATCCAAATATTGCATAACTATAACCTTAAATAAATGAAAATGATTGAAATTTTTAAATAACAGAAAACTTCCTGAAAATACTCAAGTCAGGCAGCTTTTAGGGAAAGAGAAACAAAGTTTGCAATGTGACAACCATTCCAGGCACTTTTCCCCCAGTACTGAGCTCTGAACTTCATTCTGATTGACGTAACCCTCAATTACCTGAGACGCAGACCCTGAACAGTCCCAACCTCATTTATCACCTTAGCAGTCACCATTTCCTAATCCCCACTAATGAAACCCTGTCCTGAACCCCATCTTGAAACTGCCACTTCTGATCCCTCATCTCATTATTAAATGTCATTTTTGACCCCCATTATTGAAACTGATTGTCCCCATTTCCTACCATCAGAAGTGAATATCACACTGACTACCAAAATTCAGCAAACCCCCAGACTGACATCACCATTGAAACTGCCAGTCTTAGTTACCCATCACTACTGAATTTGTCAGACCCAAACCCCAGCTTTGAAACAGATGCCCCTGACCCCCTCTACTGAAGCTGTTGCTCCTGATGGTCCAGCATCACCATTCAAACAGCTGGGGCCATATACTCCATTGAAACTGCCAGTCTCCATCTCCCACAATTGAAAAACTTGAAGAAATGTATCCTTTTAAAAATGAATCCTCTGTCATTGTGCGAGTTACTTTTCTCCCCAAAGCCAAAATCTATCCAAAGCTTAATAAGCAATCAAACAGCATCAGAATAGAAGCAATGTAACTCACTAGTCATGCACACACTAAAAATACTCAGCCTCAGTTACCAGCTTGCAGATATTGATAAGAACTTAATTCAATTAAAAAGTTAGATATAATGCCTTTTTTTAATCTAATTCAGGAATTTTCAAAAAAAATTGAGCTGTAAAACAAAACATTTCCAACAGCTGCTTCTCCTGCACACACACAATTCTGGTTCAGCACCCATTTCAGCCTCCTTGCTATTATGTGCAAAGCAGTGAGCACGCTAAGAGATGTAGTGCCATCTAGCACCATCTTATAGTAGTACAGCAACTATAAGCATTAAACGTTTCCAGATGAGGGGGAGTTATCAAGATGTCTTCTGAGCCTTCTGAATAGCTTAGAAATAATCTTATGACATTGACATGACCCACCAGGAGTCAACAGAAAGTAACAATTTATTTAAAGAGAGAATGGCTACTAGAGATTGCATAACACAACACAGAACTGGAAAATAATCCAAACATTTTATATTGACTTTGCACAGTTTTGTTTATAGCAATAACTTCTTTTCAGAAAATTCTGTACGAATTGCTGGAAGAGGAAGATGATGCACGGTGAAGTTTTAGAAGGATTTGCACAAGATTGATACATATACAAGTGATTGGGAAAAACACACAATGCTGGAGGAACTCAGCGAGTCAGGCAGCATCCTATGGAAGATGATTTTTTTCCCTCTGTATTGAGATGCAATAACTGATAAGAAAAGAAAATGAAGATGGTATTGTATCTGGTTGGTAACTCTACCTAACTAATCAATCAGGCACTAGAAAAGGCATCAGTCCAGTCCTTTGCACAATGAGATGGTGGACAGGTTCATGTCTTTCAGCAGATGACATGTGAATGGGGAGACATTCAAGGCACACTTTACAGAACTGAAGTTGAGGACTTCAAATTCTAACCCCTGGGGATCTGATGAACTCACTGATTCACACCAGAGTGCAAATGCAGAGGGTCTGATGAGAGGACAAACATAGATCTGTCAAAACGTATCAAATCCTGTGGGGCTTCAGAGCTGTCCAAAACCAGAGTTGAGCAGTGGATAGCATAACTCAGTTGATGCTACCCTTTGGAAATATTGCAGCAAACAACATGAATGACAGAAGTACTCAGCTTATGGAAAGAAGTGGTACAAATGCAAAAAGGTATCATTTTTCAGTCCAATGCAGAGGAAGAAAGACTACTGAAAAACATAAGAGTATTAGTCAAGGCTAGTTCGCAATGTCACAGAACCTGACTGCAGTTTTTGTGAGATGTCTGGAGGAAGAGTATGACATTGAACTTGGGCAGAGAGGAAACAGAACAAGTGAGAAGAATGGAAAAGGCCAACTTTCTAACAAAGATCTTTGCTTTAACAAAAGTAAAATAGAAAGAGGTACAATTTAAGGTATAAACTCAAAGAAACAAAACAAGTGCTGACAAGTAAAACCATATGACCATAATGGGCAAATGTAAGCTGAAAAATCCAAACAGAAGGAAGTACAAACAGACTTTGCTGTACTTTAAGTGAACTGTGTGACAACTCATGGTTTTTACAGAGCCCAGCAAATGACACCGATGGCAGTGTCAATAGAGAATCTGATGTAATACTAGTCTGCCGCAGATAAGAGTTCCACAATCAATAAGTAGCTGCTAGATGAATTTGCAGAGGTGTTTGAAGAAACTGTATAGCTAGAGAGGAAGTACCATCTAGAGGTAGAGAGCAAGTAGCCAACAGTACGTTCACCAAGCAGTCGGCAGCTGTGAAGGAGAAACTGAAAATGAAGCTTGCAAGACTGATAGAAGCACCAACAGACAATCCTACCTCTTGGGTTTCAAACATGGTCCATTTGGATACACCAAATAGCCAAGGATTTGTCTGGATTCACAAAATCTGAATAAGGAACTAAAACAAAATCATTCTCTGATGAAGACAATAGATCCTGCCAGATCTGAGAAGTGTGCTGGATGCCAAGAACAAATCTGAGCACATAGATTTCATTTCCAATAAGATTTAACACATTTTTTGGGAGATACTGTAGCTGAGAAATGTCTTCTGCAATCAGCACAATAAACTCTGTAGCAGAACAAGAACACCCTAGCACAACCAAGCCATAACATTGGAGGAGGCTTGAACAGTAACCAACGATGGCCACATATGGGAGAACTGTTCATCAACTGAAACATCTCATGGTCTGTGTTGGAGTAGCTTCGTCCATAGATTGTTGGACTAGGAACATGCATTGACATTTAATGCTAAAAGCACAACACTTTACGATAAATATTTTGAATTGCATGTTGATGTAAGGAGGTTTATTGGAACATTTGTAGCACTGACACACTCTTGAACTGAATGTTGACATCAGAACAGTCTTAAGCAAAAATGAAATGAAGGATCCAAGAAATGTAATGCTGTCTAGTTCCATCTGATGGTAAAACAGCAACAGTAAGCATCAAACACTTCCCAGTGTGAGGGGATTGCCAAGGTTGGGCATGACAACATTGAAAACTTGAGTAGCTCAGAATTTGTCCTATAACACAACACAATAAGAACTTTCAGCATATCACAAGCAAAATGCAAGTAGCACAAGCAACCCAGTATGCAAATCACTGACAAATTCCCAAATGGAAATCTAAATTGATGTATGCTGTGGACCCTTAGATAAGCTGTGTGCATCCAAAAAAACAATACATAAATATATAAACAATATACAAACTCAAAGATAGGTGCCTTTCCATTTTCTGTGACCTAGAAAATACCCCAAATCCCCAGATATTAAACATTCCAGGGCGAACCTGGAACATTTCCAAGTACAGTGGTTAACAGTATAATAATTGCAACAAGTTTACTATTAAAAAAATTCTTTGCAAGTGTGTATTTATATGTCACTCATGTGTATAAATTTTGTAAATATTGGATTAAAACAGTCACATCCCTTGACCTACGAGGGTATTAATACTTTTATAGCTCAATAGCCCATCAGTAACAAATTATTATGTTTCATTATTTAGTTAAGGAGCATCTAAATGTTGTAAATCTTTCCACAAGACCTTGAAATTGTCATAACTTGAAGAAGACTGCAACAGAAATATTTGATCAGCTGAATATATATATATTTTTATTCAGTGATGAAAACCAGATTACTAATATCGAATTAAAATTGTTTCCAAATTCCCACCATAGCATGACAGCACTGCTGCCAAAAATATTCTTCAAAGTCATTTTGTCATTGGGGTTGAAAAAATGTGGTCATTACTGCTCAACTAATTCAATGCTCATTACTTTATTGGCAAAACCAATAGAATGCAGCTGAAGGCAACTTTAGCAGGAACACAAATGCCTCCTATCCCAATCCCTAAGAATCTGAAGCATAACAGAACATTCCCATTAATGTGTGAAGAATTTGAATTCAGCAGGAGATGTTAATCTTGCATTTCAATTTCAGCACGTTCCAAAGCAAGTGCCATACAAGACCCATGCCTGGGAGAGTTTCTTCAACAGATAAACAATAGAAGCGAGTGGAAGTTCCCCATGAACAGGATGCTCATAGGGAACTTTCACTATTGGGGCCAGCTGCACTGTAGCTCACTTGAGCTATAGCAACAATAAATTTTGCATCAGTCTACTAAAACAACCTGCTTAATACTTATGCTGATTTGGATCCATCCTTGGCCCATGTCAATATCCCGTCTACATGCTATCTTTTGGAAAAGTTATCTTAACTATAGAACACCAATTTCCCTACGTGCAGACAACTTCACAGTTTTAACACCTACAATCTCTCTTGACCTCTCTGGTATTTATGAAGCTATTTAACTTTTTGTCCAACATGTAGGGCTGGAACAACATAAAATTATTCCAATTAAGTATTGGGAAGACCTAGATTATGGTATTTGGTCTGTCACAAACTGTTCCCTAGGCAACCTAGCCCCTGGCAACAGTCTAAAATTGAACCAGACTGTTTGCAAACTTGTCATATTTGACATCAAACTTTAATGCTTACTTCCATGCCTTTCTCATTGCCTGATCCAACTCCACCTCAGTTCATCCGTTTGTCAAATCCTCCTCAATGCCTGTTATCTCTAAGTCTGACTATTCCCAAAACATTTCCTTGCTAGAGTATCATTAAGAATTGAGTGATTGAACCCCCTGAAATTCTTCAGCTGAACAGGGAGAAAGCATAGATATTTTAAAAAGATATTGTCCAATAAATTTGATTAAATTTTTGAAGTGGTGATTAAAATTACAGACAGTGAATTGTCTATGGATATTATTTATTACAACGGAAAGAAAAAAAAACAATTTAAAGGGTGATTTTAATCTAAGAGTATACAACTTTTTATTTTAAAATAATTTTTTTATCCATTTCATGCTAAATAAACTTTGGTGGCAGTTTCATACCATCACCCATGACATGGTTTTCAAGATGGAGGAAAAGCAGATGAGCAGAATGCACCACCCTTCTCTTGGTGAGACCATCTCACCAAAGTCACATGCAACTGTTAAGGGACATCAGTGCTTATGAATGTTGAGAACCTTCACGTTACAGTAAATATACCTCGCAATTTAGCACAGCACTGACAAAAATAATACTGGATCTTACTTGTAAATACATATTTTTTCTTTACATTAAACTGAATGATTCAGATTTATCAAGTTTTGAGATGCATACATTAAATTAAACCAATTGAAAATGGTGTAATAAACTTGGCAAAATAACAGAAATGCAAGATGTACTGATAAGCTTGAAAAGATTACCACAATTAAATTTCCACTGAATTTTTGCATGATAAAATTAATTCCTTTTTTTTCAACAAATCCAGCTTTCTGGCACTGTCAGTCATAAGTGGTATAAATCTAAAATGCCAGTTGCAAAGTTGTCCTGGTACATCCAGCAGAGGACTGGTTCATCAGTTCTGCTGGCATCTGATCTCCAACACAACACTGACTTCAATACTGCAGAAGGCAGATGTGAAAGTTGAAGACATGTTGAACTTCAGAGGGCAGACAGGCAGTGGTTCCCAAGAACTGCTGCATAACTCAAAGCTCGATCCAGTCCATATTAACGTTTTAAAGAGCAATGAAATTTAGTGAGATTTAAACTAAACAAATAATTAACTATTACAGAGAAATAACATGACAATCTCATATTTATTTTCCTTGATTTCAATTTTTGCTTTTTTATTGTGAGGTGTCCCATTTTAATTATTGACTGCTTTTGGCAATATCATTGGAAATTGAATCTGGATGACTGGAGCCACTGGGTCTGACTGGGTAAATTAGCATGCATACCTGAAGCTCAAGAAAGGTTAATAGCTCTCTTTCAAATGTTAATTCAAACCTCCCTAAAGCAGAAGCTTCACCTAAGTATTAAAAGGGAGAGAAAGAAAGCACATTTTTCAAACTGAAGTAACTGCCCAAAAAAATATGTATCCAAACTTCTAAGAAAGAAATAAAGTACTGTGTAGATTCATTAATTTATTCCAGCACCCCACTCTCCCCCATTTGCATCCTCAGCCCCCTATTCTAATCCTTATACACTCAAGACTGCATGGCCAGATTCTGCTCCAACTCCATCTGCAAGTTTACAGATGATACCACCATAGTGGGCTGTATCTCAAATAACAATGAGTTGGAGTACAGGAAGGAGATAGAGAGCTTAGTAACATGGTGTCATGACAACAGCAAAACAAAAGTCATTGGTCATTGACTTCAGCACATATTCCTGTCTATATCAATGGTGCTGAGGTCCAGAAGGTTGAGAGCTTCAAGTTGTGATGAGTGATCACCAATAGCCTATCTTGGTCCAACCACATATACGCCACGCCTCTACTTCCTCAGGAGGCTAAAGAAATCTGGCACGTCCCCGTCAACCCTTACCGATTTTTTTTAAAGCTTGATGCACCATAGAAAGCATCCTATCCAGGTGCATCTTGGCTTGGTATGGCAACTGGTCTGCCAATGACTGCAAGAAAATGCAGAGAGTTGTGGACACAGCTCAGCACATCACGGAAACCAACTTCCACTCTGTGGACTGCGTCTGCACTTCTTGCTGCCTCGGTAAAGCAGCCAGCGTAATCAAAGACCCCACCCATCCTGGACATTCTCTCTTCTCCCCTCGCCTGTTGGGCAGAAGATACAAAAGCCTGAAAGCATGTACCACCAGGCTCAAGGACAGCTTCTACCCTGCTGTTATGAAACTAATTCCCTAGTACAATAAAATGGACTCTTGATCTCACAATCTGCCTCGTTATGACCTTGCACCTTACTGTCCACCTGCACTGCATTTTCTCTGTAGCTGTTACATTTTATTCTGCATTCTGTATTGTTTACTTTGCATTACCCCAAGGCACTGTGTAATGAATTGATCTGTATGAACGGTATGCAAAACAAGCTTTTCACTGTTCCTCAGTATATGTGAGGATCATAAACCAATTCCATCTGCAGCAAGTCAGGATCAGGCTAACTTTGTACCTTCTCCTTGAAGCTTAATGTACATTGAACATTTTATTCAGTTCTCTCATTTGTCATTGAAATTTATTCATAATAGCTGAGACCCAATAACTGATCCTTGTAGTATCCCACTTGTTATAGCCCAACACAAAAAATGAGGCTTTTAATCCAACTTCCTTCTTCTGTCCATTAACCAATATTTGTTGCAACCTTGTATACTATCCTCAACTCCAAAGCCCTAATTTTGTGCAGTGCTCTTCTATACATTTTGAAAATCTGAATACACAAATCCAGTGGTTCGCCCTCACTATTTACAACTCTAAACATGAGAATAAGATAATCAGATATTATTTCCCTGCCTGCTTGTATAATATTTTTCCAAAAGTTCTCTTTAAAATAATTTATAATATGCCAAATCGATTCCACTGAAATCAGGCTGATTTGCTTCAGTTCCCCATTTTATTTCTCCCCAGTTCGTAAATAACAAGGTTTTTTTGTTTGCTATTTTGCAATCCATCCAGATCATCATGAAATTTTGCAAGATTAAAATCTATATAATCGCTATGGTTTCACAATTTAAAAATCAAAGAAAAGACAAAATCAGGCAAGAGATTTGGCAGCTTTTTCCTCTCATTTTGTCTAGGAATGCTTTTTTTAGTAATACTAATTTCTTTTAAGTTCATTCTCGCTAGAAACGTGGTACCCCATTACTTTCAGATTGTTAATTATGACTTCTACCTTGAAAATAAACACAAGGCATTTAAGCCAACATTTCAAGTTTGTGTTTTTCCTCAATCATAGAGTTACATAGCATGGAAACAGGCCCTTCAGCTCAATTCATCCATGCCGACAAGTTATCTAGCTGTGCTAATTACTTTTCTTAAATGAGGTCTGAAGTCAAAGCTTTATTGCTTTTTTTCTGACAATAAATTTGAAACTGAAATCCTATGTGAACTAAGAATCTCATTCCATTAAAAATATTTGGACATGTATCACTCAGCATATATTTTTCAGGATTTGATACTTCTAGAGAAAACTTGTAGCTGTTAGGGATTGTTAGACATAAGACATCCTGCAGGAATTACATGGGTAGCAGGCATCAATACAAATGAGAACAAGCCTTCAAAAAAAACCCGTTAAAATGTCAACTACAAGCAGTAATCAGTCTTGAAATTAAAAAGGATAGTTTTGTAAACAAACAATACTGTCTGGAGAGCTATTGGCCTACAACAGGAGGCTGCTCAAGATATATGGTTTGTAAATTGACATGACCATGAGACATGCATCAGCCAAACACAAGACAATGGAGCTATGTTAACTGGCATACAGGCATCAGACACCTTCATCTTCAATATTTTGCATCATTGTGATGGAAATCAAAGACGATTCCAGAGCAGGCTTATTTTTTTACTTAGCACATCAAGCATGGTCATGAACATATTTGCTCTGTCTATCAATAATTGAGATATTTGTGCACCCAAATGGTCAGCCTTCACAACACTAATTTTGGGTGTCTGGGCTCTCTGTTCTCAGAAGCTTTCAGGCCATCCATGCAAATTACTTTGTCCCTGCAAAAGTGTTTGAATGTTCAGCATTTATTCTCCTTTGTTTTCCACTCTATCAAAGATCTTTCCTTTTGTTTTCTTCCTTTGTGCATTCTAAAACCATTTTTTCTTTAACTTTGTCCAATTCTGATGAAAGGTCTGTGATCTGAAACAAGAATTCTTTTTTTCTCTCCACATATGTGGTCTGCCTTATTGACCACTTCCAGTACTTTCAGGTTTTAAGATGAGGCAAATTGAGATCTATGATGAGAGCTGCCCTCTTGTTAAAGAAAGGAAAGATCTGTTATGTGTACCAGTTTCAATGTGATCCAATTTAGTAACACTGAGAATATTAAGAATGAAGTCATTGATGACAATTTGATGAATGGCTGAATCTAATTATTTGTGTGTAGTTATAGCTGAAAAAGTGAAACTTGTCTTGGTTTCAATTTATATTTGTGTAGTCTAGACTCTCAGAAAGATGCAATCAAAGTTGAGCTATTAAAACAAGTCTGGTTCAAGAATTATTATTTTTTTTCCAGAGATTCTACTCATTTCTATTTTTACCAAAGAGAAAAGCTCAGAATTATATATCTGTTGAACCTAAAATTTTGGTTTGATCAGGATCACTATAATTTCAAAAGCCCACCATCAACTTTTATCCCTGCTGAACAAGCAAACACTACAATTTCAGTAATAATATGTGACTAGAAATTTTTTATGACTTTATATCAACATTTGTAAAGCTGTATCAAATGGAGATTCAAAGCAAAGAGCTAAGGTGTAGTGGGACCTTGCACTATCTCTACAACATTCCCCACACTGTGTTCCTAATATCATCAACCATATCATCATTTCAGACCAAAGTTAGAACAAGCAAAAGATAACTCCCCCTGGGTCAGGACAAAATTAAAGAAATATGAAAGTTTCAGTCACTCCAGTCTCTTTGGTATCCCTTAGAGGCTTAATCAAGAGCTGCATTCAGAAAGGCCTCAACAAGGTCACCTACCTATCCTCTTACCTAGCAATGTAGTGTAGAGAGGAAATGAGAACTAAATTCCCATTTGAATGAGTGGAAGAGGAAAAGTCACTTGGAAATGTCTAGAGTAATAAATCTAGTATTAAGATTCTCTTGTGAGTTATTATTCTCACTGGAATGCAAGAGGCTGAGGGGTGACCTTATAAAGATTTACAAAATTATGAGTATAGATAGGATAGATAGACAGAATCCTTTTCCCAGGGCAGGGGAGTCAAAAACTTGAGGGCACAGGTCCAAGGTGAGAGGGGAGAAATTTACAGGAGATGTGAGGGGCAAGTTTTTCCACACAGAAAGTGGTGAATATTTGGAATGAGCTGCTAGAGAAGGTAGTGGAGGCAGACATTATTACAACATTTAAAAGACATTTGGACAGCTACTTGGATAGAAAAGGAGTAGAAAAGGTACAGGAAAATGGGATTAGCATTGATGGGCATCAGGGTCAGTATAGACGAAGTGAGCCATAAGGGCCCATTTCTGTGCTGTACAACTATGATTATTTCATATATCATACGAAGCTAACTTTGAAATTCCAGGCTCTAATTTTATCTTTGATCAATTCACCAGAAAAAAACAATTATTTTTCTTGTCCAACAGTGAGAGAACAGAAGTCTTCAGTTTCAGATTCATCAAATTTGACAAATTTGTATAAGGAGAATGAAAATAAGCATTAGTAAATCCGTAACCTCTGTGGATTTACTTATCTGCCACATTATTTCCCACCACCTCTTGTGATTTTGCAGCTGAATGTTGGCAATACTTTAAGTAACGGTAAGAGGCTCAGAAATGTGTACAAGATTAGTAGCATCAATACACAATCTGAAACATTGCACATTTACTTAAATACTCACTGAAGCAATGCCTGTGCTTCTTCTGAAAACAGTAGCACAAAGTAAGATGAAGCAAGTCTGACTCTCCTCCACACCCCCACTGATTCAGTATAGTAAATTCCACAACAGATTGTAAATGAGAAAAAA
>JARFYF010000029.1:16826593-16840718 GCA_030265395.1 Rhina ancylostomus | reverse complement strand
GTATCCTGACTCCAGTCGTGTATTGGTGTGCTGCATTTGGGTTCTCTGTGAGTTTGATCTGGATCAACACTGTGACACCTGACTCCACCCACACACCCAGCCCACAGTCCAGATTTCAGATCCCTGGCTCTCGTCACACACCCTGTTTGCACTTTGAACCCTGGCTCACAAACCAGCCTCATGAGTGAGCTAGATGCCAGACCATTAGGTCTTCAAACAATAAGATGGCGGATTATCAGAGTTTTACTGTACATCGGTGAGTAAGGTCTCTGCAGATTGAGAAACACTGCCATTTAATTATGTCCTGTCAATGCTTTTTAAGCCAATTTTGTGTTAGTTATTGGTACAAATTTTGTCAGCGGCTTTAACATGTTTTTGTTAGCACAATCTTTTTTGAAAAGGCCAGAAAAAGCATATCTATTAAATCAGAGCACAAAAAGCTGTCCAATTTGTATTTTAAATCTGGAAATGTAAAATGTAGACACAGTCATGGTGTTATGTCACATCTTCTGAACCTCTGAGCTGAGACTTTCACTTTGAAAAACTATTTGTCATCATTTCTACTTTGATCACAGTGTGTGAAATTAAAATTGGAGGATGAGTCACAACCAATGCATGTCTTCAAATATCAATAGTAAATTGTCTCTGGACTTTAAGTACCCAAGAAATATTTTTAAGTGTGTTTGTTGAATACATCACACAATTAAACATTGACAAGACAGAAGTATACAGAAGTATAGAGGTATACAAAATTATGAGGGGTATAGATCGGGTGAATGCATGCAGGCTTTTCCCCTCAGGTTGGGTGAGACTAGAACTGGAGGTCAGAGGTTTAGGGTGAAAGGTGAAATATTTAAGGGGAATCTGAGGGGGAACCTCTTCCCTCAGAGGGTGGTGCGAGTGTGGAACGAGCTGCCAATGGGAGTGGTAGATGTGGGTTCAATTGTACCATCTAAGTGAAGTTTGGATAGGTCCATGGATGGGAGGGGTCTGGAGGGATCCAGGTAGTCCGGGTCCAGGTAGATGGGACTAGGCAGAAGAACAGGTCGGCATGGACTAGATGGGCTGAAGGGCCTGTGTCTGTGCTGTAGTTCTCTGTGACTCTATCTTCACATAGGGCAGAGCAGGCCTGAGGAGCCAGTTGGCCTAATCCTGCCCCTATTTCTGGCCCAGTTGTTTGCAGGTTCTGAGCACCTGCAATGTTGTCTTATCAGTCATTAATGGTTTCTAGATCAGCAGTCTTATTCAGATTCCCCTCATATTTATGTTGAATAGATTCCAGATTTCACCCTGTGGGGAGATGGCTATTAATTGCATAATATTATTACTTACAATGGTCATATGTTCCAACAAGATATTTAACAAGGCCTCTCTTGAAAGATATCATACAAAAAGCTCAAGTGGCATGTGGAATTAATTTGTCAATAAATAAAAGACAGTCGTGGCTGGGGGAGTCCCTAAGCCCCCAGCAAAATTCCACAGCAGCAAACCAGGACGAACACTGTAAACACAACGTCAGTGGAGTCTCTTGGCAATCTGTCATCTTCAGCAACAGGCACGTATATAATGCAGCTTCATCGCTGCCCTGTGGCTGGAATCAGTGGTAGGTGGCACCTCATTACCAAGAAAGTAGAACAAAAGCATTTGAGATTGAGAAATCTGAATTAGGTATGTTTCTTGTTACCAGCCAGGAATTGGCTATATTTCTGGAGTATACATCAGTATTTGTGGAGTTCAGAAGCCAGACTAGGAATGTAAAATCACTCACTGGGATAACACTGAGTCAAGTTTATCAGATTTACAGGCTGTATTGTTGGTCTATGATTTATTGTCTGCCATCAAGATTAACACAACTAAACTTAAAGGTAGCATGGTGCAGATTAAGTATGTATATGTCAAACCAACAGGAGTGCAGCATTCAGTGTAGTGGAGTGCAGTTCTGCTGTCTGGAATTTTCAGGAATTTGGAACTAACCTCAAATTGGAAATAACTGTTGCAGAAGTCCATCAAGACAGTGAAGGAGCTTGTCCTCGAGGGGCACAGATACCCTGGGTGCCATGGGAGGCACATTCATTGTCCTGGAACATAATCAAGTATATCTTTAAAAAGGAAATGAACAGGAAGTTATTTACAGAATTGGTTCAGTTTGAGAGAATCAGAATCAGGTTCTTTATCACTGACTTGCTTGTCATGAAATTTGTTTTGCGGCAGCAGGAAGTGGTTTATCAGAACTTCAGATTCATTCACTGTTCCTTGAAACAGCCGGCTAATAAATGTGCCTTTTCCATGAAATGTAAGTGGAGAAACCTTTGGTGGCATACACCAAATGTCAGTGCAGTTACCCCTGCACCTTGTCAATCTCAATGAACCATAAACGATTTTGGTAGACCTTCAGTTTAAACTCCAAGCAACCTTGAAACCAGTCTGAGTTGTGGTAGTAGAGTACACTTATCAAATACTTGGGCTCTTCAGATTTTGACTTCAGTGCTAGTAGTGGCAAGTTATTTCTTTGGAGAAGGTAATTCATGTACAGTTATTCTCACAGTCCAGTAGCATGGGCTAGGAAACAGACTCCAGTGCAGAAGGGTGTGGGAAGCCCATCTGCACCAGGCCGCAGCACGACATGGATCAGATAGAAAGTTGGGTGGAGTGCTGCCAGATGGAATTTCCCAACAAGTGCAAGGTCATGCAAATTAAAACAGGGGTACAGCATATACAGTAGGGCGCTAATGAATGTTGGTGGACAGACGGACCTTACGGTTCAGGTCCATAGTTCCCTGAAAGTGACAACATAGGTAGAGAGGGTGAAGAAGTCATGTGGCATGTGTGCCTTCATAGGCTGGGGCATGGAGTCTGAGAGCTGGGACATTATGCTGTAGCTTTACAAAACACAGGTTAGATTGCACAATGTGTAATCTGTCAGTACTGTGTGCAGTTCTGGTCACCACACAATAGGAAGGATGTGATTGTACTGGAGAGAGTGCAGAGATTTGCCAGGATGTTGCCTGGATTGGAGGACTTCAGTTATGGGAAGAGACTGGATCGGCTGGGACCGTTTTCCCTGGAGTGAAGGAGGCTGAGGGCTGACCTGACTGAGGCATATAAAATTGAGTGGCATACATAGGGTAGACAGTCAGAATCTTTTCCCCATGGTAGGGGCATCAAACACAAGAGGGCATAGGTTGAAGGTGAGAGGAAGGGGCTCAAAGGGAATTTGAAGGGAAAGTTCTTTAACACAGAGTGGCTGATATCTGGAACGCGCTACCAGAGGAGGTGATGGAATCAGGTACAATTACTATGTGACATTTCTACTGACACAAGTAGGCAAGGCGTAATGTAAATGGGCAAAGATATCAGCATGGACATTGAAGGAGCCATGTCGGTGTTGCACAGCTCTCTGACTGTGTGCCCTGGAGATGGAAAAGTATGTAAGAATGGGGATCTGGGGAAATACTCTGGGCCAGGCTCACAACACAGCAGTGTCGTTGTGCTGAAGCAACAGTCATATTTGATGCACTGTACAAATACATCAGTTCATAATTCAACACTTCAGAACTGAAGAAAATTCCCAGTAGATGGGGGAAGAAAGAATAATTCCAGTAGGACATGGACAATTCCAGCTGTCACTTTGAATAATTCTAATCATCTCTTCCAAAGTTTCATGGGACTCTCAAATTCAGTAGATCTTATTAGTATGGTCTAGAAAAATTAAGGAGTTTGAATTCTGTCTCTTGGGCCCTTTGGAGAAGATTCATAAATGCATTATATCAGCTTAGATGAGATAGGTAGCGACATATTGCTGGTACTCAAACAAAGCTAGTGAGTTGATAAATGGATTTCAGCATCCCTGATAAAGATGATTCCAACACCTCTATATGTCAGTCTTGTCCCACATCACTTTCATCAACCATTCCAATGAATCCATTCTGATAAGAACATTGCATTTTAGACTTTTCATGCAATAAAGATGGGAAGTGGAGATTACTGTCTACCTAAATCTAATTGTAACCTCAGAAGACTCATGTTGCATTGACTCGCATTTAATCAAGTACAGGTAGTACTCCCTGCCCAAGTAGGGCCAGTAGTCTCCGCCAAAGTAGCCAGCTTCCTTGTACCAGCTACTGGTACAACAATATATGGGCAAGACATCACTGGGTGGTCTGCAGGACAGCATAACAGTCACAGAACAGAACATTACTGCACAGTACAGGCCCTTCAGCCCACAATGTTGTGCTGACATTTTACCCTGCTCTAAGATCTATCTAACCCTTCCCTCCCACAGAGCCCCCATTCCTCTATCATTCATGTCTCTATCCAAGAATCTCTTAAGTGTCCCTAATGCATATTCCCCCACAACCACTGCCAGCAGTGCATTCCTTGCACCCACCACTCTCTGTGTAAAAAAACTTATCCCTGACATTCCCCTTATATTTTCTTCCAATCACCTTAAAATTATGTCTCCACTTGTTAGCCATTGCAGCCCTGGGAAAATGTCTCTGACTGTCCACTTGATCTATGCCTCTTATTATCTTGTACACCTCTGTCAAGTCACCCTCCTCCTCTCGAAAGGGAAAAGCCCTAGCTCACTCAACCAATTCGTGAGGTTAAAGGCAAAAAGGATGATAGGGGTCTTGATGGGCAGGTGTGAGAGAGAACAAGTTGCAGGAGTACAGGTAAAAAAGTGATGGAGAATGAATCTCAAGAGATTGCTCCCCTGGGAGCCAGCATGAGCCCGATAGGCTGATTGGTCTCCTGTGTTGGTATAAGATTAATATGAAAGAACACCTTAAATGCAATTAAAATCTCAATGAGTTTTGGATGCTCAGCACCATCTAGCTGAAAACAAAATCCTCCACAACCTACTAATTACTTTAAATCTATATCATGTTATTGACTTTCAGCCAAGGCAAATCTATGCTTCCTATTCACCTTATCTCAGTTCCTCTATTTTTACACCAATTAATTTCCCTTTAACTTCCTCTGATCTAAAGGAAAGAATCCTAGCCTATCCAATTTTTCCTCAAAGCTAGAACTCTCCAGTTCTGGTATTTCTGTAAATCTATTGTGCGTCACCCAAATGCAGTCACATCCATCTTTTAATGTGGTGACCAGAACTGTATGCAGCACTAGTGGCATAAGTGGTATTTTATACTGCTTCTGTAAATACTAAAGAGACTTCTGCACATCAAAAACTGTTTTTCAGCTGAAGATTTCAGAGCACCTACACAGTACCTACAATGCACTACAGACCATTCTCAACTTGCACTCTCAACTTCTGTAGCAATGCAGACATCATTAAGAGAAACAGTAACCAAAATGAAAAGAAAGCATGATGAACAGGAAGATGCCACCTATGAATTTGCTCAGAAAACAGTGCAAATTGACTACACTGTGTCAAGCTAATGGACCCCCTAGTGAACTGTTTGGACCAGAGGTCTTGCAGTGACAACCCAACCACATGTATGCCAGCCATAAAAGCATTTTCCAGAGATTATTAAAAATGATTTTCAACACAATGCAGCATGGCAAGTAATAAAAGAAAATACCACAACTTTTGAATAAGTCCCAAGATAAATGCCAGTGCATCTATATATATACTTTTTATATCCTATGATAACAAAAATGATAATGAGAAAAGTACTATTCAGGTCAACACAAAAATTGTGCAAGTATCAACTATCTTTCTTTAGCAGAGTCTGGAAAAGATCTCAATACATTCAATATACAGTGCTTGCAGAAACTTAGAGACTGAAAGTTGGTGCATCTATACCTGAGCTTTTCAATAATCTAAACTAACTGATTTTGCCAGATACTAATAATATCTGGAAAAAAATCCCAAATCCAACCAAAAACCCTAAAAATATTCCTATTTCAGCATAACATCCCTGCCCTTATACTTTGTAGCTAAGCCAATACTCATTTGCTTTCTTAAAACCTCTTCCTTTTAATCTCCAGCACTCTGAGGACTCTCTCTGTTCCTCTGCATATGTTGATATCCTACCATTTACAGGTAACTCCTTTGCTTTCTTTGCTGCCATAACCCCAAATACATTACCTCACATATTTGTGGTTTGAATTCCATCTGCCAATTTTCTACCCACTGGCCAGCATATTGATATCTCCCTGACTGAACATATCACACCATCATTGTTACATGGTCAAAATCTTGATACTCCCTGCCTAGCAGCACTCTGTGAATGCCTTCATTATACAGCCATGAACCAACCCAAAGATAGTAGGACCCTTTAACATGGTACAATAACATCAAGACTAGAATACAACTTTAAATTTCTGGAATCGGGAAGAATCTTCTATTCTACCACTTGGTAAAGATCCATGAGACAAAGAATAAGAACTGAAGACACCATCCTTTACTCTTTTCTATGAGGCCAGAAGAAATTAGAACTTTGGGCCTCCCGAGCTCTGAACTACCCTGTCCCACCAGAAGACACAGTAAACTTTCATTGCTTGATTTATGAGTAGCTACTGGTGGCTAAAGATCATCAGTTTTTCATATTTCACAAGACAAAGGCTAAGTCTTGTCCATATCAACCCCTTATGATTTGGAACTCATCTAGCTGTGCACAGGATATTCAGTTAAAATTGCTGCACCCTTATTTAATTAATGGTGCAACAAAAGTTACCAAATTCTCACAGATTTCCACTGAGATTGAGAAGGGGAAACCCTGAAATTGTAAGACTCAATCCATTCAACTCAACTCTTAAATGCCACCAAATATAGGCTGGCGGTAGGATGGCAATGAACCAATGCTGGAGGGAGAATGACATACTATTGTAGAGAGCAGGGCTGCAAAACAGCTTTAAAAAAATTCTAAGAGCCTCACAGAATGAAGCACGAATCTCGTGGACATTACTGCATGCAACCTTTAAACTGTTTGATGTTGCAGCCTTTGTCAGAGCTATGAAAGAGAGAAAGCTTTTTCAGTTCCAAAGAAGGTCGGGAAGAGATAGGTAGAACAAAGGGAATGTCTTAATAGGGTGAAAACAAATGGGTTAACATAACAATAAGAAGCAGATTATGTACCTTTGTCATGTATTGACAATACCAGGGCTGGGGGACTTGCCCAGCAAACCAGACTATCCTAATGGAGGGAGAAATACTGAGCTAAAAAAATACTGACAGATAGGTCAGGAGGAGAATTAAAGTGGCAGACAACTTGAAATGCAAGGTCACTGCTACAAACTGAATGCAATGAGACTTCCCAATCTGAATACCATATGAACCCAGGGGTTATCCCTTTGATCCATCGATCCCTTCCCCACCTTCTGCACATCTGAAAACTAACTCATTTTCTCTTTCCCAGTTCTGACAAAGAGTCTTAGACCTAAAATGTTAACTCTGATTTTCTTTCCACAGATGAAGCTTGAGTGTTTTCAGCATTTTCTGTTTTATTTGGAACAGGAATGAAGATGGAGCTCAGGTAGTGGGAAACCAAAAAGGGAAGTTGGTTTGGATGGGGCAAGCAGTGTGGAAGAGAAAGAGAGGAATCAGAGGAGGATGAGTTATAGGAAGAAAATTCAGCAGATTGTAGATTTTAGACTCGGCTAGAATGGATGTCAAGGTCTCAAGCCATTCCACACAGTGGATCATTGAGTTGTTTCATTTATGGTGGCTATGACTGTAATCTGAATGTTAGCAGTATTACTCTTAACTGCTGTCATAATTTCAATGAGCTGCTTTTAGTTACTGGTGGAATCAAAGTTACCCCATCCGGGATTTCCCCCATAAACCCTACCCCAACATTTAATTTTCCCCCTTCCCCAGTTTCTTCTCTTTATCAATGGCCTCCCACAATCTTATTGCAAACCTCTATTAACACGAAGCCACAAACAAATACACCCAACTCAAGAGACCAGAACTTCAGAAAGTAATTTCAGCAGTATTTTCAGCTGTCGTGGGGTTATCACATGATTCATCCTTCAAGATTACCTCCAGAAACAGATGGCAACACTTAAAGGTGGATTCAGAAAAGCACAGGTTTAGTACAAGATTTTATTAGTTGCCCAGAGACACCAAAATAAAGCTTAGCAAACGCAGCAATAATATAAATACTGAGCTAGATCATGCTGACTTTTGCCAGCTATTTTAAGTAAAACTCCTGGAATTCAGCCACTTAAACTGAAGCCCTGGATTTCTATGCATTTGCAATAAAGCATTGAAGTCCAGGTCTTAATGACATTCAGAAAGTTCGCTCTGCTCCTAGATCAATGAAGTCTAGCTGTCGAGCCAAGATTTCAATAGAGGTTACAGTGATATGATCTGAGAGGCAAGGGAGAAGTTTTTTAAAAATTATTTTACTTTAGTTTGGTATTTTTAATTATTTATAACTGTTTTAAAGTGCTTACTTCATTTTTAAAAATTTCCATTTATGTCTTCATATACTTTTGTTGACTTTAATAGTATGGGCCTGGGGAAAAGCAGCAAAAGTGATTGGTCATTATTAATAGCTATAATAAAAGACAGAAACTTGCTGGAAATCCTCAGCAGGTCAGACAGCATTTGTGAAAAGAGAGAAAGTTAATGTTTCAGGTCCAAGACCTTTCATCAGAATTGGAGTCAGAGTTATGGAAACAGGCCATTTGGCCCAACTTGTCCATGCATACTTATGGGCAACCGTCCATATTATGGCCAACCTCCCAGCACTTGCTCCATAGCCTTCTATGCCTGGGTGATTTAAGTACTTATCTAGAGACTTCATAAATACTGTCAGTGATCCAGCTGCAACAACTCTCTCAGGCAGGGCATTCCAGGTACTTGCCACTCCATAGATGGTGGTGGTCCCCCTCATATCCTTTTCAGATCCCTTATCAGTCTACCCTATCTATAGACCTCAAACCACTTAGGAGATTGGGAAATATGTATCTTGCAAAATCTCTGGGTCCTCGCTAATATCCTCTTACAGAGGAAAGCAGTTGGCTATTTCATTTACTCCTCCATGGTCAATTACATTGTAAAGGATTCCCTCACCTAAGATTTTGTCCTCTTCTCTTTCAAATTTGACTTCTTCACAAAAAGCACCCAATGTCTTTGAAAACTATTACAACACCTCCAAACTGGTTTCCCCGTCCAAAGTCCATAAAACTATTGTAGCCTCCTTTCTCACAGCTCAGTGTTTGAATCTCTATAATCAGGTGCGTTACAGTAGTAAAACATTTCAAGATCAAAAAAATTTACAGATGCTTGAAATTTGAAATACAACAGAAAATGCTGAAAGCACTCAGTAGCTGAAGCAACGTCTGTGGAAAGAGAAACAGAGTTAACCTTTCAGGTTGAAGATTCTTCATAAGTATTAGATCACGAAGGAAACAAGTTAGTTTCAAATTAGAGGGATGGATGGGACAAGGGGGATATCTCTGATAGAGTGAGGATAGTGTTGTCCAAATGATTCCAATGTTTATTTAACCTTTTAATGAAGGAATTTAGAGAAAGAGAGGCAGAGTAAAGCGACATGTTAAAGCTGTGAAATGTGCCAAAAAGGATAATGCTGGAATTGCACAGCAGATTAGGCAGTCAGTGTCTGGGGAGAGAAGACACCCCAGACATTCTCTCTACTCCACTCTCCCATCGGGCAGAAGATACAAAAGCCTGAAAAAATGTACCCCCAGGCTCAAGGACAGCTTCTATCCTGCTTTTGTAAGACTATTGAACAGTTCCCTGGTACGATAAAATGGATTTTTGACCTCATAATCTACCTCGTTATGACTTTGCACCTTATTGTCTACCTGCACTGACACTTTACTCTGCATTCTGTATTGTTTTACCCTGTACTACTTCAGTGCACTGTGTAATGAATTGATCTGTGTGTACAGTACGCAAGACAAGTTTTTCACTGCAGCTTGGTACATGTGACAGTAATATTCCAATTCCAAAGGTAGAAAGTTAGATGGTGTTCTTAACTGGTATTATAAACCCACTATCTGGAGCTCTTTTAGTAACAGTGTATATGTTAATTAAGTAGATTGTTAACAAAAATCGAGTAGTCGCATAGTTGTAAAAATTGTTTTAAAAATTGCGAATTTATTTCCAGTGCACTTATTTTGTGCCAGACAGTTGAATATTATTTTATGATTTGCCATTGAAATATTAATGCTTTTTTTTCCCCTCTATTTGGTGGTAGGCAATTTATTTATCTTCTATTGTGTTTCATAAAATTCATTTAGGGAGCAATCAAATTGCAAGCTAACTACATTTTATCTCTCTGGCAACACAGTTTTAAAAGAAATCCTTCAATTTAAATATCAAAAGAGGCTCAGTGCTGTGGAAAAAGACACACTGTGCAGTACATTTCATTTTCATTCTGTTCAGGCAAGATAATTTAATGAAAGGCTTATGATCTGGTATATATATCATAAGTGAAATGCAGCATTATCACCAAGTAACAGAAAATTCTGAAAGGCAATCAATTCACCATGTCTGTTGGGGTAAAATCTTCTCTGGGCTTCAACTTTTTGGATATTTTTAATATTGTTTTACAAGTCTCACATACCAGACCATGTTTTCTTTTGTTCTGTCAAATCAGGGGGATTCTATAATAAACTTGCTGCTATTTTGATTATTTTTATTACTTGCCAAATATCAAGGGTTGATATCAGAGTTCATTGTCACCTTTGCTGTTATTATTTACAGACAATTATGTGGTGGTTCTTTGAAATGTAGTCACTGTAGTAATGTAGTTGAACTAATTGCAGTCAGAGAGCTCAGTTTTCCTCCCAACAGTGTGTTGTTTTGGAACTGGAATATTGCCTAAATAATTAAATTTGCCACTGCACCACTGACATCCAGGTAGTCACTTTGTGATTGTATGTTCTTCATAAGATTATCCTTGAGTTAGGATGTCGGGGCTGCTGTTCAAAGGCAAGAGAGAATTAAAGGCAATCATGACTGAGCAACAATAGGGAAGAAAATATTTCAAGTGGCTTTTCAATGAATTACTGAAACAAGCCTCTCAAAATGCAGATTGATGGACATTGGGCAGTGTGAGCTGTTTGGAATGAGCAAACGGTACAACCTATACTTTCCCATAAACAGCCATTGTGCAAGAGCAGGTTGAGTAATCCACAAGAATGCTCCAGATATGTCAAGGGACTGTTGCCAGTAAACATTCCCTATTGACTAATGAGTCTTCAGTTGGTTGCTCTTCTTTCATATTTTTTACATTCAGTATCTGGGTGTCTGGGAAATCACTTATGAAAGAGACAACTTCAGCAAACATTTAAACAACTTCTCTACTTAAAGGAACTGAACAACTCTCATTACCTGGAACAGAGCTACTGCTGGTATTCAAGTGTTTTTGATTTCAAGGGAAGAATGGTGTGGTGGGGTTGACTGGAGTGGGGGAGGGGGTACACAGGAATGGGGAGTTTGTGCCCATCTCCTGCCATGAGTATTGATTTCTTCCCCAGTGAAAAATTGTCTAGAACTAGCATTACAAAAATGCAGCCTGAGGAGGAATAGTGGTGCTAAGGGTTGTAAGTACCAATGGGACTAAAGGTGGACCAGACAGAAAATGGCTTGTGGAAGGAAGGGTGGCGGAAAGAGTTGAGCAAACTCCATGAACTTCTCATCAGAGGTGATTCCAATTGCACTTTCCCAAGGGGGAATGTCTCTATTTTGTACCATAACAATAACTTTGCAGGATTATGCTGATCAGACATGAGCTCACAAACACTTATAATGGAGAATATGCCACCATATCCAAAATTACTCCTTCTGCAGTATTGTTGTTTTATCAGACCTGTGCAATATCTGCACAAAGACAAGAAGAAACCGATAAGATCTGTGTAAAAAAGATTTTCATTGAACGAGGCACAAAGTGGTGATGAGAAGAGGTACACAGAGTGGTAGAGATGGAGAACACCATTCCATCCACAGAGGGTGGAGAAATATCTGGCTTTGGCTGAAGAACATGGACGTCTAGATCTCAAAGCTCCATTTTTCTAAAGAGCTATGGACAGATAGCAGAAATCTTGTGGAGGTATTTTCCATGTATATTAATGGGATATGTGGGTGAGATGCATTTGATTTCTTCACTGGCTATAATCTGTAGGAAAATGGAGCCAATAATAATCTAGTTGGTTTCTACTGAAGTTAAGAGACTAAAACAGGATCCGTGCATGGATGATTCCTCCAGTGCAAAGCAAGAGTTAGAATAAGGATGACTAAAACAAGTAGCAAATATTTTGCTGAACTTTGAGTGTACTAATTAGATGACTGCCGATATTATTTTGCTGACAGAAAGCAGCAGGACCATAAATGGCCTCTTCACCAGAGCCATCATGGACTAAAATCAAAGTGAGCTTCTAAAATACTTTGAAGGATTGGCAATCTCAAATCTTAAAACTTTTTTTTCTATTTGTATTTCTTTATGGCTTGATGCACCTGGCAGGTTATAATTGCAGTGTAAGGGAATTTGTGGAGACACCAAGGAAACACATTTACAAATTCTGAGTCTTGAATTTTTTTCTCGTCTGTTAAACTGGGGTCTAAACTGTTAAACTGGGGTCTAAACTGCAGACATTGTGTGTAATTCCGGAATGAGATGAGAAGAATCTTCTAGCCCTCTAGTTTTAGACACTCTGCCATTGGGAAAAGTTTCCTGCTAACTACCCTTTTTTAGGTCCCTCATAATTTTGTAATCATTATTGGGACCCCCTTCAGTCTCCACTAGTTCCATAGAAAACAAACCCGCCCTATCTATTCTCTGCTCAAAGTGATGTGTTCTGTCCCAGGCAACATCCTGATGATTCTCCTCTGCACCATCTCCAATGTAATCACATTCTTTCTATAGTGAGGTGACCAAGACTGTAAACAGCTATCTAGCTTTGGGCTAACCAATGTTTTATAAAGTTATACCTTAACCTCCCTGCTCTTATGTTTTATGCCCTGGCTAATGAAGACAAGCATTCTGTAGGCCTTCTTCTCCACCTTCTCTACCTGTGCTCCTAGCCTTGTTTAGTCCTCCCAAAGTACATCCCCTTACACTTACCAGGGTTAATTCCATCTGCTATTTCTCTACCCATATTAGCAGCTAATCGATGTTATTTTTAGCCTACTTTTATCCTTACTATTGGCAACACTACCAATTTTTATGTCATCTTCATACTAACCGTACTTCCTACATTTACACCTGAGTGACTAATGTATGTAACACTGAGGGTTCCAGCACCAATCCCTG
The DNA here is from genome assembly GCA_030265395.1 of Rhina ancylostomus. Lineage (NCBI taxonomy): Eukaryota > Metazoa > Chordata > Chondrichthyes > Rhinopristiformes > Rhinidae > Rhina > Rhina ancylostomus. The sequence continues at coordinate 16,827,522 of JARFYF010000029.1, read as the reverse complement.
TGGTACACCACTGATCACAAAATTATAATCAAACAAACAACCCTCCACCATCATTCACTGCCTCCAATTATTGAGACAATTTTGGATCCAAGTTGCCTTGGATCCCATAGCCTCTAACTGGTCCAAAAGGGTTTCCGTGTGTGACCTTGTCAAAGGCCTTACTGAAGTCCGTGTAAGCTATGTCAACCACATGGCCCTTATCAATATATTCTGTTAGTTTTTCAAAACATTCAGCCACATTGGTTAGACAGGATCTTCCCCTAATAAAACCATGTTGATTAACTTTGATTAATCCCTGCCTTTCCAAGTGTAGATTAACCCCAAATTTCAGAATGTTTTCCAGTAACCTCCTTACCACTGCTATTAGACTTGCGGACCAATAATTAACTGTCTTTCCTGAATAAAAGTACCACATTTGTTGTCCTCTGGTCATGTGGTACCTTGCCTGTAAAAAAAAATCTACTGTCAGCGGCCCCAGCAGTTTTCTCCATTGCTTCCCATGGGAGCAACTTATGCTTATATTTTCTTGTGTTTTATGTTATGAACAGGACCAAGATGAAAAAGGAAGCAATGATGACACTAAATGAGTTTGTTGCAAATTACTCACTAACTTATTTTTGAGTCGAGCTTGCATGAATTGTGACTCAGCATGGGTTTACAGGCCATCCCCGGGTAACGAATACCCAACTTACAGTCACCCATACATATGAATGAGCTCCCATAATATTATTATTCAAAACTCCAACATACATACATACATTTGTTCCTACGAACAGCACAAGCTTCACCTCTCTCCACTTTTAGTAATTGTTCTTATAGGTCTTGTGTGTTTGTAATCCCATTCATTACAATCCTGAGGACGTATAATTCCTATTTTCCAACTTATGGACAAAATTGACTTAAGGACGTCTATAAAACTGGAACCTGTT
>JARFYF010000029.1:16816117-16826493 GCA_030265395.1 Rhina ancylostomus | reverse complement strand
AATTCCATTGTAAAACACATCTACCCCTCGCCTCCTATTTCAGCATTTTCAAGAAACCACTTCCTTCAGGACTTCCTGACCACTGTTCCATCCCTATCAGCCTGTCCCTTTCTCAGGACACTTCTTCATGCAACCATGGGTTGCAAATCCTGCTCTTTTACTTCCTCCTTTCCCATGGTCCAGGGACCCAGACAGTCTTTCCAGGAGAAGCAGTGATTCACATGCACTTCAATTTAATGTACTGCATTTAGTTTCCTCTACAATGCACACTGGGTAACAATCTTGCAAAACATTTCTGTTCAGTTTGCTGTGGTGACCCTGAGCTTCCAATTCCATGTCAATTTATTTCTCTATTCCACTCCCATTCAACCTATGTATCCATGGCCCCCTGCATTATTCCAACAAAGCCCAACACAAGCTTGAATATCGGCATCATATTCTGTCCAGGCATAATGTAGCCTCAGGATTCAATATCCAATTCAACAAATGTTTTCTGTTCATATCAAAACTGTCCAGTTCGACTGCAAGGTTATCCAACTACATTATAAACTCAGTTTTCTCCCCCCCATATACACTGACTGATCTGCTGGGCATTTCCAGCATTCTTCTTTTGGTTTCAGTTTTAAAAAATCACAGTTCTGATCCTGTGTTTAACAACCTTAACATATCCAATTTGTTGTTTTTTTCTTTCTCTCTCTCTTCCCCACCAAGTACCTTTAATCTATTCACCAGGCAACTCTGTCAACATTGGGATAGCCTGGGCAACCTCGCTGTCATTGTTTCAGAGATATTCCTCTTGTTTTACTTCCCCTACTCCTCCCCCGACCTCTTTGTAACTTGAAACTAACTTGTTCTGTCACTTTCTCAGTTCTGATGACAGATTTTTGACCTGAGATACTAACTCTTTCTCTTTCCACAGATGCTGCCTTACCTGCTAAGTGTATCTAGCATTTTCTGTTTTTAATACAGTTTTACAGCAACTTCAATCAAAGTAGCAAATGATGTCCCTTTCTGCATGTGAGCATGTGCAAAATCCCTCCATGCTTTTCAACACACATACAAGTACAAATTCGTACTATCTTCTCCCAAAGCCATCCCTCTGTTGTCCTGCTGAGTTGGATTGCCTTGCTATTCTTGCCCATCTCGTCATAATCAAAGTATCTCATTCAGGAAATGCCCTCAACATTACCTATAGAGTACCTCAAAAATCTAATATTGGCCTCCACCAATTTCTTACCTACTTGTTGCTCCTTGACTACATCATTTAAAAACATACCAGGTCCATCCTTAAACTTCTTCACCTCCGTGCTCCTGTCTACTTCTTAAGATGCTCCTTGAAGTTTACCTCTTGACCAAGCTTTTATTCTCCTGTCCCAAGTCTCCTTTAGTTTAATGACCTGCATCTGATTTTACAGCTTTACAATTACTTGGGATCTTTTACCATATTAAAAGTGCTATGCAAATGCAAGATGATGTTGGTGATTAATCCAGGCATACAGCTGCAAAACATAATTCTCATGCACCTCATAAACCAGACTGGTATTACCAAAAGAAAATATTGTGCATTGTTTATATTCACTTGCAGCACATAAATCTCTTTCTGATTTTCCATACCCATTAATCAGTACAGAAATTAAAATTCAATATGAAACTCAAACTAATCTGCAGCACCCCATTCCCATCTCGACCACTATAATAAAATGTAACAATGCAACATTTTGTATTAATCTCAGAAAATCTACAAGTATTGTAAAACCTCAAAGTACCATCCAAAGATCAGTCTCCTTGGGTTGTATTTTGATAACAATGTTTCATAACATAATTCCTTATTTCTTCCAACTGACTGGCTTATATTTTGTATCCAAACAACATCAAAAGTAAAATCTGACTGTTAAAAGAAAATAGTTAAAGTATAAATGAAAATGAGAAATCTTCAAGGGAGCTTGAAAGAGCCAACCAAGCAGGTGCAGACAGTAAAAAAAGTGCAAGGGGGGAAACATTGCTGGATATTTTATGATATTTTGTTTAAAATGTCTTTAACAATGCTCAAAGCAATACCTTGTGAGGTAGCACTTAAAAGAAAGTTATGTGATTCTTAGTTATTACTATCAGAATAAGTTTAACTACTTCTCAACATGTCATTTTGAATTTATGCAACTCTGACAAATACTTACAGCATACACCTGCATCAGCATTTGCAAACTATTTTGAGGACTACGTTCAAACAGCTAATTATTCATTTATTTATTTTTACTATAACTTTCATGTAGAAAAATTGCTAAAGTACGGTGCAGGAGAAAAATTAAGTCTTTTAAAATTTAGGAAAACACAGTGAAGGTCAGAGTTTCAAAGAATATAGTTTTACTACTGAAGTTTGATAAAAAGGTAGATAAGACGGTGAACCTGGCCAATTTTAAAGGTACATTACTATAAGAGAAGCAAAACTTAAGAAGAGTTCTCAGGTCACTGGAGAATTTACAAATGAGGAAATTGATAAATAAGCACAGTAATGACAAAAATGCACTGTTGATGGAGGGCAAAGGTGAGAATACTGCCAAAGATGGTAGAGGAAAAGCTAAGAAATAGACCATCTTAAATTCATATAGTTTATGAAAAGCAAAAAACCTCAGATTTACATCTGTACAAAAAAAAACAGAAAATGATAGAGATACTCAACAGGTCAGACAACATCTGTGAAGACATAAACAGTGTTAGCATTTCATTTTGATAGTCAATCATCAATGCATTTATACAGTGCTTTGCAAATACTTTACAAAATTTCCCAAATGCATTACAAACAATAACAAATTTATCTGTAGTTACTGCTGTAATTTGGCTCTCGATTGGAAACTGGTGGTCGGTTTAATTTAAAAAGGACACTTTTAAGCCATCTGAATTTCAAAAAGGTAAAACAAAGAGTGTAGAATGAGGTTGAAGTTAAATTTTTGAAGGAAGCCTACACAAGCACTTCAATGATCTCCAATTAATAATTGGAGAGCCTACACAATTCTCTTCATTGAAGAGCCTAGACAAGCACTTCAATGATCTCCAATCAATGATCTCCACTCTCAATGCAGAAAAGCCTGTGGGTATTGGTAAAGGTCCTCTCCCACCCACTGCTCTATGTGCAGTTTGATGGTCAGAGAGGAACATGAGTTTATTGAAAAGTGCCTGGAGCCTGCTGACTTAGTTGAAACTGTGCATATAATGTGCACATGTGCTTTAACAACGAGTGCTCAAGATCAACTCTGAGCAAGAGTGGGTGAGTAAGGTGTAAATGATTGAGAGCAAATGAGTAAATCCACACAAATGTTTTGAGTGTTAGGCATGTGCATAGTAGATACAAGGTCACCTCTCACCCACTGGAATCATACCCAAGGAACAGCACTGTGATGACCTCAGTTGCCATCTCCTTCCACCGTGGCCTCATTTCTCTCCCGTAGGGTTTCCTGGGCCCCTAAATAAGCAAGACCCTTCTGCTGCAGTCCACTTCTTTGACCAGGATATTAAAGTTAGGATCAATAAAACAGGGTGGCTGCCTGTACGTCTATGTTGCCATTCTTCTCTGTAGCACAAAGCTACACAGTAACTCTAACAATGATGTAAGAATAAGAGTTTAGGCGACAGAACAATGTCAAAATAGAGGACAAAGTTGACTGGGGGGGTTTAAAAAAAGCAACTCTTCTTGCTACATGTCATTGACATATGCACACAGTTTAATATGTACACAGGCTTGTAAATCAACAAGACAATCAGCCATAGTCCTCAAAAAAAAAATAGCCCTTCTCTAATCAAGTTTTATTGAAGACTACTGAATGTCTACTTCCCTCTTCCTACTACCATAACCAAACAAAACAAAGAGATATTTAGGCATACGCCCCCTAGAAAAGATGAATATAAATAACATAATTACATACTAACTGAGGTAGGAAAGCTACAAAGCAAAAATGATTGACTGTGACCATGCACCCACAGTAAATTAATTGGGAGAAGAAATGATGAGAGATCATTAAAACTTCCTTAAGGATGTAAAGACCTATAACAATGCAAACCCTAAAATGAATAGGTTTATGTAGTAAACATGATTCTACATGAGATGAGAATCAATACCATTGAGATGGAAGGCAACATCCAAAACAACCTACCCCTTTCATCTTAGCTACTGACTGATAGTTGCATGCATTCTTTACCCAGCACTTCACAGGTAACATGATGACTGGAATTGGTTGGAGACTATTGTTGTGATAAACAGAGCTTTGAATGAACAATAAAACATACTATTACCAATAAGATGTAATATTAATTGTTAAGAGACCCCCTGCCACTTCTCATGGTAACTAATATCTTACTAAAAGCAAATACCTCAGCTGTTAGAATTACTCCCTTAAGGCATGCAACCAGCAAGGTGAATCGGCATAGGTGGGCTTCAACTAATGAACAAGCCTCCAGGAATTACTTGCAGTAACTATGCACATGGGAAAATATTTCATTTGCCAACTTTTAAACACCTGAACCTTGGAGCAAGCTGAATGTCTCCAATTCTGGTCTTGGAACAAACTAGTGTGGATCGCCACATTCAATTTCATTTTAACATATGTATTCATGTACAATTGAGTTTCTAGGGTATAAAAATTACACTGATACAAGATGATGTGTTCCAATACAAATTTACCTTGCGTAGCTGTTCTTCTAATTTCATGCATTCCTCCTTCTTCTGTTCAAGAGCTATCTCCAGTGTTTTCAGCTTTGAATCCTTCTTCAATCCAGATGATGCCAAAGATGAAGCATGCTCTTTGAGGTCCAGTAATACTACCTATAAGCATGAAATAAATGAGAACATTAACATGAACTTCTTTGAACCTTTCATTAACAATATTCATGTTAATGTAGTATTTCTTAATACAGATTTCCTAACTTATTCAAATCTCCATCTCAACTCTCCTGAATTTCTCTTTGAACTGAACATTGTCTTCTAATGCCTCTCTTTTATAATCCAGCTTGCAGGATGACTTGTGCCCACTCTAACGCATCAGATCACAACCACACCGTAGCCATCAATGGCTTCTCTTCACAAATACTTCTGAAGATCCTCTATCTGTCCTGAGCCCGCACACCTCTTCCTTGTTCATGTGTTTCCCTTTGACAACATCAGATGCTAACATGGGTTAAATTCCCACATGTACACTGATGACACCTGACTGCAAATTTCCATCTTTCTCAATTTGTTTTCAGTTCAGTTGTTAGGCTTCATACTTTGGTTCAAGTTTTAAAACTGGGGAACTGAAACCACAGTAATGCATTACCAGTGCAAATTCTGTTCAGTACCAATGCTCCCATCCTAAGCTGAGCCATGTGTTAGCTCTGAACTGACCTTGCATCTTTTCTATACCAAGTCTGCCTGCTTCCATCCATGTAACAGATATGCCACTGATACCCTGGATCATCTTTTGTCATGTGTGATTCAACTATTTTGATACTTCCAATGGGCCTTCCAATATTCACTTTCTTTCACTACCACATCTTTTAACATCTATGCTCCCACAAAGCAAAAGCTGTTCAACTGAGATGCATCACAAGTACTCCAATCTGCCATAAAATCTTACCAACGTTACTGAGGCCAGGCACTGGGAGCACTTACATAATGTTGTGATTTTTGTTTTAAGTTTGTTTATCTGAGGAGATAGTGGGTATATATTTTTTGGGACACAAATGTATTCCCTACTTTTTCAATAAATTGTAATACATACTGCTGGGCTCTGTGGCCACACTGTTTGATGTTGACCTCATTCCATAATTGCACAAAAAGGTCAAAAGAATATGAGAGGATTCATGTTAAATCCAGCAAGACAATTATAATAATTAGGATGAATGAGCCAAAACGGGATGGTCCTACTGTGCCAGATGTTACACAAACAAAATTAGACACCGATCAGGCACATGGTGTTGAATATGAGAGTGCATTTGAACAGACAGAAAACTTTAACACTTCAAAAAAATTTGAAATTCCAGAAGATCATTTTGAATACTTGCATTATAAATAATAACTGATTCATTTCTGTAAATTAGTCTTGAGATTGAAATGTCTAATGTAATTGGTTCCAGCTTTGCATATGAGAAATCTAAATGCCTTAATTAAATGACAAGATCACAGGTCAAGGAGCAGAAGCAGGCCATTCAGCTCATCAAGTCTACTCTGCTACCTCACCATGAGCTGAACTATTCTCATCTAGCCCCAATTTCCAGCCTTTTCCCCCATATCCCTTGACTAATTAGATACCTATCAATCTCCTCCTTAAACTCCCCCAATGATCGGGCCTCCACAGGTGTACATGGCAACGAATTCCATAAATCCATGACGCTCTGGCTAAAGAAATTTCTTCTCATTTCTGTTTTAAATGGTACCTTCCAATTCTAAGACTGTGCCCTCTAGTCCTGGACTCACCCACTAAGGGAAACAGCTTAGCTACATCTACCTTGCTATCATTCCATATGCATTATTTCATATGCAATCCTCAAAGTAGATAAGTTTGGATTTGATAAGAATGTTCTAGTTTGCATCATGTCATCTGAAGAACTAATAATTACTTGCCTCCTTTTCTGAGAGATCTCCTTGCAGGCTGGTGACCCTTTCTTTAATTTCTTTCAACTCTTTCTTGTAGCCAGCAATTTCATCTTGCTTTTCTCTTTCATCTCTTTCTCTTTGGTCTTTAAGCCGCTCAATTATTCTCTCCTTCAACAGATTAATCAAAGTAAAGTGAAAGAAAATTATGTTAACTCATGATGATCAACAGGACAGAGTTAATTAACATTTGAACCTCCCTTGATGGTATATTTTGCTGTGTTAACATTTAAGAATGCTATCAAGAATAGGATCCAAAAACCATAGGATCTTCACCCCTCAAAATCTGGATGACATGGAACTCAACTTCATTAAGCGTGGCCTTTCCTGATATCCCTTATTACACACTACCTCACAGTAATCTCAGACATTATATTTTCAATTCATCCAGCCTATTGTGGAACAGAGTTCCAAATTTTCAATACTCTTTGTGCAAGTCATTTCTTACTTCCTTCTGATCTGTCCAAGTTTTAGTTTTAAGATTGTGCCTGCATGCTCTGGTTTCTCCCCCCAGTAGGTAATAGCTGGTGAGTATCAAATCCATGTTATAATTTTAAATAGCTTCATTTGATTAGTCCTCAGTTTTTAAAAATCAAAAGAAATCAAGCAAATTTCTGTAACCCATCCTCGTAATATATTCTTCTGAGCCTTAGGTAATAACCTTTGTCTTAATAATAGAGATAAGCCATGCTCTGAGTTATGGATGGATTTGGACAGCAAAACAAATCAGAAGACCAGCTGCCATCGAGCACTTCAGAGTAAGTGGGTCTTCTATGACCCCTACAGTTAAAAGTTTGCCAGTGATGGATTGTGAACCCAGACTCTGGATGCTCGAGGATCACCTCGTGGAATGTAACACGATGAAAGCAAGACATCTAAATGTCATGTGTGCAATGAATCACAGTTAAATGAAAAACACATTTTAAAGAAAAATCAAGATGGTTACATCCAGATGAACAGCACATGGCTCAGTCTCTTTCTGTATTATGATAAAAATTATTACACTATATATTATTCAAGTGAATCTTCACTGTGTCATATAGATTCCTTCTTGAGGTTCAATTCATGAATTTGAATCCAATAGTCCAAAAAAATGTTCAACCCAGGTTCTATAAAACTGAAGCCCAAGATCCTCCCTCTGTACGTAAGCACCTTTGAAATAATAACTAACATTCCATTTGTTTTTTTATTTCTTGTATTGTGAATTAGTTTTTAATGATTTGGAAAGCTTGACACCCAAAATCTTTGCTCCTCTAATTTCCTAACTCTCCACAGTTAAGACATGATTCCAAATCTTCTCTCATAGATCCAATGTGCTTGAATTCATACCTCCTTAAAGTGAACTCCATTGCCATAGTTTACCCACTCACCATCTGCCTATTGCTCTAACTTGCTTAATTCACACAAATTCACATCAGTGCATTTAATAATTGTACAATAATACAGAAATAAACATAGTTATGCTAATTTTTAAAGCACAAATTAATATTACAAGAGCATTTAAGAATGACAATTAATTGCTTATTACATTACAATTATTTTTTTCATTAGTGAAGTTCATTCATCTGCACATGCTGCACACTGAAGCATAAAGAAATATTTCCCAAAGCAAAGTACAATACACCTCTTTTGCTGCATCTTTTCAACCAGAGCATATAATACTTCTTCATCAAAAGGCTTGGTTATGCTTCAATCAATTCTCTAAACCATAAGGTTGTAGCAGTCCTATCTGACCAACACCTGTTCAGATATCCTGCCATTTAACCATAGCACCCAAGCGCACATGAAACATGTCCTGGAAGAATGTTTGAATTATAGGTACGTATACATAAACCAAAACTTCCAATCTGCAATCCCTAGTCAAGTAGAACAATTTTTCAAGATCAGTGATTGAAGCCATTTCAGATAGTCAATATGCATTTCTCCAAAATAACTGCAATCAGCCCAAAATGCAAGTAATATGCTGAATGCAGCTTCTCACACACACACACTAAGAGATTACTATAATCTATCCCACTGTTAGAAATATGATACTCTGGATAAAACAGAAAGCACTTGGCCACAATACAAAAGATTAAGGTTCAAGCAGAAGTCTGGGATGAACCAGGAGATTTATAACCTACTGAGGGCCAGATCTGTGGCATTCAGGGCTGGTGATCCTGAGTCATAATAAGTTCAGGTCTGACCTCTGGAAGGTAGCAAAAGTGGCAAGTGATCCATCACTCCTGGATAAGCTCAATGTTTTTTTTAAATGTACGCTTTGATAGGGAGAACTATGCCACACCCACATGAGTCCCCACATCTCTGGATGACCCTGTAATCTCAGTCTCTGAGGTTGATGTCTGTGCATCCTTCAAAAGGGTGAATCCACGAAAGATGTCAGGTCCAGATGGCGCTCCAGGCTAAGTACTAAAGATCTGTGTGGACCAACTGGCTATATTTATGGACATATTCAACCTCTCATTCAGCACGATTCAAAAAGGCATCTGTTATACTAGTGCCCAAGACAAGCATGGTGACCTGTGTCAATGACTACTGTCCTGTAGCACTTGCATCAACTGTAATGAAGTGCTTCAAGAGGTTGGTTATGGAACAAATCAACTCTCACGTTAGAGATGACCTGGATCCACTTCAATTTGTCTACCACCACAACAAGTCAACAGCAGATGCAATTTCCCTGGCTCTTCACTCTGCTGTAGACCATCTGGACAACAGGAACTTATACGTCTGGCTGATGTTCATCAACTACAGCTTGGCATTCAACACAATCATCCCATCCAAATTCATCATCAAGATTCAAGACCTGGACCTCTCTACCTCCCTCTGCAACTGGGTACTTGACTTCCTCATCAGCAGACCTCACTGGTAACGTCTCCTCCTCACTGACCATAAATACAGGTGCACCTCAAGGCTGCATGCTTAGCCTCCCTGCTCTACTCGCTATACACACGACTGTGCGGCTAAGCACAGCTTCAATGTCATCTTCAAATTCGCCGATTACACCACTGTTACTGGACGAATCACAGGTGGTAGTGAGTCAGTTTACTGGAGTGAGATAGGACACCTGGTTGAGAGGTACCGCAACAACAACCTCTCACTCAACGTCAGTAAAACTAAAGAGCTGATTGCTGACTTCAGGAAGAGGAAGGAGGGCGAACATGTGCCAGTCAACACTGGGGGGATTGGCAGCGGAGAATGTCAGCAGCTTTAAATTCCTGGGCATTAACATAGCAGATGACCTGTCCTGGGCCCTGCAAGGAAAGTGCACCAGTGTCTTTACTTTCTTAGGAGATTGAGGAGGTTCGTCTTGTCACCAAATGCTCTCACAAACTTCTACAGATGTACTGTTGAAAGTATCCTGACAGGTTGCATCATGGTCTGTTACAGCAATTCAAATGCACAGGAATGCAAGATGCTGTAGAGAGTTGCGGATTCTGCCCAATACATCATAGGCGCATCGGTAGTATCTACAGGAAGTGCTGCCTCAAGGCGGCAACATCCAAAGATCCCCACCACCTGGGCCATGCCATCTTCTCGCAGCTACCATCAGGCTGGAGGTACAGAAGCCTGAAGTCCCACACCATCAGGTTCAAGAACAGCTACTTCCCTTCATCCATTCTGTTCCTGAACCAACCTGCACAACCATAATCACTACAGTGAAGCAACATTATGACTACTGTTATGGACTAGATTATAATTAGTGAGGCTCCTTTAAGATAGTGTGTGTGTGGTGTGCTTACGTCAACAGAAGATGAGG
>JARFYF010000029.1:16798560-16816017 GCA_030265395.1 Rhina ancylostomus | reverse complement strand
TTTGGGAGTTAATGTTCGGGGTTTAACATTTTTACTTCTAACATTCTAACATTTTTACTTTTATTTTACTTATTATTATAAGTAGTTATTAATAAAGTAGTTTTTAAACAGTGAAACATGTCTCAGTGTGTTTCTTTTGTTGCTGGTTCGTAACACTACTTCAATCACTTTGCTCTAAAATGGACTTTGTTTTGTTGTAATTGTGTTCTTTCTTGTAAAAATTGTGTTTATGTTTGTTTTTCTTGTGAATGCTGCTTATATGATGCCATGTGCCTGCGATGCTGCTGTAAGCAAGATTTTTATTGCATCTGTGTATACATGTACTTGCGCATATGACAATAAACTCGACCTAAGAGTAATCTTTATTTTATCTAGAAGGATATAAATATCCATCAACTTTGGAAGAATTTCAATAGATTCATCTTCAGACACATTAACTGAAAGTGCAGTTCTGATTAACCAATGTGCTGAGAACTAGGACTGGAGGACTGTGCCCAAGGCCATGTTTAAGTAATACAGTATGATTTAAGTACAGAGGGCCTGCAATCTCAGGACAGCAGACAACTTGTCCCATTAATGTTTTCGCTTTCATGACATCAACTGAGAGAGAGAATTTTTTAAACGCTATGTCAGAGACCAAATCCATTGCTGCAAGAGTTTAAAGAAAATTTAGGATGGAAGGGACCATTCCGATTCTACAGCTTTCATGAGAAAAAGAAAATTCTTTGAATTTAATCCAGAAAAATCAAGATGTTTCTTTTATTGTAAATACAATAACATACATTTGCACATCTGTAGTCATGATAATCAATGTTGTGAATCATACAACATTTCTCATGTTGTAAAAATATACTGTGTTTCAAGTGATGAACGCTGTGAGAAATTTGCTATCATTTTTGTACTAAAGGTTTTACATACATTACATTTGTTAAGTATCACAATTATTTCCTGTAACTTTCCTATTGTTTCTATTTGCCTGAACTCTACTGATCACATTATTTTCATCATGACAGTTCATCGTGCTTGTGTCATAATTAAAATTACAATTTCATATTATTTCCTCTGAATGAGTTCTGTAATCATCTTCAAAATATGTAGCAGTGTTACCTACCAAACTGTGAGACCTTCACAACTGGTAGTACTGTTGCCTTTTATAGAATTTACCTTCAACATATATACACAAACAAAAACTCTCTCCCACTGCAAGTCTAAGTCGTCAAATCTCAAGGTCCCAACAACACACACAGAAACTGTTCTCACATTTCTATATCCCATTTTCAGCTCTTTAATGAAAGTACCAAAGATATACTTCAAACAAAATACACAAATTGACTGCTGAAACAGCTAGTGGTAAAGGTTTTTGAAGTGAAGGTGGATCCTCCAGACGTGGAATCTAGAGGTGCTTTCGAGAGAGATAGGGCGATTGGGTTGGTGATCATGATTCTAATAGAGGATGGGGGAATCTACAACAATGTTGAAATCTTAATCTTAAATTGCACATTCTCTGCTCGAAATCACCTTTAACAAAATCATTCCTTCTGAAATAGGTCTGCCTTCCCCGGGAACGCAACAAGTCATGAAGACTAATCTTTAAGTTTGCCTAAGGTTCAGCTATGATAAATACAACGGCAGCAGAAGATCCTCTAACCCCAACTAGACAAACAGGCTTTAAATACTGGATTTTATATAGTGCAAGATTCCAAATTAATTTTTGAGAAAATACAACTGAACCCATGCCTCCTGTCACATATGCTAATTTGATCCACTACCCTCTTACTCTCTCCTGCTAAAATCTCACTACACCAACCACCCCACAACCCCCCAAACCTTAAATATCAATCTGCTTTTGTTAAAACTCCCAAAACTGCATATTCACTAATGGTACTCCACATGTTCACTAGTATAATATTGCTACAAGAAAGAATTCTACTATGCTGTGTTATTCTATGAAAATTATAAATGAGACTTTTAGTTCAGATACATATATTTACAGCGATACAATGGCATAGCAAATCTCTTCCTTAACCTTCATATATTCTGTCAATTTCATTCAAGTGATCTCAAAATATTAAGTTCACATTCCTACCAATTAGACATCCAACTATCATCCCTGGATTCCAATCTCAACACACTTTTCCCTTTCCCAGAATGCCACCATTGCTATAACATTCAGGTTCACATTCATCCCAAGTCCTGATAGCTTTTAATTAATTTTTTGTTTTAAAAACAAGAACAGCAAATCCTACCCACAGATTGCTCTTTCAGTTGTCTTCCCTGATCTCCTATTCACTTGCATTAATGTTGAATAATCCCATTCCCCTGACTCATATTTGAGGGGTACCTTCTGAACGCAAGTCACACCATCCTCAAAATCTATTTTGTTATTACACACCTTTCCTTATTTTCTAATGTTACAGTACTAGCAAATAAGTGACAACTGGATAACAAAACATTTGAGATGTATTGTTATTTTCAAGTTATATTCCAGTTTTAATTGTAATATTATGTGTTTATATTAATAGCAGATCTTTTACTACAATAAATCACAGGAACTCAAACAATTTGCTGTTTTGAGGGGATAAAAGGTACACTAATGCCAACTAGGATGTTATATCAGGATCACAGTTCTACATTGAATAATCAAATTCCATTTTTGTTAAATGCTACTCTAGAATTCACATTGCCATTGTGAGTAGTAATTTTTCTGCACTTTCCATTATTCTGTGAAAACTGAGTATTTAATTAGGTCTGTCATTTTTTTCAGATGGCTAAAGACTGCCAGTTTTACTGAAGGAAGGAATTGTTGAATTTCATCACAGATGTCTGCTTTCACTGAAAGCTGGCCATTGAGATATGGGAAATAATCGATAATCGATATTCTTCAGGGTCACTTCCTAGACCCCCAAAACTGATACAAAGCTGAAATGACCTTCTGCTTAACAATGATCTCCATGATCTTGTACAATTTTGAGACATCAACTACCTCTTGCAGTCACTGGATAGATACCAGCAAGGCAATGTCCACAAAATATTCCAAAACCACTGGCAAAGTAAGAGAATCAAAGTCAAAGTCCTCACCCACACCAACATCTCCAGCAACAAAATTCTTATAGTCAGTCAGCTCCCATGGGCAAACCTGCCTGACACCACACTCCCAAACCAGCTACCCTTTCCTGAATTCTATCATGATGAGATTACCAAGTGAATAAAGAAAAAGATTCAAGAATAGTCTCAAAGCTTCCTGTACCAACTACTGGAAACTACAATTTACAAGTGTTCAAAATGGAGAAGGAAAATTTGGAGTTTCACACAGAGATGGTTTATTGAGAGCTCAGCACCAACTGCAGAAGAACAAACTATTCACCCACCTGCCCATTAAGCACCTCTCACTTCTCCAACAGCAGAATCTGTGGGCCCCACAAAAGCCAATCATGAAGCTACTAAATTATCACAAAATCTCACCTAGTTTACCAATGCCCTCCATAAAAGGAAATCTGCTGTCTGTGGTGGTTAATGTATTGGTTGCTATTTGTGACAGCAGACCCACAGCAAATTAATTGAATGGCAAGTCACTCAGCTAAAGGAAGGCAATAAATCTTGGATAAGAATATGACACCCACATCACATGAAAGAATACAGGTTCTTCCTGGTTATCCTGATCACAACTAAACAATATACAAAACTGGTAAACTGGTACAGGCAATGGAGTTTAACAGTAATTAATAAATAATACTAAGATCCCAGAATCAAGATGCGAACCAACATGTATTTAACAATTTTCCAAGAGAAAGGGAGAGAAAGGGAGCTGTCCAGTGAAGTATTCCAAGGAAAATATACAGTTACGAAATTCAATTGATAAATGTAATCACGTTATGAAATATGTACATTAAAATCAGAAGTTTCATCTACTGTGGAAAAGAAATTGGTTCCCCCCCCCACCAAGTATTGTGACTGATTCAATTTTGTTTTAAATCAACAAGCTATGGCCAAGTAGTTGACAGAGCTTTTCTATTACATTATGTTAACATGTGGTTTCTATATTATGGAGGGCTTTGGGAAATGTTAACGTATGGGCTTTCAAAAAAAAAGCATGACACAAATATTAAGATTAATGTGTACAGGAAGTGCACATCATATGCAAGATTTTACACATACATAATTCAATTAATTGATTCTGGTAAATTTTGCAATATCCTTCACAAGTTATCAACTCCTAAAATTATGCCAAGAACACTCTGCAAATATTATTTGTACATGACGACAACATCGAATGGATAATTCTCTTCCACCTATATGCCACAGCAACCTGAGGAAAATATGTTCTGTACTTTCCAGCTTCACGAGGACTTATCTAAAAATGTAAAACTCGCAACGTGAATAATCAATGGTAGAAATCTTCCTGCTACTATTTGCACAATATACTGAAGCAACTTGGACATCATATGCTCATACATTAGTCTACTGTTCATCGACTACAGCTCAGCATTCAATACAATCATCCCATCGAAACTCATCAAGCTTCAAGGTCTCTCCCTTTGCAACTGGATACTACTTCCTCACCAATCCTCAGAGGTCTGCTGATAACAACATCTCCCTGCTCGCTGACCATCAACACAGTGGCATCTCAAGGCTGCATGCTTAGCCCCCACTCTACTTTCTACATACACATGACTATAAGGATAAGCACAGCTCCTATGCCATATAGAAATGCGCCTTTGACCTCTCTGCTGTTGAACAAATCACAAGTGGTGATGAGTCAGCTTACCAGAGTGAGATAAGACACCTGGTTGAGTTGTGCCGCAACAACAATCTCTCGCTCAGTGTCAGAGAAACTAAAGAGCTGATTGTTGACTTCAGAAAGGGGAAGGAGGACATATACTCCAGTCTGCATTGGGAGATTGGCAATGGAGAGAGTCAGCAGCCTTAAAGTCCTGGGCATTAACATAATTGGATGGGTCCTGGGCCCTGCACATAGATGCAATCACAAGGAAAGCGCAACTGAATCTTTACTTTCTTAGGAGGTTTGATTGTCACCAAACGCTAACAAACTTCTACAGATCTACTGTTCAAAATAGCCTGGCTGGTTGCATCATGGGCTGGTACGGCAATTCAAATGCACAGGAATGCAAGATGCTGCAGAGAGTAGTGGACTCAGCCTAACACATCACAGGCACATCCCTCCCCACCATCGGTAGCATCTATAGGTGCTGCTGCCTCAAGGAGGTAACATACAAAGATCCCCACCATCCAGCCCATGCCATTTTTTCACAGCTACCATCGGGCAGGAGGTACAGAAGCCTGAAGTCCCATGCCACCAGGTTCAAGAACAGCTACTTCCCTTCAACTATTTAGTTCTTGAACCAACCGGCACATTCCTAATCACTAGTTTAGCAACACTATGACCAGTTTGTAGGAAAATGGAATTTGTTTTTTGTTCTAATTGTGCTCTTTCTTGTAAAAGACTGTTTGTTTTTCTTGTGAATATTACTTATGTGATGCTATGTGCCTGTGATGCTGCTGCAAGTTTTTCATTGCACCTGTGCATATGACAATAAACTCATTTTTGTCAGCTCCATCATTGCTAATTATTAAAATAAAGATGCAATTTTTTGTTCAAAATATGTGAGCATTGCTATTAGTAACATGGGGAACATCTTATCAAACACTACTGATTTAGACATGCAGAACTCACCTTCTCTCCAAGAGCTTCCTCTAGGGTAGTTAGGGCAGTATCTGTATTGGTGGTGTCAGCCTGCAATGATTTTACGCGCTCTTTTAAACTATTCATTTGCCTCTCTTTATCCCGGAGTTGTTCCTGCAAGTTCTCAATCTGCAAGCAAAAAGCAGTCAGATTAAATGGGAAAGAAACACGAATATGAAATGATTCATGAATCTGCGTGAAACAGATACTGTTCTCACCATTCAGCAACCCAAACAGTCTTTCCCAGTTGCATTACCTCCAATTTAAAATATTGCATTCAATGGTTACAAAGTGGTATCATCTACACTGAAGAAACCCAATATCAACTACAGATTGGTGAATGCTTTGGGAACACCTCTGTTCAATCTGTAACAGTTACCAATGAGCCATCCAGCAGCCTGTCACTTTAATTCTCCATGCCATTCCTACTCTGACCTCTGAGTTGACTCCAAATCTGCTCAAGTACAACATAATCTTGAGGAACGGCACCTCATCTTTTTCCCAAGCACTTGCAACCCTCAGGACTCAAAATTGAATTCAACAAATTCAGATCACCAGCCTATCCTGCTTGCAAAATGGTCAGTTGTGATGTAAAAATCATCCACGTGCAACATCCTCTATTTTATTGCTCTCTACAGATGCTACCTGACCTCTTGAGTACTTCCAGCATTCTCTTTCACTTCAGATTCCCATCAACTGTTGTTCTGCAACTCCCAGTTCCGACACTTTTTTGATTCCCCTCACACCCACCATCTGAGATCTGCCTCCTTCATCTTCCTTTATTTCCACACTTCCAGATGAATGAACTATGATTAACAAACATTTACCACCTGCTCTTAGATGGCATCAAGATTTGTGTCACCTGGATTGTCTTGGTCACCATTGTCATTGACGTGTAATAAGTTACTTTCTCCAAAACCTACTGGTGTAAACATCTACATTTAGATCAAAGAATCAGAGAGAGATATATTTTCCATTTAATCTATCAATGTAGAATCAAACACTAATATTTGATGCAAATATCCCATAGGAAAGACTCACCATTTTATCTTAATGAGCATAAACTTTTATATCTTTGTATTTATTTATCGATTTTTGTCTTTATAACAGTACCAAATAAAATGAGTGGTCAGTCTGACCAGTTCTGATAGCCTGAAGATGCTCAAATAGTATGCTCATATCCTAGCTTTCAGGTTCCTTACTCAAACTGCCACTTTCAAAAATCACAACGTAAACTGAACAAAGTAACAAAAATGGTTTTTAAAGTTAATAAACAATAATTATTAGACCTTAAACCACTTATACTCGAACAATGTTGGGCTCCTCAATATTAGAGACATTGTTTCAAATCAAAAAGCAATTCGACTTCAAAGGTAGATTTGATGACGATGAATAATTTGGGGAAAGTTTTCAATCATGAAAATAACTATAAAAGAACAAATCCTTCACTTCATAGTTGCACACAAGAGATGCTCTTAGTACTCGTGGTCATTACATTTACGACATTATGAATGTAGAAGTGATGACAGGTACACCAGAACAAGATCATTTAATTAATGTATTCCTGAACTGGCAATGATTTCATTTTAAGAATCATAGAACAGAAAGTTATTGCACAAATTAAGCAATTAATTTTACTGTGTCTGAGCTGGCACAAATGGTACAAACCTGTTTTATATTTTCTTCCATGCTTAGCTACTGAGTAAACAGCATTCCAAAAAAAGTGGAGTGAATCCTTATTCTGGACAGTTAAGGTGTTCTATACATCACTGGTGAGATCATCTGTCCTGATTTTTTTTTATTTAGATTGCCTGTGGATCCACCTTTTTTTTAAATCTTCATACTTTTCTTCAAATTAAGAAGAAAAGATGATGCTCTAAAATATCTGGAGTTTGGTAAACTGTCATCAGCTTGTTAAACTTTCATTGACTCCATCTGAAGCAGTATCAGGCAAGGTTCGTTCAATTTTCTGAAGAGGTATGGAAGTGCTTGAAGAGGGGCTGTTTTTTTTAGTGATACAATATCATTTAATTTTATCTTTTTAATCCCATTACCAGAAAGAGTATACACAATACACCTTGTGCCTAATCCAAAGAAAAATTGCCTTCAAAACACAAAAATACTCCAGTTGCGGATACATAAATGCAATTTTGCTCCAAATCATGTTAGTTCAATAATCAGTCATCTTGCTGCATAATAAGCCAGTTGGATGTCTGAGCTTTGGTTTTGCAAGTTAATGTTTTTTTTCTGGTCATGGGATTTCTGTCAGCTACATTTGCACAGGATCATTTCTGCTTCTTGCATTGGCAGTGATCCTAGTCATTTGATAAGATAGTCTTGGCATGTTTGACAAATTTAGTGAAAACTTGTTTCTGCTTTTCAAACTGATTTGTCAAGACCTTAACTTTCAGAGTATAAAGACCTGAATCATTTTCTTGTATTATTGCTGAAATAAACACCAAGGATTTGAGAATTTGAAAGTGAGCTGGAGTATTACAGTGAAACTGTTACAAAGGTTTCCTATTAAACTACAAAAAGAGACAAATCTTCATTCTTCTAGTCATCAGGTTTCTCACCCATCATAAGCCAACCATTACCTGCTTTGTCCTTTAATAGCAAAAATATCAACTGCCATGCACACTTCAAAAAGATATATCTTCCAATTTTTAACAATTTAGTGCAATGTAAAAATATTTAATGCTTATAAACAACAGAAAATCAAGGTAACACAAAATATATGCATTTCTATGCACTGGCAGTCCAGATTTGCTGGATAAATGTTTGTGCAGTGGCTGTGCCTGATAACTGGAATGCTGCTAATGTCATTGTAATTAATATTAGTATTTTATATTTCAAAGTTTACCATTACTTTCAAGAAATAGAAGAGAGTTGTTAATTGGATTCAGTTTTTGACAACCTTCAGCTACAAAACAAAATGAGACGATGAAACCCATTCACAACTATTTCCATTTCAGAGGTTAAAGAAGTTGGCATTTCAATTATCCCTGCAGCATTTAGGAAAAAAATGTCTTAAACTCTTCCAAGTATTTTCGAATTCTAAACTATTGGCTTACCATCATTAGAATAATTTTCCTCAAATTAAATTCTTCAAAACATGTCCAATTTTGCATCTAATTATAACATCAATTTACAATACAAACAGTAAGCAATGTCATTCTGAGTCTAGTGAAAACAAACCACAGAAGGAATAAAAGGAAGTACTTTAGTCACAGTTGAGCTGCATACTGTCTGGACAAAATAATTTTCTTTTACTAAAACAACCAAAATGTCAGCTTTACTTAATAAAAACTTTCACATCTGTAATATAATCTCCCAGACAAAGTGCTGCTTTAATGAACAATTAATAGCTTGCCATTCTTTTGTGTTCCATTGCCTTTACAAAAAACTTACAGCAAACATACCATGGCCCATTGTAAAAGTAGGAAAGGTTTTAGTTAAAGAACAAGTGACAGCAGCATTCGGGTGCAAAACAAGGATAGTTTAGAAAGATCCAAAATTCACAGGGCTAAATCCATTTTAACTTACAAAGTTACTTATAAGTTACAAACAAAGTGTCCAAATGCTTATTGTTCACAGAAGTTAAAAGATACAAACATTTTTCACTTGAAGTGCAATCCTGCTGGAAGACGTAATTCATCATGTCATAAATGACAACTACATTATTACATTCAAGGATGCAAAGAAAGTTTTCTTGATCAAAACCTCTCTCTATCCTGTTCTACATTTTCAACCATCCATTTGTATTTTCACACATTCAAATCAGGTGGTAATTTCTAAATTTTATCCAGCTAACTGCATCAACACATTACAGCTGCATTTTATTATTTAAGGTAATTTCTTGCATTATAGCTTTGGGTATTTATTTTATCCAACAGTTCAATTGGTAAGTCTTTTAAAATGCTGAGGTTCTAAAAATGATGAATAGACATGGTTTTGTAAAACAACATATCAGATAATTACTGGAGTGGACAACTGTAGATAAAATGGTCCAAATCATCTGCTGACAAACCAGTGTATCCAGTCAGATATTCCAGTTTTTAAACCAGTTAACTGAGCAGATTTTCTGAGTGTAGGCTTAGCACAGCCATCCACATCACTGAAGTGCTGGGTCCCATACGCCAGTACTCCACGTTACGAGTCCAATACGGCAGCATGCACTTCAAGCTGGAAACTCTGCCTGCTAAGCCTTTACCAGATTAAACCTGGTACAAGTACACTGGCCCCAGTAAATCAATGGGATTAAAACAATTGTTGGGAAACCAGTGAAAAGGCCTTTTTTTTCTAATTCATTTAAGTCTGCAGGTTTAAATTTATTTAATTGTACAAGGTGCGTGCAATTGATTTTTTTGTTTAAATTTAAAAATATTAAAAATCATATACAAAATATTAAAAATCATAATACAAAAATATCAAAATATGTACTTACTCTGAAGTAAATAAAGAGGCTCTCCCTGCTTCACGCCCAACCTGCTTCAGGTTTCTCAAGTAAATTCCCCAGAGTAACACTGAAGTAAATAGGGAAAAAAACTGGCAAAGAACATCCAGCAAATTCAAAACTTCTGCATTTGTGCACACACATATACGAATCCTGAACTTGACAGGATGTATGCCAGCACTTCCCCACAAAACACAGGCTTTTATTTAGGTGTGAGCAAACTCATCAACCCACAAGGCTGTGCTTATAAGATTGCTCAGTTCAAGAAATGAAAATCCTATTCAGAAGTTGATGGAAAGGTGGCCCAATTTTCTGAAGCCATTTACATGAAGCTGAGCATATTCTAATGGAAAGTGGAAAATAGATTTTGTTCCTGTGATTCCCCAACTTGAAATCGATTTGATGCCATCATCTGTTACTGTGAATGAGAAAGGACCAGGGGAATTGCACTGATGTAGTCAGACCTTGGTTGCAATGGATTTGCTCAGTTGCAAACAGTGGTATTAATCAATGACAATGACTCATGCAAGGCGTTTAAAGTTTCCTAAAATAGCAGACAGAGAAAATACAGAATTGAACGTTGACTCAACACATGCCAGTTGGACTTAATTTGTAACCCCATTTGAGTTTGGGCAGAATTGCTCATGGCCATGTTTTTTTCATACCATCAACACTATACCCATGGAAGTAAATGCTCTTGGTTTAGTTTAAAAGAATGCCAGGCATGGGAAAAATCTACCAGTCATTGCACAGTGACAGTTGTGATCAAAATAATAAGGTATTAATGTTATTCCATTTCTGATGTAGCCTCTCTTGACATTATCAAGTTACCCTACTTCATACAAATTCTGATCAAATATGAAGAATTACTAAGATTCTCAATACATATCAATTACTTTCAAATGTAATCAAACATTCCTACTTGTTTATATTTCCTTAAAAGTGTATATACATATGGTAGACTGGAAGTTCAGAAATCCAATACTGTTTAAACAACATGAGAAATCCTCCAGTATCAAGACAAACTGGAAGAATAACACAGATATTTAAAATATTTTGGATTGTATGATCAAATTCATACTTCCCAAAATTATATGGCTTGTAATTAGTAGTGGTATAGTTAGCAAAAGCTTGAACTCTAATGAGGTAGTTTCACAAGTTCTAAGCCGAGATGTTGTTCCAGTTTGTGATATTAGAAGGTGTAGATAGAATTACATTACGTATTTTCTCCAGGACTGAAATTTGATTAATACCTATAAACTCTGACCTTAGAAGATCACTATTTCAATTCGGGCTTTCTCAGGGGCTTTTTTCTCATTCCCGATACAAAAACATCACCCATAGCCAATCCATGATTCTCACAAACTGAAGTAACTAGTAAATTAAGCCAGGAGAACAAGGGACAGTCACGTGCTATTCAGATCCTTTAACTGACTCCATCATTCAATTATTTGTGGATGATTTTCACCACAATTGTTTTATGTAGAAAAACAGGAATGCTAGAAGAACCAGTGGATCAAGCTGCATCTGTGGAGGTAGTCCGTCTCCATTTTTGTATCTTTGTTCTGTATGAAATGATGCTTTTACCTAACAAGAATCCAACTAATTGCTTTGAAATTTCCAAATGTCCCAACATGGGCAGTATTTCAAGGGAAGAGGATCTCTGATTTCCACTATCCTATTCGAGGTAGTGCTTTCTAATTTTGCACCAGAATGGCTAGGTTCCAATTTCGAAATTATGTATCTCCTTTTCCCTGAGTCAGAGGAAATAGCTGCTCTGCATCAACCCTAGCAATTCTTTATAACATTTAAATTTGCGTCTTTGGTGAACAAAATAGTGTATTTCTTGTTTTTGGATTACATTGCAATCACATAACCCCATCTTTTCAAGAGGTAGCTCACAAAAATCATGGCAATTTTTCAACAGGAAAATCACCAACAGGTCTATTGATTCTACTTTCTCTGCAACTAAATTTTCAAACATTCATTTGCACAAGTCTTCTTGAAGGTAGTATATTTCTTAAAAGGGAGTGCAAATGTTTATTATAGACTGGATTATTAAGTTGCACCACAGGCACCTCATAGAATACAACTGTAACTTCACTATTTCTCTTTCTCAAATGTTAAAATAAGATTCCCACATCAGTGCAATTTTTTGTAATTAGTTTTACATTACAAGTTGCGGCCATCAAAAATTAAGCTATGTCAAAAGATGTTTTAGTTAAGGTCCTAAACAAGATTCTCCTCTCATCCAAAAACTTTTATCTTACTGCAAAGAAATTTTTAAATGTGCTTTAGTTACATTATGTAAAATCATTGTGGTGTCTCAGATTTAAAATCCAGGGAAAAATTTTGGTTAGAATTTGATCTGGAAGTATATTGGCTTTCTTTCATCATTGCTGGGTCTACTTTCTCCCTACCTAAGAGCACTGTGAAAACACCTTCATCACCAGGACCAGAGCAGTTGAAGGTGAAGGTGATCACTCCCCACCACATTCTAAAGAGTGAGTAAAACGGGATTAGCAATACATGCTGGCTTAATCAGTGATATCTGGCCACCAAGTGATATCTCATCCCACCATACTCTGCAACCAGCAGCACCATCCACCTGCATCCCCATTACCCACTTCTAGCTACATTACCTCCATAAAGCTATCAGGGATGCTGAGACAATACCAATCCAAAATAGAGTCCCAGACTAACCGTAACGTGCCTTAGTGACTACCACACAGTGGTTCTGACATCCGCCATCATGAACTGCTTCGAGAGGCTGGCCATGGCACACATTAATTCCAGCCTCCCAGACAACCTCAACCCACTGCAATTTGCCTAGCACCGACACAGCTCAATGGCAGATACCGTCTCCCTGACCCTACACTCATCACTGGAGCATTTGAACAGTAACAACACCTACAGTAGACTATTGTTTATTGACTACAGCTCTGCCTTCAATATTATAATTCCAAGCAAACTCATCTCCAAACTCCTAGACTGGGACTCAACACCTCCCTTTGTAACTCAATCCGTGACTTCCTGACCAACTGGCCATAATCAGTAAGGATAGGCCGCAACACTTCCGCCACGATTATCGTCAACACTGGTGCCCCACAAGGCTATGTCCTCAGCCACCTACTCTACTCCGTATATACTCATGTCTGCGTGGCCAGATTCTGCTCTAACTCCACCTACAAGTTTGCAAATGATACCACCGCAGTGGGCTACATCTCAAATAACAATGAGTTGGAGTACAGGAAAGAGATCGAGAGCCTAGTGATATGGTGTCATGACAACAACCTTTCCCTCAATGTCAGCAAAACAAGAGCTGCTCAATGACTTCAGGAAGTGGGGACGGTGTACATGCTCCTGTTTACATTAATGGTGGTGGTGAGGTCAAGGTGGTTGAGAGCTTCAAGTTCCGAGAAGTGAACATCACCAATAACCTGTCCTGGTCCAACCATGTTGACGCAATACCCAAGGTGGCTCACCAGTGCCTCAACTTCCTCAGGAGGTTAAAAGAAATTTAGCATGTCCCCTTTGACCCTCACCAATTTTTATCAATGCACCAGAGAAAGCATCCTATCTGGATGCATCACGGTTTGGTATGGCAACTGCTCTGCCCGTGACTACAAGAAACTGCAGAGAGTCGTGAACACAGCTCAGCACATCACGAAAACCAGCCTCCCCTCCATGGATTCTGTCTACACTTCTCGCTGCCTTGGTAAAGCAGCCAGTATAAGCAAAGACCCCACCCACCTTGGACATTCCCTCTTCCCCCTCTCCCATCAGGCAGAAGATACAAAAGCCTGAAAGAACGTACCACCAGGCTCAAGGACAGCTTCTATACCACTGTTATGGCTCTTGAACAGTTCCCTAGTACATTTAAGATGAACTATTGATCTGACAACCTACCTCGTTATGAGCTTGCACCTTATTGTCGACCTGCACTGCACTCTCTCTGTAACTATAACACTTTATTCTGCATTCTGTTATTGCTTTTCCCTTGTACTACCTCAATGCACTGTTGTAATGAATTGATCTGTATGAACAGTATGCAAGGCAAGTTTTTCATTGCCACATGTAACGAGTGAGGGTCAATAATAAACCAATTTTGTCATTTATGCTCACCAGGTCCTGCTGACAGGCAGAGACAATTTAGCTAGTTTAGGAGAGCAAGCTGATAGATTTAAAAAAAATTGTGCTTACATAGTGCAGTTATTTTCCAATAGTCAGGACCTCTTTCAAAAAAAAAAGATTGCATGCTCTTTCCAAAAAAGAATAAAGTTGTGGCACTGCATCCTCACTGGGAAGCAAAAAACACTGTCTTCAGGAAGAGAAATGACGACTTCACATAATGTATGCCTATATGTGAACAGAATAAAATCATATGGTCTTGCTCAAAAATTGTATACTTGCTCCTTTAAAAAAAACCATACAAAGTAGTTCATTCATCTTAACTTCAGACAAAGTGTCCTGAGGCAAAAATATGTCACAGTTGGAAAAATAGAAGCACAACTTATCTTATTTTGGAATGTGCTGACAACGTGAAGCTAAAAATCCTTTACAGATGTTAACTTGTGAAGACTGAGATTTTGTGGAGGGTTTAATGAGCTGATGCAAAGCGAAGGGCAAGGCAGATGAGGGGCAGAAAGTGAGGGGAAAGAGGGTTAGGGGTACGGGGGTGCAGTGCAGACTGAAAGAATGGCTAAGAATATACAAGGGCCGAGAGACACATAATTTGTGAGAGGGTGAAAGTATAGAGAGAGTGAAGATCTCTCTTTCTCACTATCTTCTTCTATCAGCATCTCCATTTCTCCTCCTCCTCTCCACGCTAACCACTTTCTCCCTCTTGCTTCCTCTTCTGTGAAACTACTTCAGTTCATATCAGTCAAGCTCTGCTGTCAATATCTTGGCCAATGGTGAGGACCAGTCAAACCCAGACTGGTCCAAGATACATTATTTGCTCCTCCCCCTTTCAATATCTGCTACAGAAGAACTTTCTCCTTTTGTGAATTTTGCAGTATTTGTAACCAAGCTATTTGATCATAAGCTATGATCAACATTATGGGACAAATTAAACTGCAGATGTGCAAGCATCCCAAACTGGAGGAATACAGAAATCCAAGAGTTAGAGGAGGAGGTGACAGTGAAAGGGGCAAACCCACAGAGAGCTTTGAACACAATGACAGCTTGAAATTAGAATTGAAATTAATAAATCTATTAAAATACTCAAAATTAAAAAGTTAGTTTTCTCTGTTCAAAAATGTTGATATTAAATGTTATTGTTTTACATTGTGAATGAAACCAGCCAATATTACTTTAGAATCACTCAGCCATTTTACTTATAATGGGCCAGAATATACTCATCTCTGAGCACAGCTGCTGCAGAGAACTACTGGCCTTCATCTTGCAAGTGAGCTTCTCTCTAAACATTGAGATGGGATGTCAGCTGAACCTGGCTGAGTACTAAAGACCTGTACAGACCAACTGTTTTTAGGAGTTTTTATGGATATGTTCAACCTCTCGATTCTACGGTCGGAGGTTCCAACCTGCTTCAAAAAGCCACCTTTGTACAAGTGACAATAATAAACCAATACCAGTGCCAGAGAAAAGCATGGTCACCTGCCTCAATAACTACCATCTGGTAGCACTTACATCAACCGGAATGAAGTGCTTCGAGAGGTTGGTACTGGTGCAAATCAACTCCTACCTCAAAGATGATCTGGATCCATTCTAATTTGCCTACAAGTACAACAGGCAAACAGCAGATGTGATCTCTCTGGCTCTTCACCATGCTCTGGTGCATCTGGACAACAGGAACTCGCACATCAGGCTGTTGTTCATTGACTACAGCTTGGTATTCAACAGAATCATTCTATCCAAACTCATCATCAAGCGTCAAGACCTGGGTCTCTGTACCTCACTCTGCAACTGCATACTTGACTTTTTTCCAACAGCAGACCTCAATGAGGATTGGCAACAACGTCACCTCCTCGCCAATCATCAAGACAAGTGCAACTCAAGGCTGCATGCTTAGCCCCTGCTCTACTCTCTATACACATGATTGTGTGGCTAAGAACAGCTCCAATGCCATATACAAATGCACCTATGACCTCACTGTCATTGGATGAATCACAGGTGGTGATTAATCAGCTTACCGGAACGAGATAGGACACCTGAGTGACGCTACAACAACAACCTCTCACTCAAAGTCACTAAAATTAAAGAGCTGATTGCTGACTTCAGGACGATGAAGGATAGCAAACACTCGCCAGTTTACATTGGGGGAGTCAGCAGTGGAGAGAGTCAGCAGCTTTAAATTCCTGGGAAAAAGCCTCTATCTACCCGATCAATGCCTGTCATCATCTTATACACCGCTATCAGGTCCTCCCTCATCCTCCGTTGCACCAAAGAGAAAAGGCTGAGTTCCCTCAACCTGCTTTCATAAGGCATGCTCCCCAATCCAGGCAGCATCCCCGTAAATCTCCTCTGCACCCTTTCTATGGCTTCCACATCCTTCCTGTAGCGAGGTCACCAGAACTGAGCACAGTACTCCAAGTGGAGTCTGACCAGGGTCCTATATAGCTGCAACATTACCTCTCATCTCCTAAATTCAATTCCACGATTGATGAAGGAAAATGCACCATATGCCTTCTTAACCACAGAGTCAATCTGTGCAGCCACTTTGAGCGTCCTGTCCTATGGACTCGAACCCCAAGATCCCACTCATCCTCCACACTGCCAAGAGTCCTACCATTAATACTATACTCTGCCATTATATTTGACCTACCAAAATGAACCACTTCACACTTATCCGGGTTGAACTGCATCTGCCACTTCTCAGCCCATCTCTGCATCCTATGTCCCGCTGACAGTCCTCTCTCCTGTCCACGTCCAACCTTTGTGTCGTCTGCAAATTTACTAACCCACCCCTCCACTTCCTCATCCAGGTAGTTTGTAAAAATCACAAAGAGTAAGGGGTCCCAGCACAGACCCCTGGGATACACCACTGGTCACCGATCTCCACTCCGAGTACGACCCTTCAACCACCACTCTTTGCCTTTTGGAGTTCCTCCAGCATTCTGTGTGTGTTACTCCAGATTCCCAGCACCTGCGGAATCTCTTGTCTCTCCGAAAATTAGAGGGGCACAGGTTTAAGGCAAGAGGGTTTAACTTGAAGGGCAACTTTTTCACCCAAAGATTGACCAGTCCATGGAACGGGCCTCCAGAGGAAGTGGTAGAGGCAGGTACAATTACATATAAAAGAGGTTTGGACAGGTACACGGAGAGGAAAGTTACAGAG
>JARFYF010000029.1:16739281-16755197 GCA_030265395.1 Rhina ancylostomus | reverse complement strand
GGAGGAGGCTGTGGTCAGCGTGGACCAGTAGGGCTGAAGGACCTGTTGTCGTGCTGTATTACTCGATGACTCTGTGATCACCATCTGCAATGGAAGGAGTTGCTTGCCATGAGGGCATTAACCTCATTGGGAAATTAATTACGTAAATGTCAGTTGGCATTCACCAGAGAACGTAATCTTATATTTTAATCAGCTATCATAGAGATCTTCAGAATCAAAATGAATGTTTTAAATACATTTTCTTTATCTTTCAATATTGATTTCAAGGCTACTTGAGATATTGAAGATGAAAAATAAACTTAGCACATGGGTGATTAGAACCCATCACAACTTCACCCAATTCTTTCTGAACTATATACTTGAGGCCAGTTACTGGAACATACAAGGAATGCTATAGAATCCTGAAGATGTTGCAAAAGCCTTTTCTAAGCAAGGTGAAAATGGTAGTTATGGTGGTATGTGTGTGATTGGACTGCTGCCAATCATACTTAATAATTCATGTGAAACTGCATGCATTTAGATGCTCCACAACTGCACAACTGATTGTCCACTACACCATCTTGCATTCAGCCTTCCAGCTGCAGTTACTCCAAGTGCAGTGGAAAATGATCATAATCCCATTTACTATCCCCTTTGTCTTCATCCTTCTGGCTTATCTCTTGCTGAAGAGCCTCAGGGAAGAGCTCTGCTTAATGGTGCCACCAATCACACCACACCACCACCACCCCCCAAAAAAAAAGTTGCAAATTAGGCAACAATTAAAAAGGTTAGAGGCTGTCAGGTGACCATTGGAGGCCAGCATCAGGTGTTCTTACGTTGCTATGGTTTTCACTACTCTGGTATTGAGCTAGTGGCTGAACAATGCACAGAAGCAAGCAATTATGTAGATAAAACCTCATCTACTGAGGCAAAGTGATCTGGAAAAACTAAGCAAAACTAAAGTTCCTCAAAAGTTCCAGGATTTCTAACACTGATCATAAACTGAATATTGTCAAGCGCTTCCACTCAGTGCTGCCCATCATTGACAACCTTAATTATTTTGTAGTGAGGAACAAACTGCAAGAAGTGGCATAAAACCACAACAGCTTCCTTGGATGCTCCAATTCTTTCAGTTCTCATCTTCATAAAGTTCCTTTGTTTTGGGCTGTACATTGCAGGATCAAGCTTTTTTTGGGAGCTAATAGGAAAATGCTGTTTTCAGAATTAAACATCATTAAGCAATTGAGAAGAAGTCACATGGATCAAAAAATGCACTCTATTGAGCTTTCAAAATAAACCAAAATTAATTAGCAATAGTTTAAAATTATTTAGTTACATCAAACAATCCTCAGTTTATTTCCTGTTCTATACCAGAAATTGACAGGTGTCGTCACCCAAAAAACACATTGTCCTTTATAAGCTGTAACCATATTGCTTACTGAATTATACTGTATACACATTTTATTTGACTTGCATCAGCAACGTTTTGTTTACTTTTTTGACCATGGTACTCACCACTGCTCAATGTTTCAAACAGCTCAGCTGTACAGGATACTTCACAATTCATTGTTTCAATCTTACTGCATTATGCATAAATAATTGATCTCACTAAATGCAAATCATATTGACTCCCATGCAAGCAACCATCCCTTAACCTTTACAAAAGAATGATAAACTAATAGATTACAAAACCAATTATATCACAAGCTCCATTAATTTAAAGTCATTTACACAAAGTAATGAAATATAATTTATATCCAAAACAGAAGCAGGCCATTCAGACCCTCTAGCCTGTTCTACATTTAATCAGATGATGCCCAATTTGTAGCTCATCCATAAAACTGGATCTATATCCAAATAAAATGACAATGTTCAAATTTTTTTTTTAAAAAATCAGCTGGTCCACATTCATTGCTTCTTTTGGAGAGAGAATTCTACATTTCAATTACCTATGTATTCGAAGTACATCCTGGTCTTACTAACTAGTCCAGCTCTAATTTTGAGATTGAACCCCTTTGTTTTGGATCACAAGACCATAAGATATAGGAGCAGAATTAGGCCATTCAGCCCATCAAATCTACTCCACCACTTAATCATGGCAGATTTTTTCTCCCAACCCCATTCTTCTGCCTTCTCCCTTTAACAGTTATTACCCTTTCCAATCAAGAACCTATCAATCTCTGCCTTAAATACAGCCAATGACTTAGCCTCCACAGCCCTATGGCAATGAATTCCAGAGATTCACCACTCTCTGGCTTAAGAAATTCCACCACACTTCAGTTTTAAGGGATGTCTCTTTATTCTGATGCCCCACCTTCAGATCCTAGACTCTCCTATTAATCAAAACATCCTCTCCACACCCACTCTATCCAGGCCTTTCAGTATCTGGCATCAGAAGATGCAACTTGTTTATGGTTACTCTACTGAAACCTATTATCATTTTAAAAATCAGCCTCTTTTAGGGATTGAGAATTCCACATTTCAGCAAGACTTCAAGCTTCTACACACATCTGTCTAATAATTTAAGATTTAAGTGGTGGTAAAAATGCAGCCAAAATATATGCAATTTCACTCAGATACAATGCACACTACTGAGCAATGTTTTAGATGGGGTCTCATCCTTGGTGAGACCCCATCTATCTTGCACTGCCTAAATGAAGCACCATTTAAAAAACAAAATCATGTGTATCATTTGATTTCCCAGTCTTCCTTTTCCAACACCCCCCTCCCCAGCTTGTAAGTGAATGGTAGAATTTGGAGGTAGTTGATGGGAATGCAAGAGGAGTGAAAACAGCATAGTGTAGGATTACTGTATATGGGTGCTTGATGTTGGGCCAAATGGCCTATTTTTGTGCTGTATGCCTCTATTACTGTAAAGGGAAATTAGGTGAGAAAAAATAAACAGGACCTCAAAAGACAGCAATCTCTGGATTACACCCTGTGCCAGGTGCCAGCAAATATAGAGTGGGAGTTTAGCAGAGATAAATGTGCAAGTAAGGAGAAGATGCAGGAGAGAAGACTTTAGATTCCTGGGGTGTGGGGCCAATTCTGTGGAAGATGGGATTTGTACAGATTGCACCTCAAAGTTTTGAGGAACATCTTTGCAGGAATTTGCTGTGAGGGGAGACTTAAATTCAACAGAGAGTCAGCAGTGCAAGATAGTACAGAATAAGAGAAGCAATTAGAAATAAACAGCATTAACAAGAAAAACACAAGATGAATTAAGACACATTTGCATACAAGCACTCTAAGATATGCAAATAAACTTGGTGAACTGCAGTCAGAATCAACTACATGCAATTATGATATTGTGACAATAAACAGATCTGGCCAAGTATCCGCAACATTTAAAATCCATACTAGATATTCAAGAAATGTGGGTATGGCAGTATTCCAAAGCTCAAGAGAGAGAGAGAGAGAGCGAGCGCACATTCTGAAACAATCAACGGCAGAATCTTTCATCTGGAAGTATCAAGCAGGTGAAAATATACTATTTGGGTTATTCTATAAGCCACCATACTGAGAAGCAAATTTGGTGGGATGTTAAAGTACTTTTAATGAGGGACTTCCAAATATGGACTGGGATAGCAATAAAGGCAAAGAGAGGGCGGAGGTTCCTCAGTGTGCTCAGCAGAACATTCTTGATCAGTACGTTTCTGGCCCAGCAAGGAAAGTCACATTGCTGAACTTGGTTCTAGGAAATGAGAAAGAAAGACAGACCATGTGGAGCGAGTATCAGTCAGGAAATACAGAAAATAGCAATCATAATATTACAAGTTTTAAAGTAATTATAGAAGAGCATATGGACCAATCCAAGGTTTAAAAAAACAGTTCACTTGGAGAAGAGTTCATTTCAATGGGCCAAGAGATCTTGACAGAGTAAACTGGAATCAAAGCCTGGCACAGTACATTGTAATAGAACAGTGGCAATGTTTCAGCTACAGTCTAGGTATATCCCCATGGGGAAAGCTGGGAAGGGAAATTCAAACAGATGCCAGATTGTTAAAGAATATGGCTGATTACAGGAAGTTCAGAGGACAAATTGCAAAAAAGGAAATAAGAAACACAGGAACACAAGAATGAATAACATAAGTGGGAAACCATAAATAATCAATAGGTGTGTAGGCAGGTTGCACAAGTAATGGATATTCAGTGACAAAGGGAATTTTCTTACGGAGAAAGGCAGCATGGCTGATGTACCCATCAATTTTCACTAAGATGGGCAACAGATGCCAAAAATGGAAGATTCAGAATCAAATTTATTATCATTGATATGTGTGAAATTTGTTGTTTTCTAGCAGTAATACAGTACGAAGACAAAAATTCATAAATTACAAAAATAAATAAGTCATACAAAAAAGATGGAATAATGAAGTAGTGTTCATGGATCGCTCAGAATTCTGATGGCAGAGGGGAAGAAGTGTTCCTATATCATTGATTTTGGGTCTTTAGGCTCCTGTACCTCCTCCCTGATGGTAGTAACAAGAAGAGGGCATGTCCTGGATGGTGAAGGTCCTTAATGACAGATGCCACCTTCTTGAGGCACACCTCTTGAAGGTGCCCTCGATGGTGGGTAGGGTTGTGTCTGCAATGGAGCTGGCCGAATCTATAACCCTCTTCAGCCTTTTGCGATCCTGTGTTTTGGAGGCTTCAGACCAGGCTGTGATGCAACCAGTCAGAATGCTCTCCACCATACATCCATAGAAATTTGCAATCTTTGGTAACGTATCAGTTCTCCTCAAACTCCTAACGAAGTACAGCTGCTGGTGGTTATAGCATTATTAAAGATTACATAGATAGGGATGTTATGTAGCCATGACGCAATCTGAACATTAGGGCAAATATTTTCAACATTTATGAATTGAGTTGGAATCAATAAAGGTTGCAAGAGTAAGGCAGGAGGTTCAAATTTGCAAAATAGAACATGCTGGAAGCATGCAGTAGGCTATGTAGTATTTGTTTCAAGTCAATGTTCCCTCATTAGATCTGGGGAAAAAGGCAAAACAAGTGTGCTTTAAGTTGGAGAGAGGAATGGCTGGAGAGAACAGAGAGAATTGTCTTTCTTAGGGTGCAAACAAAAGTTGCTGTAGTGGCCATTTAGAGACAAGACAAAAGAACAACTGAAACATCCAGCAAAAGTGATCAGAATAGGATTGGGATGAATAATTAAAGTGGCAGGCAACTGGAAGCTCCTAGTCACCCCTGTGGATTAAACAACTGTTCTGAAAAGTGGGAAAAAGCCAGAATGCAAATTTCACAAAGGCAACATCTTCCTTCTCACTCCCATGCTGACCCAAGTCTTTTGCATCCTGTACTATTCCAACTTAAGATCAAAGATCAGCACCTAACTTTCCATCTGGGCATGCTGCAATCCCCAGGACTCTAGACAGGATTCATTAATTTGTGGCAACCATCTTTGCTTTACATTTCAGTTTTGATTTGTTCCTTTTCTCTCTAGCCACTAGTACTTAATGATTAGCTTGACAACTTTGATCTGCCCCCATCGAAGACATTCCTTCTCATCTTTCCATCCTCCCCCTTTTTAAAGACACCCGTTTTCTCACTTTTCCAGTTCTAATGAAGGGTCATTGACTTGAATTTATTGACCATGGTTATCTCTCCATTGATGCTGCCTGAGTTTGTCAAGTGTTTCTGGTATTTTCTGCTTTTGTTCTGAATTTTTGGCATCTACTGTCTAATATAGCAAATCCACAAATGTCTAGTAAAGCCTTGGACGAGTTTATGAACAGTTGAAGACCAGAAGTAATAGTTAAGATCAGAGGTAACAAAATCAATGAAATAAGATTAAAAGGGAAGGACAGCAAGAAACAAAAAAAGGGCAATTTATTTTTAAAATATAGCAATTCATTAAGCTTCAACTGTGAAACAGGTCAAAACAGTTTTATTTTTTCACGTAGCCCCTATTGTAATGCGAAAAATGTGACATCCAATTTATACACAGCAAGTTCTCACAAATAGTCAAAATAACTCTCAGAAATCAGACTTGAACAGTCTTCTAATTAAAAGGTAAAAAAATGCCACCAACTGAGACATTCATGACACCAAGGACAAAAGACAGGCTTGTGGGGAGGTTGGGGGTGGGTGTGGTGGTGCAGGGAAGACGATCAGGTTGAGGGTTGGAAGGAAAAAAACATGTATATATACACACACACACATCATCTTTCATATCCTTAAGACAAAATGTTTTACAGTCAATGACTATTGCATTGTAGATACCCCTGCAACGTAGGAATTGCAACAGCAAAATTAGCACAGAGCAAGTTTCCACTATGTAGGAAAAAAATTGTTTTTTTGTGACAATGGCTTCAAAGAAATACATCAGATATGAGCAACTACCTTGTTCTTCCTCAAAATGGCACCTATATATTACATTAACCTAATAAAGCAGGTCTCAATTTAATGTCCCATATGAAAGCTGAGGCTTTAATTCCTGTGTGTTTGTAGCTAGAGTTTTAGCTCAAAGCTTGACTATCATTCAGTGAGGGTTTCTGCAGCAGATGGGCTGAGGGTACTCAGAGAGAAAGATGATATCACATGGAGTTAGGTAGTCTGGGTAAAAGGTTGGAGGGAAACATTTTATTTTTTGAACATCACACATTTCAATTGAAATACTAACTTTCACAACTGATGAAATCAAAATGTGGAATATTTAATGGCATTGTCTTTGTTTCCAGTAATAATTTTAAAATCTTATATTATTCAATTATAAATCACAGGTCTCGAACACATTACAAAGAATTTTTTTTCTTAATTCTGGTAATGCAGTCATTTAAGTTACTCGTTGCAAATCAATCTTATTCACACAGATATGCTGTATTTGCATATTTAAAATCACTTTTTATGCAAAACTCCAATGGGTGAGAGTGAACATTTACATAAGGAAAGAAATCTGTCCCATAAAATCAACTGTGTAGTCAAAAGCCATTGTACACTAATTAGACATTAAGTATCACCATCTGCCTGTAGGAGCACTTTATTGTTTGGGGGGGGGGGGGGTGGTGGGAAGAGAGGAGGAAGAAAAAGATTTACATAGCTATACAAAAAGGGAAATATATCAGAATATGCACCACCACTACCCACTC
This sequence comes from Rhina ancylostomus, assembly GCA_030265395.1. Classification (NCBI taxonomy): domain Eukaryota; kingdom Metazoa; phylum Chordata; class Chondrichthyes; order Rhinopristiformes; family Rhinidae; genus Rhina; species Rhina ancylostomus. The sequence continues at coordinate 16,748,115 of JARFYF010000029.1, read as the reverse complement.
TTCTGAAAGAAAAATTCTAAAGTAACTTCTCTGATAACCAATTTAACAAAAACAAAAATCGCAATCCTTGTGACTGATTAGTGCACAGTGGAACAGATGGAAAACATACACTAACTGGTAGGTAAACTATCCAGTGACTGGGCCAAGGTTAAAATCTACAAGGATGATAGGATTTTCACAAGACATTAAAAATAAAGTTAGCTCCCTGGAGGTTGAATTGAGAAAAATTTACAAATAAATAGCAATACAAACCAAAGGGCAGCACTTGTGCACTGATTTATCCAAGGTTGGTGGGCGGAATGATAAAGACGAAAAAGAGAACATTTAGTTTCATCATCCCAGACTAGGTCAGGGAAAGAAGCTGAAGACTTTCCTCGACTTCCATTACATGATAAACTTGCAAAGGGGGTAACACAATTTAGAATCAGAAGCAACAAGGATTTCATGCACTGGAAATATGAATCAAGAAGATGCTGAAAATGAAAGTCTACATCTTTGGAGATTATAGATTTTGAAACTATACCTCAAAGTAAAAATAAAACATGCTTTTAAAAAAAATTTTTAGACAGAATAATGGATAACCAAAAATGATAAGATCCTGTTTAACCAATCTTAACTTCTTTTAGAGAGTAACAAGGGCTCTATGGAAAAATCTAAGCAGCTTTCAAAGCCACTTAACAATATTCCATTACTTATATTCAGAACATGGAGGACTAAGTGTATATTCCAGAAGATTGAAGATAAACACTATGCAAATCCAAAAGGTGAGGTACTATCCAGAAAAAGCTGCAACACAGGACTATACATCTCAGTTTCATCCCAAAAATGATCACAAAAGCCAGATCTTCAGCCAATTCAATCAAGAAACAACCAAGAGTGCTGGATACTGCAACAACCACGGGGAATAAACAACATCCCTGTAGCCATCTTATTGTCTAGAGGTGCAATTAGTTCTGATGTGCGCCAAAACAAGCTACACCTCTAGCCAGGATGTTCCAGTACAGTTCCAATACTGGAACATCTACCCAAATATGGAAGATTATTCAAATATATACCATCAACAATAAACAGATGGTACATCAATACAATAGACCTGAGGCTACTCTTAATATGATGGAAGGCATCATTAACAGTCCTACTAAATGACATTTCCTCAATTATAACCTACTCACTGATGCTCAATCTGGGTTTTGTGAAGACCACACAGTTCCAGATTTCAATGGAGCCTTGGTCCAATGTGCACCAAAGCTGAATTCCAGAGTTGAAATGACATTGACTGCCTTAACAAAGGCAGCATTTGACAAACTGTGGCATTAAAGACTCTTGTAATACTATAAGCAACGTACATCAAGGGGGGAAAGAAAAACTCCAATGGTTCGAGCAATACATCACACAAAAGAACATGGTTATGGTTGTCAGAGGTCAATCATTCCAGACGAAGAGAATTGCTCAAGGTCATCTGTTCCAATCACCTTCACTTGCTTCAATGATTTTCCTTCCATCATGACAGAAGTTGGGATATTTACTAATGAATGCTGGATGTTCAATTCCATTCACAAATCTTCCAAAAATAAAGCATCCCATGCCTGCAACATTGCACTTGGATGATAATTACCAAGTGACGTTTGTGCTGCACAAATGCTAGTCAATGCCTATATAAAACAAGTGAGACTTCAACCACCAACGTTTAATATTCAATGGCATTACCAGCACCGCATCTCCCACCAGAACATCCTCATAGACACTAAATGACTAGAAGCTTATCCAGGCCAATAAAATTGTGGCTAAAAAAGTAGGATGGCAAATTTCCTGCAGCACGTGTCTCACAAAGCTTTTCCTCCACAGAACAATTTTGAAGCATGATTGAATATTTGCTGGTTTTTTGGCCAAGTCCAATCATACTCAAGCAACTTAACAGCATCTAGGATAAAACAATCTGCAGTTACTCAATGCCACTTTGAGAGCATCTCCTACAACCACAAACCCCACCACTTTAGGAAGAAAAGGATAGCAGTGGCAAAACAAAAAAAAAGCAGATATCTGTGAGTTTCCCTTCAGGTCAAGCCTCTCCTCAATTTGGAAAAACACTTAGACCCCATGTTGCACTACCCTGCAGAATGCCAATTTGTTAAAGCACTTTTGGTCCTGATATTCAAACACTCACGGGTACAAACTCTTACTCCCCGTACTTCTGTTTAAAAACATCTGGTCAGACTGCACACTGCTGTGCTAGGAACCTGGTACTTCTGTCGCAACAGTTAGTGATCTTATGACCATATAGCTCAGTGTGGAATTAACCACCAAGGCAGAATGCAGAGGCTGCCTGTGAAGACTAGTGTTGGCTGGGCAGGGACAGAGAATCCCAGTGTGCCCAAGACCAACCATCACAGGCAGCCATTGCAAACTGCAATAATGATTCACTCAACCCCTACCTAAGTGATAATGAGGTCATTTCACTTTGAATGTTGCAAGGGTACCAGTGGAAGGCTGAGCCCTCAACCAGGTTCCTAGAGTAGCAGTAGGGAGGGCAGGGATTCATGCCAGGCTGCTAGCACATCAGCTCTATCAGTAACACATCTCTTCATATTTATTTTGCTATAATGACCCATCTTAGTACTGATTCCAGAAGCACTCCCTCCCCCACCCCATGGAACAAATCCCGATGACTAGGGTACATCATCCATGGATCCAAACTCTGCAACTCCCTGCCCAGCACCATGTGTACTATTACTAGAGATGTCTGCAAAGGTTCAAGGCAGCAGCTCACCATTGTCTGCTCAAATACAGTTACAGATGGGCAATAAATATGTATTTGCATAACAATATACATGTCCTGCAAAATACACAAAAATATTGGCTGAAGGAAATAGGCAAATTAAGGATTTGTGTCCATATTTGTAAGGGGACAGATTGGAGACTGCTAAAGAGCATTTATAAATTTATGTAAATCACCCAGGTAAAGCTCCCGCAGTGCCCAAATTTGTACATGATTCCAAACAATCAAGAAAGAGAATGTGCACACAGAAGTAACAGAGTAAAAAAAAAATTAGGTGCAAAGAACTGCTAACAGGCAAAACTAAGTGACTCATTGAATAGTCATAGAGATACAGCACGGAAATAGGCCCTTCAGCTCAGCAAGTTCATGCTGACCACCAACCACCCAATTTACACTAATCTTACATTAATCTTTTTTATTTTCCCCACATTCTCATCAAGTCCCCCAGATTCTACCACTCAGCTGCACACTTTGAAAAGGCTGTTCCTGATTAAGAATGCTTGACTTATGGACACTCCCTAGATATGAATGAACTCCCATAATATTAGGCACATATATTCATGCTGATGAATAGCAGAACTAGTTTCATCTCTGTCCATTTGTAGTAATTGTTCTTTGTCAGGTTTGTGTGCCTTTGGTGCTATTCCTGACAATATGGTGGAAGTGCGATTACCATAATTGAGTGTTTTTTGTGTGATTAGTTATTTACAGGCTGTCTCCAAGTAATGGGCAAAATGAACTGAAGGACATTAGTAAAGAGCAAACTTGTTCAGTACCTGGGGACAATCTGTATACATCTAATCCCAAAATGTTTTCACACAGCAAGGGCAAGATATAACAGTTTATAGTACAATATTATTAATGCCAAGAAAATATATGCAGTACATGAAGCAAAATACTCTCACTCTATTGGATCCAGTAATCTTGTATTTGGCCGAGCAACAACACATATCCCTATAGACAGGCCTTACTGAAACAGCAGGAAAGTGAATGGCTATGGGATTTGTAACCTGCAGGAAAGCAAGAGCCTTAGCATAGCACAGAAGAACGAGGGGAGACACCAGCAACATTGAAACTGGAAATGCCAGCAGATGGTTAATCATGAAGAAGGTGGTGTTAAACTGCCTGCACAGCAATATTGTCTGTAATAGGAGAGAGCTAGAGTAGAAAAATACAGAATCAAATAGAGCAAGAGATAATAAAGAAACAATCACGGTAACACATGTAGTCTGTAAACCATCTAATAACGGAAGTTAGGTGAAGAATGAACCATACAGACAAATTAGATAAATGAGTGAAAATGTAATATCCATGGCAGATTTCAATTTGCCCAATATTAACTGGACAAATGAGCAGGTAGCAGCAAATAGAAATTCTACAATGTGTGCAATACACCTTTCTAACCCAAGATGAAGTAATGGAGAATAAACCAGAGTAGGAAAGTGAAGATAAGGTACATGGAGGCAAAAGTGACCATAACACATTTTATGGTAATACAGAAGGACAATTCCATGGAAAACCAGGTTAATCAATTTGAAAAACAACCTCGGTTGAAGGGCTGAGAATAGAACTCGGGAAGATAAAATGGGCAAAATACCAGCAAATAACGAATGGGAAATATTCAAAGGAGTGTTCAGATAGCAAGAATAATATATTTCACTTGAAGGAGTGAACATGTAAGCACTCAAGTCTCTGGATGAATGAGGATACAAAAAGAGAACAATCAATGGCAAGAACAGTTGGAATTAAGTTCACAGTTAGCACAAGGGCACATAATAGGGGAGAGTACAAAGAGCTTTGCCAAAAGATTTTTTAAACATAAAATGATAGAAAAAAAAGTACACTAAAATTTCATTAATAGGACATGCTTGGGACTTCAGGTACGAGACTAACAGATTTTCCAGAAGAAGCAGCACCATTCCTATTAATATTCCAACACTTAATTCACTGGTCTGCATTGATTGCAAAGCCTTTTAAAAAGAAAAACAAATCCAGGTAAAAGACAGAGGCTTTCTGACATACTTAATAATTTGTTCAAGAAAGGATTATGCAGGGGGCTGGCAAGTAGCTAACATAATACTTATATTTAAAAGAACCAACGCGTATCTAGGAATGGTAGGAAAGACTAATGGAATCTCTAGTAAAAAAGGAGAGAATGCTATAAAAATGTCAAAACAAAGTTGAATAATGAATAGCTAATGTTGACTGTACCAAAAGGAATACCTAGTTCAACCAAAATTGTATCTACTTTAAAAAAAATAGTAGACAATGGCAATGATTAGATGCAATTTATTTAGGTTTTCAAAAGATCTTAAATTGAATATAATAGAAAAACTTCTGTTAAATCCCACTCTCTGCTTTCTATGTTGATATTGTCACAGGCTAACATTGCAGAATATGGAACCAGGTAGCAACTATAGAATGGATTGTTAGCCAATATCAATATAGAAAGCAGAAAGTGGGATTTAACAGAAGCTTTTTGTAGTGGAATTGGTAGTGATGGGACCATAGCTGTTCACAATTTAGACTTTAGAATCAAAACAAATTTCTAAAATATGCGTATGATGCCATATATGGGAAGGAGAGAGAAATAATGTAGGAATATAAATGTGGATGAGGTCTACAATAAACTTCGGAATGGGCAAGTATATGGCAAATGAAGTTTAATACATAGTACCTGCTGGCAGAAAGAATAGAGAGGTCACTTATTACCAAGAAAGCACTAGTCTCGGTGTGGTGGAGGAACAAAGGGATCTCAAAGCACAAATATGATAGATCATTAGAAAAGTTATAGTATAGGTTACTAAAATTGACCCTCAGACCTATGCCCTCTAATTTTAGACTCCTCTACTCTGGGAAAAAGACAGTGACCATCCCAATATCTTATTGTAACTCAAACCCTCAACATCTTTGTGAATCATTTCTATACCCTCCCTAGCTTAATCACATCCTTCCTGCAGTATGGCAACCAGAACTGCATACAATATACAACAAACATCAGTGGACCCAGCACAGAGCCCCATGGCACACCACCGGTCATGGCCTCCAATCTGAAAAATCAACCCTCCACTACCACCTTCTGAATCCTTCCACCAAGCCAGTTTTGTATCCAATTGTCAAGCTCACCCTGGATCCCATGTGGTCCAACCTTCTGAACCAGCCTACCATGCCATATTATACCTTGTAACATCTACCACCCTGCCCTTCATCAATCATCTTGGTCACCTCCTCAAACAACTCAAATTTGTGAGAAATGATTTTCCACACACAGCCATCCCTAATCTGTCCTTGCCTATCCAACTGCAGATGGAAACAGTCTTTCCCAATCCCTCCAGTAACTTTCCCACCACTGGTGTTAGGTTCACCGGCCTGTAGATCCCTGGCTTGTCCTTGCAACCCTTCTCAAAAGGTATAACGTTAGCCACTTTCCAGTCTTCTGGTACCGTACCCTTGGCTAACGATTACACAAAACTCTACCCTTGCTTCCCACAACATCCTAGGATAGATTTGGTCAGGCCCTGGGGTTTATCCATCTTCTTGTGCCTCAAGATCACCAATACCTCCTCATTTGTAATATCAATAGGTTTCAGGATATCATTGTTCTCTTCCCTGAACTCCCTACCTTCCATAACCTTCTCCATGGTATTATAAACAAGTAGTATTCATTCACAGACCTCACCCATCTCCCATGGTTCTGCACACAGACAACCACATTAAACATTAATGGGACCTATTTTCTCCCCAGATACCCTTTTGCTCTTAAATATACGTATAGAATCTTTTCTGATTCTCTTCAGCTGTCAACGATATCTCGTGTCCCCTTCTTACCCTCTCAATTTCCTTAATTTCTTATACTTCCAAAGGGATTCACTTTCTCTCAGCTGCCTATACCTTCACAAGTCTCCTTTTTCTTGACCAGAGCCTCAATATCCCTCTCAACTACGGTTCCCTAATCCTCCCAGCCTTGCCTTTTGCTCTAACAAGAACCAGTCAGTCCTGGACTCTTCCCATCTCAGAGAGAACTGGCTGTCCTTGAAAGTTAACATACAACTATAGTGAACAGGTGGGAAAGGAAAATTTATTGCAAAAGGATCTGAAAACAAGAGTAAAATAGTCATATTGAAACTACTGTATATAGGCCCTTGTGGAGAATATATTGAGAAAACTGTATAGTTTTTTCCCTGCTCACGGAAAGGTGTACTTGCTTTAGAATTGCAACAGTGGTTCACAAGTTTATTCCTAGGATGGGGGAGATTGTATTATAAGCAAAGATTAAGCAGACAGGGCCCATGTATTTGAATTCAGAAGAATGAGGTGATCTCAATGAAACATACAAAATTCGTAAGGATGGATGCAAGGATAATGTTCCCCCGGCTGAGGTTGTTAAAACAGTAGTCTCAAAGCAGGAGTGTCACCCATTCAAAACAGAAAGAAATATCTTCATCCAGAAGATAGCAAATCTTTGGAATTCTATACTCCAGCATCTCAGTCTGAACAGATTAGGAATTTTTGAATATGAACAGATTCAAAAAGGTTATGCACTTAGCACATTATAGTGGCACAAAAATTGAAAGATCAACCATGATCCCACCAAATGATGGAGCAGACCCAAGGAACCGAACAACCCACTTCTACTACTTCTTCTGTTTAAAAAAAAAGGTGTAAACTAGAGGTCATTTAAAAAACTGACAAAAAAAATGGTTAGAACAGAGAGAAAATATTTCCATTTCAAGAATGAGCAAGTCGGGTGCACAAGCACAGTGGAGGTACAGGTACAATGGAAAACTCATTTGCAGCAGCATCACAGGCATGTGGGTGCAGACAATACAGAATGTAAATTATACAAAACAGTGAAGAGAGACAAAAGAAAGTGCAAAAACAAGGCCTTAGTGCAAAAATAAAGACACAATCTGAGACAAATCCATAGTAGTGCAAGAAGTGGTCAATAGTGTTGGACCACACTGCGCCCACTACTCACTGCAGCCTCTTGTATTTCTGTGTTGGAATTACTGTATCAGGCCTTGATGCATGGGCACTTGCATAATTAGAGGCCTTCAGTACAAGATAGTCATCAAAATGTACCAATGCATTTGAAGAGGGACTGGAAAACTAGATGAGGGAAAAGGAAATGGAGGATTATGCTGGTCAACAAAAGGCTCCGGTGGACACAATATCAGCGTGCATTGTTTGGGCCAAATGGCCCATATTTGTACTGCAAATCATATGTAAACCTGGGCATAATTTAGGCTAGCATAAGCAAAGATGCTAAAACAATACTCTCAACTAAAAGCACAGGTAGCAACAGGAGTGTTTTTCAGCACAAACTTAATTCTTGTCCTATGCTGATTCACACAAAAAAAAGTCTAACTTCCAGAAACCAAATCTGGTTTAAGAAAGTGTAATTTGTAGGGATGAAATGGCAGGTCCACAAGAATCTTTGTATTTTCTACAAATTTAAATCTCTCAACTCGTTTTACACATAGGAAGACATAATAAATTTCAATATGTTAAAAAAAACAAGAAGTTTCAATGAAGGGTCTTTAATGCAAAATGTAAACAGTTTCTCTTCCCAGAGATGTGGTCTGACCTGCTAAGCATTTCTAGCATTTCCTGCTTTTATTTCATATAATATTTCTGTCATCAATTTCAAACCCACACGCAAAATATTAATTTCTCTCTTCTCCTCACAGAAGCTAGAGGCTGTGCATTACCAGTATTAGTCAAATTTTCTGCTGTGGTTTTACATCTCAACAAAACTGAATCCCACCTGATTTTCATCCTGTAGAACTCGAAATTGCTCTTTCCAAATTGTCATCTTAGCCACCTCATCTTTACGAAGTGCTCGCTCCTTCTTCAGCTCTGGACTCCAGAAAGTTTTGATACTATTCATAGAAGAGCTGAGCTTGCCCTCTTTCATATCAACTTCTTTCCGAAGCAGATCATTCTCACGAAGAACTTCCTTCAACTGTGACTGCAGATCCATAATCGTATTATCCCTTGCCTGCCGCAATGAATGTGGTACTGTCGATGCTAGGCTTGTTGTTGGTAGGTGATGTTC
>JARFYF010000029.1:16688740-16699005 GCA_030265395.1 Rhina ancylostomus | reverse complement strand
CAGAACACTGGGTCAGGATTGAATCAGGGTCACTAGAGCAGTGGATCAGTAACATACAATCTCTATTAGTCACATGTACATCAAAACACATGGTGAAATGCATCTTTTTGCTTAGTGTTCTGGGGCCAGCCTGCAAGGGTCACCACTCTTCCGGCACCTACATAGCACACCCACAACTTCCTAACTTGTCCACTTTGGAATGTGGGAGGAAACTGGACCACCTGGAGGAATCCTACACAGACACAGGGAAAATGTACAAACTCCTTACAAGACAGAAGCCGGAATTGAACCCGGGTCATTGGTACTGTAATAGCATCACTCTAACTGCTACACTGCTGAGCCTACCCTTTTATGGGAAGACAAATGAGGGTTGGACTTTCACCGTGAACAGTAGGGGCCTAGGACTTGTCCTGTCTATGTTGTTGGTACCAACACATACCATGATCTCTTGCTGCTCTCCCTCCCCCTTTAGAATGCTGTGGACTCAATCTCAGACATCTCTGACCCTGGCACCTGGGAGGCAACATACCATCCAGGAGTCTTGTTCTCATCCACAGAACGTGTCTGTTCCCCTAACCAATGAATTCCGTATCACTACCTCAGTCCTCTTCACCCCCCTTCCCTTCTGTGCCACAGAGTCAGACTCAGTGCCAGAGACCTGGCCACTGTAGTTTTCCCCAGTATCCAATACAATATACTTGTTATTGAGGGGCATGGCCACAGGGGCACCCTGCACTTCCTGCTTATTCCCTATCCTGACAGTCACCCAACTACCTACACCCTGCAACCTAGGCAGGGCTGCCTCCTGTTAACTCCTATCTATCATCTCCTCAGTTTCCCAAATGATCTGGAGCTCATCCAGCTCCAGTTCCCTAACATAGTCTGTTAGGAGCTGCATCCAGGTGCACATCTCACATGTGTAGTCATCAGGAACACTGGACGACTCCCTGACTTCCCACATCCTGCAGGTGCAGCATACTACTGCCCTAATTACCATTCCCTCTGCTCTAACTGTGCAATAACAAAGTAAGAAAAACACCTTACCAGAACCTCACCTTAGCTTCTGCTCACTTCCTTCACTTCTTCTCACCAGAGCCTCAAGCAATGGCTGCTCTGTTTGATCCTGACTTCTTTTTATTGGATGCTGTCAATCAGCCAATCAATTATTAACTACCAATATGCAAGTGTGCCTCTTTTAGCATCTCAAGAAACAATTGCCATTCAGTAGCCAATAGATCTGATTCAGTTACCATACATGGCTACCAACTTTATACTCTCACACCTCTCGCTCCAAGTCCCGGCTCCTGCTCATTGAAACTAACACAAGTCCCGAGACCTGAATCAACCCAGATTCAGGGGCCAACTTTCCTCCTCTGGGAGGAGGAGGTTGAGGAGGGTTCTATCGATGACTTTCCTTGTGTCTGACAGCAGGGAGACCCCTTCCACAATTAGCACATTCCAAATTTGTCTCCTTTATGCAGATATTTATCCTTTGGTTGGTCAAGTGCCAATTAACAAAAGGACCTCAGGAGAAAGTTAAAACTTGGCAGACAGGAATGCCAGTCACAAATTCACAACTTCATCTCCCATATCTGGAAATAAGAGAATATTCTGGAGTCCTCAGCTACATCATCATGAAAGCAAAGATTGTAAAGCCGATTGTACCGTCCAGTTCTGTACAAGTCACAATAACATTTCTTTCAATATTTTCTTTTTCTGTCCTGAAGCACTTTTTCTTGCTGAGGTGCAGATACCTGAGAACCAGTTCCCCTCAATCTCAGCAATCCTTCATATGAGTTTACAGTAAGTGTCTGCAATTTAATATTGGCTGTTGATCTGAATAAAGAAAGATACCCCTGGTCCTGTTCACAAATCCATACACGGGTATTTTGACAAAAGGGTCATTGCAAAGGAATCACGGCTGTGATTCTTCAGTGATCTGCTGCTGCTCTATAGAGTTCAATTATCTGAGCAATGACCACAGCATAGGATTTTCTCAGCCTACGACTCCACAACATGGGTTGTTAATCAGTTGTTATGAGAGAGTTCAATTGAACAATTTAAGGCTAACTATGTCTTTTAGATTTCCAGCATCTGCTGTTTTATTGATTTGCTATCTATGTCAAATGCTGCCTTTCAGCCTTGATGTATAATAATAGTAAATATCTTGGCGTCTCAAGAAACAATTGCCAGTCAGTAGCCAATAGATCTGATTCAGTTACCATACATGAGTTTTGTACAAACATTGTTCATTTATTTTTTTAAGCAAACAGATTTTCAGTTGACTGATGCTAAAAGGAAGGATGATGAACCCATGGTTCAGAAGGCCAGGTACAGCAGCTTATTACAGGCTCAGCTCCAGCCTCTGCCTGCTCCTGCTTTGTGTCCTCCCAACGACAGTGTCAAAGGAGAAACTGCAGACAGGAAGGAAGATGTGGCAGGAGGAAATTGCAGCCTTTCCCGGTTGGTATTTATGTAAATTTCAAGCACTTGTATCCGAAAATCACATTAAGGTGCTATTAATTATCTGATGATTAAAGTATCTGTTTGTATATTGTCATGCTTAAACTTTGCATCCTGAAGTCATTCTTGGGTCACTTCCATCGGTGGCTCAATTATAATCCAGAGATCGTCATCTGTGGAGACAAGTGTGTTTATTTGATGAAAATGGTATATTTACAATATTTTTATTAGCAAATGTAAAAAAAAATTTAGATTGTACTGTTAGGAATGAAGTTGATGCTTTATTTTTAACCACTGTAATTAATGCAGCAATTGGGAAATTCAGGCCAATTAAAGAAGATATTTAATACTTTCAAACTGTCTTGAACTTTCAGTGGACGCTCGATGTATTTGGAAAGCCTGCTAACCACTGGCTGAACAATCATTTGTTGCACCATCCTGTCCAGGAAATATAAAATGTAAGATAGTAAGAACCTGTAGTGCTGTAAAAAGGAAGAAAAGGGAATAGCAAAATTAAATGTGTGTCCCTTAAAGACAACGACGACATTGGGCATATTACATTGGGAGTTGAGAAATAGGTGATTAAAACAATATTTTGTATATTTTTTTTATTACTGTAGGCTCAATAAACAGAGCAGAATGGAAGGGTATCAATGGTCCAATTACATCAGGAAACTTGAAATCATTAGTATCACTAAAGAGAAAGTCCTGGAGAAGTGTGAATACATCAGTAATAATCTTCCAAAATTCTGGAACATGACAAATTTAATCATAGACAGAAAAGGCAGGGAACTGGGAAGCCACAGATCAGTTAGCCTGTCATTTATTGTTGGCAAAAATGTTGTAACAAGCACATAAAAATTGTGATATGATTGGATCGTTTAATAGAGGGAAAATACTGTTTGACAATTCTGTAGTGTTTTTGGCAACGTAACGAGCAGGATAGAAAATAAGGAGCTAGTGGATGCACTATTCCTGGATTTTCATAAGACTCTTAATAAGGCAATACGCAAAAGATCTGAGGAAATTAGAGCTCACAGGTAACCTTTTAGCATAGATGGATGAATTAGAAACAGGAAATGCTTAGCAGATCAATCAATGTTAGTCATTTGTGGAATAACATTGGGATCAGTCCTGATCCTTCAGCTATTAATAATTTTATATTGTTGACTTAGATGGAAAGACAGAGTGCAACATATTCAGTTTTGCTGACTATGTTAAGATGGTGGGAAAGTGAGCTATGAAGAGGATAAAAAGAATCTTGGGACTTGGTCAGGATGATAGAATGGGGCTTGCTGGATGGTGCTGGTTTGGACCCATAGAACATGCTTTCTATGCTGTAACCTTCCTAGGTGAGTAAGTTGTGGGAAATGCAATGATATACCTTAGTAAAAAGGATAGAAAAAATATTTCTTAAATATAAGATATATAAAAGAATTTGGACATGCTAGCTCTTGAGACTCATAATAAACATGCAGGTACAACATCAGCCACATTGGAAGAGAGTTGAAAACAAGAGGAAGGGAGTCTTGATTATACTTTATGGGATTTTGGCATGGTATCATTTGGAATACTGTGTGCAATTTTGGTCTCCATACCTGAAGAATAACACTTGCCTCAGAGTCCATATTGATTGCTCTGGTTAGGAAGTTGCCCTTTCAAAAGATGTTGAGTGAAATTGACCAGAATTTAAAAGGATAAGAGATGACCTTTTTGAAACATGAGTGAGGTTAAGAGGAATTGACAGGATCAATATCAATGTGTTGTTTTTTATTTTTGTTGGAGCATCTAGAACCAGGTGCAAGGTTCAGGACAGTGTATTGACTATTAAGAGTGGCTATTAATCAATGTTCGTGTTCAAGACTGAGATCAATAGATTTTTGGACACCCAAAAAATCTAAGAATATGGGATTGGGTGGGGAAATAGAAGAGACAGGTTCAGCTATGATCTTACTGAATAGTGCAATGGGCTGGAGACTCCTTATGGCTGCCCTCCAGAACTTTTCTTGTTCTAATGCAATCTTGTTTAATTCCATCAAGCCTTGAAGATTATAAAAATTGTAGGGGTAAAATTGCAAAGAAAATTACAATGGCAAGGAGAGTGGGGAGAAATATTGTAGATAAAATCAAGGAAAAACTTTTTCTGGGATTGGGGGATTCTAGTATGTAAGAAGAAAGGCAACAAGAAAAGAAAGGGTAGGGGTTATCAAAGAACCTAAATGCTAAACCTGTGGGTAAGACACAAGTATGGTTATAAATTATTGCTTTGGATCTGTGTTGATGAAAGTTGGGAAATGATATTAGAAACATTGTAAATGGGAGCAGCAATAGGCCATTTGACCCTTCACTCTTGCTCCACAATTCATTATGATCATGGCTGATCATCTACGTCCAAACCATATTCCCCTTTCTTTCTTCTATAGTCTAGATTTCTATCTCAATGACCTGCCCTCTACAGCCTTCTATGGAAACAACTTCCACAGGTTCACACTCTGACTACAGGAATTTCTCCTCATCTCTGTCCTGCGTCTCTTGCATCATAACATGAGACTACAAACCAAGTTCTAGATGCTCCATCCAGGGGAAATCACCTCTTCTCATCCAGTCTGCCTAGCCCTGTCAGAATTTTGTGTTTCACGTGGATTCCATCCCATTCACCTAAACTCTAATGAGTACAAATCTAATCTAACTAGTTATTCCTCGTCCAGCAGTCCCATCTTTGTTGCACTTCCTCTATTGTCAGTACGTCCTTCCTTGGGTAAGGAGACCTAAACAGGATATAATACAGGCATTGCTGTTAAGGCAGAAAAATGTATTAGATCTCACAGAAAGAGCAAGAGAAGAAATACTAATGGGTGTAATATCTTTAAAAGTGGATAAATCAAGCAGCCAAGATCTTCTCAGTGTTCAGAGAAGCAAGGAAGGAAAAATAATGGCTTTGTCCATCAATTTCCATTCCCTCCTACTACGGGGATGGCTGTTAAAGTAGTATAATTGATTAAAAAGAGAGAAAGTGATAGGCCAGGTAATTATGGATCAGTTAGCAATGGTGGCAAAATTATTGAACTAAATATTGAGGGGAAGGAGAAATTATCACATAGATAGGCACAGGTTAATCATGGATTTGTGAAGAAATCGCCATCGCAAACCAAGAACTAGGAAGCAGAATTAATCTAAGCAACTCTGGCTGGCGTGCATAAATGAATCAAAAGGGCTCATTTACAATGTCAATTTTTATTTAATTCTAGTTTGTTATCCTTGACTATATTATAGTTTGCTTATCAGAGGGAGAAATAAATTTTTACAGATTCTTGGATGTCAGATATAGAATATATTGAAGTATCCCTATATAGTGAATAATTCCTATTGCTTTGCTGATATCTGCATGTTATAATGTACTGAACTAGCATTAAGATGATGTTAAAGCTATTATAAATGCAGTTGACTTGCTCTTTCTTACAGTAGGTCAGTTAAATGGGGGGATTTGTCCTTTAATTGGTGGTAAGAAGGACCAGTGTATGAAGAAATTAATTGCCTTGCATGGCTGTCTGTTTGCAGTGCAGATTACAACACTGATCTGGACCCCACACACCAACGGAAACTTCGACAGAAGCAACTCCAACAACAGTTCAGAGAACAGATGGCAAAGAAACTCAAATCACAGCCACATGAAACTGGTAGTTGTAGTGTAGCACAAGTTAACAATTACACAGGTACCTGACACTGTTTGTGCAAGAGCAATGGTCAGATTGTCAGAAGCTACTTTGACTTTTTTCTTAAAGGACATCCATCAAAACTCCCATGTTAACAGACATAGTGACTACCTCTAATTTGATTTAGAGATTAAAAATTGTGCAAATTGTTTTTAATATTAAATATTCCAATTTTAAATACCATTGAACTTGTTAAAATGGATGCAAAAAGTATTAAGCTGCATAATAAGTCTGCAGCTGAAACAAGCTTAGTGTTGTCAATTATAGTATGATTTAATAATGTAAATTTGTTGTCTAACACTGCAACAATTTGGATCTCTGTGAAGTGCATTGGATACAAAGATGTTCTGGTGCATTTTATTGGGAAATAGATAAAATACAAAGGAGCCAAGATGAGGCAAAGAGGGGGTTCTGTAATCTTTTGAAGGCAGAAGTGAGCATCTAACTAATGTTGACAGAAGGGAATAGGGAAACTAAATTCCAGATGATCAACAATGGGCTGGTGTCAGAAAATTAAAAATGAAAACTGCGGGTTAGCTTTGGGAAATAAAAAGGCACATGATTTATCAGTGTCCTTGAGGGAAGGATATTTCCCACTCTTGCCTGATGTGGGTTCTTATTGCTGTGTTAATATGTGCTCTATACCATGAAAATATTAGGGGAGAAATTCAATGTCTTTTCTTTTTCGATCTTTTTTATTAGTTTTCAAATCAATACAGATTGGTATATAGCATCAAAGTTGATACATGTATTACAAAGAGATCTAGATATCACTCAAGTCTTAGATAATAATACAATAAAATAAGGTCTAATGATCTCTTATTTAATGAATAGGGTATAAAAGAAAAAAAGATTTATTATATAAATTTAAAAAAACGAAAAAGAAACCCCAAATCAATATAAGAGAAATTATAAACAATGTAAACTAAACTAAGCAAACAAAAATTAAAAAAAAAACAAATAAAAACTGGGCCAAGATTTCTCAATAGAAACAAAGCAATATTATGTTGTCAATTCCGTTCCTCTGAATTAAAATGTTATTGAGAAATTCAATGTCTATCTGTATTGGAATGCCCAAGTGGTTTGACTAAGTGGTCCTTTGAAATTTGCTTCCATTGAGTCATTCAGCTATAGGAAGGATGTCCTTAAGATAGAAAGGGTGCAGAACAGATTTGCGAGAATGTTTCCAGGACTAGAGGGCTTGAGGTATAAGGAGAGAACAGATAAGCATGGGCTATTTTTCCCTGGAGCATAGGAGGCTGAAGAGTGACCTTATAGAGATGTATAAAATCACGGAAGGCATAAATGTGAATGATCGGTCTCTTTCCCACGGGAGGGGAGTCTAAAATGAGAGGGCATAGGTTTAAGGTGAGAGGGGAAAGACTTAATGGAGACCTGAGGAGAAACCTCTTCATTCAGAGGGTGGCGGATATATGGACATAGCTGCCAGAGGAAGCTGTAGAGGTGGGTACAATCACAACATTTAAAAGACATTTAGACAGTACATGGATAGGAAGGGTTTGATGGATATGGGCCAAATGCAAGCAAATGGGTCTCTCTTGGTCAGCATGGACGAGGTGGGTCAAAAAGCCTGTTTCCATGTTGTATAACTGACTCTATGAAGTCAGTGGAGTGGCATTTTGAAAGTGTGTTCGCCATAGAGGATGTTAAAGGGGATCATAACATCTCGAATAAAGCATGTACAAGGGCAATTCATACACCACCCAGAGACTGCTGCTGCCTTCTACATTTATAAATATTCATAGCTGCTTGGGATCTGCTTTTTAAATAAAAATGTCCAAAAAAAAAGTTGAATGTGATCGAAAACAACTAAAAATATTAAAATTAACAACTGAATCAAATAAATAGAAATCAGCTATCAGAAGAAAGATAAGCTTTCATTCAATTGAATATACCTGGCATACCTGTGCCAGATTTAATTTGAGAACTGGGAATATTTGCAGAAGGGAGCACTAGAATCGTACAGCACAGAAGCGGGGCCTTCAGCCCAATTGGTCCATGCCAGCCAGGATTCCCATCTAAGCTAGTCCCATTTGCCTGCATTTGGCCCATATCCTCTAAACCCTTCTTATCCAAGAACCTTTTAAATGTTGTTAATGCACCTGCCTCAACCACTTCCTCTGGTAGCTCATTCCATATATGGACCACCCTCTGGGTAGAAAAAGTTGTTCCTCAGATTCCCATTAAATCTCTCCCCTCTCACCCTAAACCTATGTTCTCAAGTTCTTGATTTCCCCAACTGTGGGAAAAAGACTGTGCAATAGATCTCCCTTCATTCTCCTATGCGCCAATGAAAAAAGTCCCTGCTCAACCTCTCTCCATAACTCAGTCCCTTGAGTCCCAGCAACATCTTTATAAATCTCCCCTGTACTCCTTTCAGCTGAATGGCATCTTTCCTACAGCAGGGTGACCAAAACTGAACACAATACTCTGAATGTGGCCTCACCAATGTCTTGTACAATGGCAACGTAACATCCCAGCATCTATACTCAATGCTCTGAATGATGAAGGCGACCTTCACCACCCTGTCCACCTGCATTGCCCCTGAGTCCACTGATATACCCCGTGTCCTGGGATTGGCATTATTTTAAGCAGAAAGCTGCGTTTCAGCATGTGCCCAGGAATAACCCAAGCATGGGCTTCTCTGTTGGATTGATATTGATCTCGGCGGAAGATGTGCCACACAATCTACTTCATGGGCTCCAGTACGATTCTTAATCTTCGTATTCTATACCACTCAGAATTGTAAAGAGTGGCATACTTGGATTTAACAACCATTTTTTAATTTATGCATTTAAAATTAAATCTGCCTACCTTGCCCTCCTTTACCAATTCAAATGAGCAGCATATAACAGTTTTTAAAAATCTTCCTTGATCATGAAGACTATCCAATCAGCCACAACAACATCCATTACTAAATACGTTATATTCACAGGACGTTTTACAAATTTTTCAAAAGCATTAAAAAAAAATTCTACCTCTCCATAATGCAAACAACATTTAACTTTTGTTGTTGTCATTTCTGGTCATTTCCACCCAAGTAAGTTTTCATGGAGAGAACGTGAAGTAACCAGCTTCCAGTCTTCGGCACCATCTGTTTCTCAGCCTAGGACATGTGCTTGACAAAGTAATTAATCTTGTCCACAATCCATAAAAAGCAAGCTTTTAGCATGTGATCTGATCTCTATTGCTTTTGTATGTGTTTAATCACACCTGCTAATTATTTTCCTACACTCAGTAATTTGTTCCTGTGGTGTCTTCATAGGGCATCTTTGCAAATAACTGGCTTTTCATGATTTTATTTACTTCTACATATTGATTTGAATTATTTTCTTTCTGGTTATAGTGACAGCTGTGCAGTCTAAATTGGCGCCACAGATTAACCACAGCACTCCGGTCAACAATGAGGCAGATTTATTCGAGGATAAGCTCCTGGCTGGTAGGTTTTGCGTTCATGCTTTTTGACAGTTCAGTGGATCACTTTTCCTTAATAAAAATTAGTAGGTGAATTATTTTAGAGTTATTTATATTTATGCAAATTGAGTTTAAAAGGAGTTGAAACTTTAACCATTGGTCACCAGTTGACTGAAGATTTTCCATGCAACATATTGACCAGTACACTCTAATTAGGCTGGGTGGGAAATCTAGTAAACCATCAGAAAACATTCTCATTTAAGTCCCAAGGCAGTCAGAACCAGAAGGCTTACAGTGAGAAGTTAACTGAGTCAATAAATTGTGATGATGTGGCATATTTTACAATAGGCAGTGAAGCTGCTAACCCGAAAAAAAACTGCCTACAATGATCTAGTCACCTGTAGCATAGCTTAGCAGTTGACTTGTTCAGCAGTTGACTTGTTCAGCAGCTGGATCTCATCAAACTGGCTGACCAGTACCTCCAAACTTTGTAAGAGATTCCTGTGCACTCATAAGATATCTTTATTAGTCACATGTACATCAAAATACACAGTGAAATGCATCTTTTGCATAGAGGGTTCTGGGGGCAGCCCGCAAGTGTCGCCACACTTCCGGCGCCAACATAGCATGCCCACAACTTCCTAACCTGTACGT
>JARFYF010000029.1:16669034-16680265 GCA_030265395.1 Rhina ancylostomus | reverse complement strand
TTGAGAGAGACAAAAGTGTGTTCTTCATAACAGGTAATTTTTTTTTACAAGGGAACTCTAATTTCAAAGCATGCTTTTCTTAGAGTTTGGGTGTTTCAAACAAGAGCTAATGGAATAATTTGCTATAGTATGTCTACTTCTACAACTTCAAATTTTAAGCTTCCCAACTCTATTCAATATTGTTTAAGGCTCACGTATCAGCAACAGTCTGCAACAGGTGCTGCAGTAAAAATTCTTCAGTTCCATGAATTGTTGTAACAGTTACAGCAGAACTAACCATTCATTCATATTGAAAAAAATAATAAATGGTGCAACCTTCCTCAATTTTACTTGAAAAAAATAAAGTGCTCACCTGCAGTTTGCAACAGTTACAAATGCAGGGTTTTAACAGTTCTTTGATAAAGTCAGAGAACTGAAACTTTTCTCTCCCTAAAACAAGCTTTACATCCAAATTTTGTATATTTGTCCTTTTATTTTTCACATCAGTAAAAACTGCAACATAACTCCCTCAACCAGTTCTTCACAAGTCACTTTTCTTCAAATATCTGGCAAAACGAAATTAAATGTGTAGTTTGGCTTGAAATATGAAAAGAGGAAGGGAAAACATTATCAGGGTTGAGGTAAAGGAAAATGTCCCAAATTTTTAAGTAACACTTCATGCAGGAAACAATTTTTTTTACATAACAATGTAAAAAAAGAGTTCGACATCAGCTTGGTCTTTTAATTTTGAATTTAAATTAATGCACTCAGTCTAAATATGATCACTGCTGGATAGATTGTGGGCATGTAGACTTTCTTTTGTACATCAAGATTTACATTCTAGGAAAAACCAGGGGAGAGTATCAGAAAGGCCTTCCAAAGTGATTACAAGTTCTCCATATCATTCTTCACATTTCCCATATATCCAGGTTAATATCAATGTTTCCATGTTGCTTCAAAAGTTATTTTAAATGGTGACAGTCTCAAACTACAAAATACATTTTACTGTGGTCATCTATACAATAAATAGATGATCAATAAACTGCAATGATGAATTATACTTAAAGATTAATGGTGGATTCTTCATAGCACCTAATTTTCCTCCACCAATTTAAAACCACATGAAGGAAAATAAAACATGTTTTGGCATGTAGAGGGGCTGCTGCTTTTAATATGCATCAGCAGTATTCATAGTGATAACTATTAAATAATATTTTTGACTTGGTAACTTTAATAGAATCAAATGCAAATGATTTTTCCAATGCATTTTTGGAAGCAACGGCACTTGACAAAAAAAATCTGAAAATTGCAGACCCTTAAACTACACAAGAAAACTTAAACCATTATTACCTTAGCTTTAAGTGACTCCACGTTTTCAGTATTTAAAAGATTATCACCTGGAAGGGAAGGACAAGGACTAGAACAGATTTAGGGGGGAATGGATGGCATTTCAGTCACTGCCAGTGACAACAACTCTGTTAAAGAACAAGTGTAACTATCCACATTACCACAACTCCATCTTCACTTGCTCTCTTCCTTTTTATTTTCTCTGTTGGGGGACACTAAGTGCTTTCCTGCAGACAAGTCAGAAGCACAATACAAGGCACTATGAATCCAGCAAGCATACTGGGAAAACAGGTATTCAAGTACATTTATACAATTTTACATTCACATTTATTTACCTAATACAATGAAGTAACAAAGGAAGTTAAAGTGTCTCTGATAAGTATGGATTATAGCTAGCTTTAGTTTTTTTATGTTTTTCTTTAAAACTTTAAACCCTCTAAATCCACTTTTAACTACTGTTGTCCAACAACATTTATATATCACAGTGTTTGAACATCAAAAACTGATGGGTAAATACATGTCCGCACAGAACGCTGTTTGAAACAGAACTAGTAAAATAGCTCTCAATGATGCTGTGTATATAAAAGCAGTGTCAGCCATTTGTACGCTTTGAAGCTCTATGACCTATCCCTGGCAACATCAGCAGAGGCATTTAACCTTGAATTCCACTCAGTCTATTGATCACACTTATCCAGAATTAGCATCTATGTTGTCCTAAGATTGGATCCAGTAGGATTGCTGACAGATTTCTGCAAAGTACCCAAGGGAAAGCTCTGTAGTGAAGCGGTACCAACTCCTTGAAACTGGAGGCTAGCTGTCGGTGGTATAATCCCTGGTTGCTGTTGGGGAGGTGCTCCAGTCCACTGGGCACTATATGGTGCTCCAGGATAGCCATATTGGCAGAGCGGAGTCTTGCCAAAAGGACCCAGTGAACCCACTGAAGCAGCAGAAATAGAAGGTCCTCCCACAGAGTTGGTCATGGAGACACAAAGCTGACCTGGTGCTGAATACTTCCTTGGCATTGTCTGTAAAATGTTATAAACAAACAGCATTAATAGAACAGTCAAATATTTCATGAGATAACTAATGCTACCTCCAGAATAATTATGATAAATTGTTTTAACTGGTGGGTCATAGGATATAAATTCAGGACTGCTTGTACCAAGTTATGAATGTCTTAATGAGGTGTCAATAAAACTTAAAAATCCTGCAGTATGGCACAGGAACTACAAAAAAATTATTTCTGTCCTGTCTCCAATTCAATCCAAGTTAACAAAAAAATATAGGAAGCTGTGTGGTAGAGCTATTGAGGACCCAAAGGCACAATATCCTAACTAACATTCCCACCTCAAGGTACAGCATGGAAAACAAATGCAACAAACATTGTTGCTTCAGATTCCAGCACCTGCAGTCCCATGTCTCCATGTAAAACAAATGAACTGGTCATTTATTTCAATGTTATTTGCAGGATTTTTTTTTCCAGATAGAGATATCTTTAAATGCATTCCATTGGCCTTGCTGGGTCAAATGATTATGCAACTGATGTTCATTGAAAATAAAATAATTTCATTCAAGTTTTACACCTATGTGTGACATATACACCTATTTGATTCGTTTTTTTTCTGTGGGTACTTTAGGTAGGTAGATTGGAAGCCTCTGGTCAGAATTACTCAGATCATCATCAGGACAGGAAATGCACCATCAATCCTTCATCGTCAATGCTTCCGAATTCAAACAGACTGCAGGAACAGAGGTTCAGCTCACTACCAATCACTGGAGGGCAATTAGGAAACACTGGCCTTATCAGTAACATTCATCAGTAAATGAACTCTAAGCACAAAGGTAAATATTCTATTATTGATAACCACATCCAAGGCTCAAATAAACAATTCAGAGAATTTTAAGCAGCATGTAGCCCTGTATAGTGGTCACAGAAGCACACCCTGCAAGGCCAATGAAACACCTTTAAATACAATTGTACGGCATTAATGGCAGACTCTTACTTACTTCAGAGTAATGCTGGCCTGGTTGACCCTGCTGTTTGATACCGCGCTTGTTCTGTGAAAGATTCATGGCATCTCGAGCCCAATTGTCTACCAGCTTATGCAAATCATCCGTGAAGGTGCCTTTTCTACTGGTCATTGCCGGTTGTTGCTGCGTCATTTGCCCCACCCCACTTACTGCATTTGTGCTAGTTGTCCCTGGGAAAATACAAAGTTGATCAAATTCATTACAAATATGATCAGAGTTTTCAAACAAAATAAAACTAACTCACTGATATTTTGATACGAAGATAACTTTGTTTCATGACTACTTATACTTGCTCTTGATACATAGAAAACCAAGAATTATCAGAATTTATGATATACAATAAAGATGAATCCTTATTTTCTTGTCATTCCTTAAAGATTAATGACAGGCTTAAGCAATTTGGGTGCTTCTCTTCATAAAAGGATGTAATTTAAATATTTTTTGCTGGATTGAATCAATTGGAAGGACTCAGTAAATTTTATAACTTCTGAAGGTTATTCATCAATGGATCCAGACTGTTGAGTATAAAGACGCTGAACAAAGCTAAAGAGTTTGCCAGTAATTCTTACATTCATATCATGCATCTAACTTCAAACAGACAGTATGGCCCAAGTTTGTGTTATGGAATATAAGCACTATACATACAAGTTTATTAGTTAAGCCGTTTGGTGAAGGCTTCATGCAATCTTCCCATACAGTTAACAAGTGGTTCTAAGATGTATTAAAACCAAGTCACATTTGAACATGCAATGCATCCAGACAACAAAGCACTAAACCCATCCACACTGACAACTTAACCAGCTAATAGCACATGCAAGACCAAAGCTACCTTTACACTTGACTTCAGCATCATAGGTTCTGTGGTATTTTAATATTGTCCAATTAAATTCAGTGTATTAGCAAGGGATGAAGGTTTTGTGGTGGTGGGTGAGGCTAAACATTATTGGTTTTAATATTTATTATTTCACTTAAACTCTGTTCAATTATGAAGAATCTTTTTCAAATAAATGGTTGGCAGAAAAAAATTAATTCCATTCAATTTTAGATTACATTTCACAATTTACTAATCCACAGAAATGAGTCTATTATAAAATTTTAAGTAAACATATTCTGGTCGATATAAGCCACGAAGCCAACCAGAAAAATCACTTCTAACACTGTTTCATGTCATCGTGCAAAACAAAAGAAAATGTCTATGAAATTTTTGCCCCCCCAGTACACTTAAATGGTGGTGTAGAAACCTCTAAAGTCACACAAACTGAACTGCTAAAGTCAGATGCAAGGATTATGGTACAAATGTGTCACATGCTATGCAAGTAAAACATGAGAAAAGGATAATTACTACACAGTTGGTTGCATGGGCAGACTTTTTTCACCATCTTCCCTAAAGAATAAAGAAAAGTGCTTGGAGAAGAGAAACATACAGAATGGAAAAAAGTACATTAATATCAATTGTGTGATTAGTGTGACCTCACATGGGATTCTGTCGTAGTAAAACCAAAGAGGAAGCAAATGGTCATCATTTAGCGCATATGTGCAAAATCCAGGAAGTGGCAGCCTCATTAAAGTGTAATTTTTAGTTTAAACGAAGTATACTTCTTTGACCCTATTACAAAATTTTAATCAGATATGCAATCTTTTACTGCTTGACAATTAAAAATTTGGAGCAGTACACAAAACCGAATTCATTATTCAATTATAAAACCAATTTTGCCTCCATCTTCTAGTTTTTCGAAACATCTAAAAGTTATACACTGTTTTCCTATTTATAGTTCTTCCAATATCTGTACACTCTATACAGCACAACTGCTCTGCGGCACCACACAGTGGTTGATATGTATACATCTATGAAGAGAATTCATTGTTTCCTCTCGATGACTGCTTTAGTGTTGTAATAAACCAGCAAACTGGTAAACAGCAGACAAACCGTTGGTGGGACATGGTCAAGGAGGAACATATTCAGCTTCAGATCAAACACGTGACCTTTAACAGTAAGTTTTTTCCTGTCTTCCTGTGCTATATATAAATTAAGGTCATGCATTTTTAGCAAAACCAAAGAATCAGAATCTGTATGCTGAACAATACTGCATTTCTGAAATTGATATTGCTGTTTAAAGTTATCTTGCTAAATCATCAAGTCCAACTCACCCAATTCTCTAATCACAAGCAACAGCTGTGATGGGGCCAAGACGGTGAGCCAAGAGGATAAGGAGTGTTGAGTCCCCAAGAGAAGTTTGTTTTCAGGACAGGTGTAAAAAGAGTAGTTTAGCAATTGCATTTATTTCACAGCAGATTCCAAAAGAGAATATTTATGGGCAATGTAAAAATTGTTTGTGTTTTAGTAAAAATGTGGGCAGCTGGTAAAGCCACTGCCTCACAGTGCCAGAGATCTGCTTTCAATCCTGACTTCGGGTGCTGTTTGAGTGGAGTTTGCACGTTCTTCCTCTGCAGTGCGAGTTTCCTCCCGCATCCCAAAGACACAAGGGTTGATAGGTTACTTGGCCACTGTAAATTACCCCTAGTGTGCAAGTGAGTGGTAGAATCTGAGGAGTTGACATGAGTGTAGGGGGACTATTCAAAAAGGGATTAATGTAGGATGAGTCTAAATCAGTGGTTGACAGTTGATGTGGACTCTGGGTCAAAAGGCCAGTTTCCATACTATATCTTTCTATTACTATGAAAATCAATTCACAGGTTACCATTTTAGTAAATCAGGATGAAAATAATCGTTTGCTGTGCCAAACAACACTTTAGCTAGGAAGTAAAATTTAAGATATACATTTGGAATTAATTTCTTATTAATGGAATTTGCAGATAATCATAATGAACTAAAAGATGAATTTTCAAAATTCAGAAGCAGTGCTGCAAAATAAATTTATGATAGTTTCCAAATATTTTAAGGAAAAAGGTAAAGATAATCTTTTATGCACAATTTATATTATAAACAGTTACATTCCAGGATATTTATTCCCTCTTTAAACTTCAATAACCACAATGCTTGTTTGTAATATGAAGTTACTTACACATAGCTGCTAGATAGTGGAAAAGTCAGAAAATTGAGACCAAGACTGTCAGAAAGCTGTAATCAAACAACTTCCATGAGAAGTAAACTCGTAGGAAGCCATGCTGCTTTTGTTGAACATTTAAACTGACATGCACTAGGATTAGCAGAGATAAAGTCCACTGGACCTGCATCCATACCAGCCTGTGGGATTCAAAGCGTTTTGGCAAATCAGGAAAATGACTGGAGCATTCCACCACACACCAAGTCAAGTAGTAAGTCAAATTCTCATCTTAATGTGTTACCCAGTTTTTTTTTTAATTATGAAGAAATATTAAAACTTATAGTGAAGCATATGGTACAGCATAATTTCAGTTATGAGTACCAATCATTGTTTTTTTTGCACTGAAATGAGATTATGCAAATAGCTCTGTGGGGATTCACTGAAGGATCTGACAGGAAGTCTTGCATTAAGAACACCTAGATCTGCCTTTCAGATTTGCCAGAGAACTCAAACTATTGCAGTCTAATCTTTATCTTCTTACCCTCTTCCCTATCTCTCACACCACATAAGCTTATTTTACTGCTGCAATATATACATAAAATCATACTTGTATAGTTGTGCAACAACTGAATAAGGATCAAACTCCTGACTGTAAATGTGAACAAGTGAAAAAAGTGTCAAGTAGAGAAGATGGAAAGCTGAAGTAAAGCCACTTAGAACCATAATGATACAGCTGCCTGTGGGCTTGTTCCAAATGTGATTCAAGGAAAACTGCAGGACTTTTTTTGGTGAAGGCTATCCAGACAACTCTTCCTTGCCTTTTCATTAATTGAGCAGTACAACAATGTATCAAACCACTTGAAAATTTAGCTTGATACTGCAGCAGCAGGCATTGTAGTGTGGTGATAGAGGCAGGGAGGATAGACTAAATAATTCAGAACTAGTGAGAGCTCTTTTGACAAAGGTTTGGTGAAACCACATGCAAAAGACAAGCTTATAATCAATTATAGCTATCTTGGTATTTTATTACAGCTAAGCTATTCCATATTTAAGTACCTGTGTGAGATGAGAGAAGGGAAAACATTCATAGTATTACACCATTGTTCCTGAAATCAGAACTATGGTATAAACATCTAATACCAGAACCCAAAACTTTTTAAGCAAATTGACCACTGGCAGATGGAATGCCCAAACATGTTTTAATACATTAAAGATTGCATCAGAATTAGAATAAAAATGCATATTTTAATTTAAGTAGTTCAGATTTTATTAATATTAGACAGAAAACCTGGCATGAATAAAGGACAAGGGGGCTTTTTCTAATGATGCAGCCATGTTGATTCAACAACAACAAAAAAAAACGAAAAATGGTCAGAAAATTATTGAAATAAAATGTTGCCATGCAATGCATGGAAATTTTAAAACATTACTAGCCTTTCCTATTAAAAGTTTCAGGACAGGATTTGAAATAGTGACCTATCAATGCTAAAAGCTTACCTACTACCATCATAGGAAGGTTCAGATGCTATGAGGAAATGTGAAAACCACAACACTAAGGATTTCTACAATGTTGCTTACTTTAAGGTTTATACCTTTGTAGAGGGAAAAAGATGTGGTTTATTTTAATACATTAAGACCACAGGTCCCAAATGGGAATAATGTTTTCCCCACCACCCCCAGTAAAATATAAAGTATTTCAATCATATTTTAAGTCTGACAGTTTTCCAATGTTAATGTGTCTGACATTTCTCGCGAGTTGTTGTTGATATATCCTAACCAAAAGTATTCTAATGACTACAATGACTAAAGTAGATAATACTGTATGATTGTTCTGCGCCACTGATCAAAAGTCAATGTCAAGACAAACTGCACAAATTATAACTATAACTCATTTGAAAGACTACACAAGGACTTGAACATGGTCAAAGAATCTGAGCTAGCTAAAATGCAAGCTCCCAACAACAAATACGCTGCTAGTTTTTGGGTGAATAGAAGCAATATAGTTAACTTATTACTGCGAAGGCACACTCCATAGTAAAGCACTTTAAACTTTATACAGAATATCCAAAAAGTTAATGGATATTTGAATTATAATTCCCACCAAAAGGCAATTTTGACCATCTAATGGTTCTTCTTAAGAAGCACACTTGCGAAAAGGGCATAAAAGCTATATTTTGCAACTAAATACTCCATTCTCAACAGATGCAGATAAGGTGTTTTGAATCTGCCCTCTTCATTTCATTTTTTGATTCTTTTATCTTCATGGCTAGAGATACCCAACGATGCCTTCTGATGATTTATCTAGCCTAGTATTCTGAAAATGACATTGTCCAGCCCACAGGCAGCCATAGTAAAACAAAAACTGCTTCCAACATAAAACTCAGCAGGGCAGTTTTACATATTAGCAATGGTTAATACATTGACAACAGAGACTAACTGAATGCCTAGAGATATATTGGTGCCTAGGAACATACAGTAATGCCTGCTAGTTATGGATCAAATGTAGCAGGGCTCAGCAGCTGCACCCGAGGGCCATGGCACTGGCTGCTACTGAATATGCCTTGCACACTTCACATGCTTTGGTATGGCAGTATGTGCAAAATTAAATATCAGGTGGACCTGGAGGGAGCAGTGTGAAGGCAGTGACAAGAAATGGGATTCAATGTTAGGTCTCTGGGAGTGGAGGGAAGTGGAAAACGGAGGAGGAGATGAACAAAAGAGAAAACAAAGTCATATTGGGGCCTTGATCACAAAGCAAGGTTTCTTTCCTCACTTTTTTGTCACCTCAATTTTGCAAAAATACCTCCAAAACCAAAGTTTAATTCGTACTTCTCAAATGGATACAAATATACTACAAAATAAAACTTTCTGCAGGTCTTAAGTTCTCCAGGGGCCTCTAAACTAGGCATAAATGTGCTATCTGGATTCAAAAACTGTATTAAGTGATGTTTACTGACATACAAATGCGCACACAATCATGACAAGTTGTTGGCAACCTTATGTCAGGATCACCTGTATATTTTGTTTCTTTTTCCAATTCATTCCCAGAGATGAGTTAATTCAAGTATTTTTCTGTTTATCATGCTGCCCCATGAGAAAACTTCGAATAGGTGACTAAAATTCAGAAAACAGTGAACAAACTATGCATGGATAGCAGCAAAGCTTTATGAAGGGGAAAGAGAAAGAAAAGGCAGATGAGAAAGAATAAAAGTGTTACACACAAAGAGCCAGACAGGGCGTACTCAGAAACCTTGTCCTTCTGCCGCCAAGTTTAAATGTTACTTGTTCTGATGCACAGTGAAACGCTGCTGAGCCTGTGACAGAGTAACAGAAAAAGGAGGAAAACAGACAACTATAGTCAGAATATTAGTTTTAAAAGCATCGAGGGAGTATGTCACATTGAACATAAAATCTTTTTCATTCTAAAGCTTTTTAATGAAATGCTATTTAGTAGACACACCCAGGCTACCTGCAGAGCTGCTCAGATCATTTGGATGAAAACGTTTGAGAAAATAGTTCTGCAATTCTTTTTGTTCCTCAGGAAATTGCAATTCTAAATGTAGGAATTTATCATCTCCAACCACATATCATTCTTGCTTCAGTTTCTTCTCATTAAAACAAAAAATTTCAATTTGGTTTGATTCTTTTCCAACAATTATTTTCACCATGTAATAGCTTGTCGAGGGCTAATCTTATACTGAGAGATCGCACAGCTACAGCAAAATATTTTGTCATCAAATGTTTTCAAACTGGATACCACAACTTCCTCATCCACCTCATACATTAATCCACTTCAACTGTCCTACTTGCATATAGCATAGCTTCTAAATGTTTCCAGGTTTCTGCCATTGCCTGAATATGTACAGCAGCTGCCCAACAGTTACCATCCAGTGTTCACCTTCAGAGAAATACCCACAACTTACAATGGCAGTTCAGATTAAGTAGCCCCCAGAAATTTTAAATATGTATGTGGAACAATGGAGTATTAGGACCTGTATTGCATAGCAAAATGGCACTGGTCAATCATTCACAAAACCTATGGGCAATTACTTCAATCTTCATTGTTATGAATAATGGAGGCACTCAAAATACAAGTGACTCCTGCATTATGACCATTCAGGAACTTCGCCCTTACAGAATTCACAAATCACTACCTAAAATTTGAGATGTGGAATAAAATTCACTCACAGAATTTGAGGAAAAAAATAAACAATTTTTTTCAACTCTTATTTCTTGAGATATGCACAGATAACACTGCTTCACGTTACAGAAAATCGCATTGCGGACATATGTTTTTAGGAATACAATCTCCCCATGATATGGGGATCACTTGTGGAGGGCAAGACTGTGAATGACACAAATTTAGTTGGTATCAGATACAATCACCAGTTTGTTTGTAACCAACTTTTGAGAGGCATTGACTGAGCTTAACCTGTCAGGCATCTGGCCTGCATAAACCAAAAATATTGAAATAAAATCCTGCCGTGGAAATCTAATGCATGGAGACAAAATTGAGTCTTAGAACTCAAAGTAATTAAGAACCTACCAAAATACATCCACTTTTGTTCCAACAATGGGGGAAGAAAATGTTTAAAATATGGGAGTTCCTTCTTTACGGTAAAGGGAACATTAACACTATCAATTTGTGTTTGGCATTAGATACCAAATCATACATGTATTTATATACATACTGAAATAGAGGAATATTTCTCTTCTTTTTAAAGACTACATTTCTAACTGAATCAAAATATCATTAAAGATAGCCCCATTGAACTTCACAGCACAAAACCAATTCACAAAACAGAAACATTGAAAATTGGCAACATCTGACTATTCCATCTCCTGGCCCAATCCATGGCAGGTTTTGTA
>JARFYF010000029.1:16550198-16567856 GCA_030265395.1 Rhina ancylostomus | reverse complement strand
TAGTTTGCCCTTTTTAATTGGGCCAGCGAGATTTCCAATCTTTTCTTAGTATTTCATAGCTGACAAGGTTGACAATCTAACACAAAGATTTCTAATGAACTATTGCTTCAACTTATCCTGCACGTGAGGTTATTCACCCAGTTGCTTTGTCTGCCTGCAATTCCAACAAGATAAACTGGAAACTTCATTCCTAAAAAGTGATATGAATTGAAGTTCCTATGAATAGAGTTTCATTTATCATTGTCCAAAATTTAATTTAGACAACATTTCTCTTTAGGCCAAACGGTGAAACATCAAAATTGTAAGTTATATCCAGCCAAAGCCCAAAATATTCTAGCTTATGCTCGATTTATCTAATGAATATAGTTAAACAGTATACTGTTTTTCTGTGCCTCACTGTTCTTCAGTTAGATTTTATACAATATCCTGTAAACCAGCAGAAATTAACTCAATTCCACAACACACCATTAAACAAGCTAAGAGAGAGTTAGAAAACAAAGTCCCCCCATCACAACAAAACTCTCAAAATACAAATCAAATTCCCTTCACAGTTTAGCTCTAGTTCTTTAAATAAAAACTTTCCATTTCCTTTCAAACATTCACAAAACCATTAATAATCATCTGTCAAATGCTTGTCAGAAGTCTTCATGAAAAATCAACTGACGCTGGCAGCCCAGGTTTATAGAAATACATTTTGAAACACAGGATTAAGAATACTTGCTTCAAGTTGAAAAACACAAATGAACAATGATCCATAAACCTCAAATGGGACATCAATTATGCATTTTATTACAGCACAGAATTGCTCTCTCAACACATTGTCTGCAAAAATGCACAAACAATAAAGAGATCTCTATAATAGCACATCACCACCTTAACTAGTGCAGTTGCATCTTTTAAGACATTCAGCAAGCTGAAAAGATTGAATTTCCTCAGCCAATTCAATCACTGCAAGTATCTTCTGATGTTGTACATTCTTCATCCATTTTTCACTGGCCAGAAAGAATTACCCAACTACCTCCCTTTTCACTATTCCTCAAGTATTAATATGTCCTTTCCAAATCAGTTTACTTAGGACACTTGAAAGAATTCCAAGTAGATAATTCAAAAAATTTACAAAACAATGAAGTCAGCAGCACAAAGAATGCAACATACAATTGCAGAATGGTAATAAGTGGGTTTGTATTGGCAATTCTTGTGCACTAACCAGTCTCAATCATACAATATAAAGAATGCCTGGACTATTGGCTTCCTTAAGGAAATAACAAGCTTAACAATGTTTAAGTATCCAGCCTGCTCCTGTACACCTCATGCCAATTATGTAATAGAGAATTTTTTTTAAATTATTGCTCACCTAAAGAAACTGAGTAGAAGATGTCAGGAGCCAAGTTTCAAATAGGTAACAATCAATATTTCGATGAGGTCAAGGCTAACAGAATAGACAAAATGGAACCCATGCAGCTAAAATAGCTTTATTTTCAAAAGATACTAGATAAAGCCTCAAAGAAAGTTGCAAAGAGAAAGTTAAATGAATGGACAAGGTAGCAACAAATGGAGAGGACTGCCAATTAGGGCAAAACAAAACTACTGGATGAATTCAGTGAGTCAGGCAGCATCTGTTGAAGCAGAAGTTTTGTGTTATTTCAAAAAAACTTTAGTCATTATACACAAAAAGAAAAAAGTGCAAAACTGTCATATGGTCAAAAATTCAGTACTGTTAATAATAAAAATTGTAGCACTATTGCCACTCATGTGCCGCCCCCCCCCCCCCGGGCGTTACTCTCTTTCATCATCTTGAGGGGGTTGGGAGAGGTGTAGAGAGGAAATAGCCAGTATAAAAAGGTGAGGGGCAGGAGCTGGCAAGCAATAGGTGGAACCTGGCAAGGGGGGGGGGGGGTGGAAGAGAAGGTGGGCAGATTGTACCAGGTGGGGGACAGATGGGTGGAGGTAGAAACAGACTGGAAAATGATTAGTGGAGACAACAAAGGGGTGCAGATTCTGGAATTTGATATGGAACCAGTGGGGGAAGGGATAGGAGACCCAGTGGGTTAAGTGTGTGGGTGATATACAGATGGAATCACCTGCCAGCTCCTGAATCACCCTACCACCTCACATCTTTCTACTGGCTACCTGCCTTCTACACTCTCAGACATAGGGTCTCAACCAGAATCACTGATTCTCCCTTTGCCTCCACAAATGTTGCTTCACCCACTGAGTTCCTCCAGCAGTTTGTTTTTTGCTCCAGATTCCAGCATCCACAATCTAACATTAGCCATTTAGGACTAAGTAGAAGCAAAGCTTGACATAAATGGATATAAATCTTGATTTCTTAACCCCAGTTGATCAGATATTCAATCTCTGAGTACAGTCAACAGTGAGGTTGACACTATTTAAACACTGAAGAAATGTGAGAATTGAGCAATTAGTAAAATTCAAAGACCAGATGAAAGATTTCAGTGGAAAGCCAGCCTGATTTGAAAGTGAATGGCAAATTCTTCAATTTCTTATCTTTGTAGTGTGCAAAAGTATATAAATGCATATCGTACCGTGCTTCTGAAATTTAGATCTATTTCTTAAATGGAGTATAACACACATACATTACTACATCAAACATTTAGCATGTGCAACCATGAATGAAGTTCTATCCACAAATCAGTGCACTTGGTCAGTCTTTTTATTGAAGAACCAGAAGTTTGGAAAAACTGATTGTTTTCCTGCATTCAACCAATATTTAACAGCAACAAAACATTGTGACATTAAAGGGGCTAGACAAAATAACATATTGAGGATTACATCATAATGATGCTGTACTTATCAAATCAGTCCTTCAACTTAAAGAAAAAAGTCACACCTTAGCTTATTTTCATTTAATTAAGTTGCAGCAGTGGGAGAGCATTCAAGGTAGTAATCACAATTTGGTTACGTTTAGTATCATGAGAAAAGATAAAGATAGGTCAGAAGTGAAATTTCAATTTCAGAGCAAGGATAAAGGTATGACTTCACAAAAGTGGATAAAAACAACTAAGGTTAATCATCATCACAGCAGTGGAATACACAAGAAACAGAATATTCAGAACAAATATGCTCCAATTGAGAAAAATGGTGGAGTTCTCAATACAAGAACTCACAAAGATCGCACCAAGGCACCAACCTTTGGATGTTGAGGAGCATACAAGATGGAATAAGCCAAAAGAAAAGCTTGAACATCGAAAGAAACAACAAAGCTAAAAGTAGACAAGAGATTCTGCAGGTGCTGGAATCTGAAGCAACAAACACACAAAATGCTGGTGGAACTCAACATGTCAGGCAGCATCTATGGAGGGAAATAAACAGTTGACGATTTGGGTCAAGATCCCGACTAAAAGTGGAGTTTTAAAATAGAGAAAGAAGCTAGGGAGGATAAAGGGTACATGAAAAAATTAGCAAATCTAAAAACAAAAATCAAGAAAAATCAAAATCAAATATTGGCTTACAAGTAGATAAAAGGGAAAGGGGATAAAGAGTAAGGGTTTATTAAAATTCAAAACATTAGCCCAAGTCAAGAGGTATAACAGGTTTTTTTTAGAAATGTCTTCACGAGTGGAGGTGGGAACAGAAGGGAAACAAAAACAATGGATTTGAAAATATGAAATATCCAATTAAGAAATATTATCTAGCACCTTTAAGAATGTCCAAGATCACTTGATCCTAATGAAGCACATACCACATGAAAACAAAATTGCTGGAAACAGTCAGGCAGCATCTCTAGAAACAGAAACAAAATTAATGTTTCAAGTCAAAGATCCTTCATTCAATTTCCAGTATCAGTTTCTTTGTCCCTCCATTTTAATTTACAAAAGCATATCCCAGGCTGTTAAAAGTGAAAATAGACCGAGACCTTGATTTCTAATACTCTGCAGCTACAGAATTGTTGGTAGGCTGCACAATACTACAAATGTAATATTTATGTTTAAAAAGTCAAGAAAGGGATTGAATGAGTAATTATAAGTCAGTCTAATAGTGTTAGGAAAAATACAGGAAAAAATTGAACAATACAAATCACTTATGACATCGCAGTTTAATCAAAGATAGTATGCATCTGATAAGCAAAAGGTACTAAATTCACATTAATGATATTTTTGTTAAGGTTACAGGAGGAACAGATGAAGATAGACCATTTCATGTGTAGTCTAACTTTTATGTCCGGATTTTAGCAAGACATTTGACGAGATCCCACATGGGAGACTAATTATGTAAGTAAAAGCAACTTGAATGGAAAATTGTTCAAATTGGCTAAAATTAAAAAAAGGGTTAACAGAAGTTTAGGGAATAGGAAGACTATACAAAGTAGATTCACTGATTTGTCAATAATTCAAGCTACTAAAATTGCCCTTCTGGATGAAGAAAATAGTAAGCAGTAGAAGATAACATACTGGTGTAGTGGATGATGAAGTCATAAATGAAGTTTAATCCATGAAAGAACATTGCATATGGAAAAAGAAATAAGGGGAAGATGTACAATACATGACAGGTCCCTTCTCAGTGCAGAGGAACATAGAGATAGAAACAAAGTGCTAGAAACATCCAGCAAGCCAGACAACATTCACAGAAAGAGAAAGTTATTGTTACAGATCAAAGATCCCTCATCAAAACTGATAAAACTAGCTAAGTGTGGTGGGAGACAGATGGTTAGAATGAAAAGAATCTCTCTGATATGGCAAGGTTAAGGTTGCCATGGTGATTACCTGTTGGTTGATAGTTCAATAAGAGATTGAGTTAGGGGAGACAAAGTACACTCCATACTTCAACAGTTTCCAATGCTCTCATCCCAACCAGCTCATTTTACCAGGGATGTATAATGCCTCTACATTTTCCATCCCCATATCTTTCCTGAAGAATTTCAACTTCTTCCTCTCAACCAACACACTTCATTTGCTTGGCTGAATTTGATCTCAAACTAAACAACATCTTCTTCAGCTCTCCTCAGTTTCTCCAAATTAAAAAAGTATAGCAATGGGCCCAAGCTATTATTGCACAATACACAGAACTGACCCCAGTTCAGGCCTGCTTGAGGCTCCCTCTATCAACATTTCTAGTACAGTGATGATTGTATTGGTGCTGCTTCCTGCACTTGTACAGAACTCCAAAATTTTGTTACTTTTACTGTCATGTTCCAACATTCTCCCCTTCACATGGTCCTCCACTTACTCATTTCCTGAGATATTTCCAAGAGGATAAATTAGCAACAAATATCATTTACAAGCCCAAAGATTTTTTTGTTTTACAGCTATCTCAACCACACTTCCTCCAAACATGCCTCCTGCAAGGACCCATCTACACCAATTTGACTTCCCACACATGCCTCAGTTGTTTACTTTCTTGCTGAACCATGGCTTCCACAATACCATCGTTGACCGAACCCTTAACTGCATCTTATTTATTTTCTGCATCTCTACATTCACCTCTTTTCTTCCAGGACAGATAATTATGATAGAGTTCCTCAGATCCTCACTTTCCATCCCACCAACATCTATGTTCAATGGATTATCTTTCACAATGCCCATCACCAATGAGATGTCACCACCAGACACATCTTTCCAAAGGGACCATTTCCTTTGAAATTCCTTGTTACAATCTTCCAATTCCACTTCTCGTTGCATTTTCTTATGCAACCACGAAAGATGCAACACGTCCTTTCACCTTTACTCTCCTCACTATCCAGGAACCCCAAATGATCCTTTTACATAAAGCAGTGATTCACTTGCACCTCCAAACCAGCAAACTGCATTTGATGCTCACAATATTGTCTCCTCCATGTTGGAGAAACCAAATGCAGATGGGGGGGGGGGGAGAAAAGAGGAGAAAAGAGACCCCACGTTGGAGAGCAGCTGTGTTCAGTCCACAGGAGTGATCGTGAGCTTCCTGCTGCCTGTCACTTGAATTCTCCATCCAACTCCTCCCAACTTCTGTCTGTAACCCCCTTCACTGTTTTAACAAGGACCAACAGGTGCTCAAGGAACAATACCACATCTTCCATCTGGGTATATCTTAGCATTCCAAGCTCAATACTGAATTCAGAAACTTCAGGTAACTCATTTTCTCTCTTTGTATCAGATCTAACCAGTTCCAATGTAGGACAACCACCTGTAATTTGACTTAATTTTTCTCTTTTTACTTGCATGGCCTGACCTGCTGCAGCTTTCATCTTCCCTTTGTTTGGGTTCTCTCTCTCTGTCTTCATTAACCTACTAACCAGATGGCTTCATCAAAAGTTTATCACCATGGCAACACCAGCTTCACCCTATCAGAGGTATTCCTTTTGTCCAATCCATCCCCTGCACTCTCTACAAGTTGTTTTCTCACTTTTCCATTTCAATGAAACACCTTCAACCTAGAACATTACTTCTTTTTTCAGAGACTGCCTGACCCAAATGAATGTTTGCAGCAATTTCATATTTCCAGTATCTGCAATTTTTTACTACTTTCAGAGGAACACAAGGATTCCAAGTGTATATGCACAAATCCTTAGAGACACAGGAGAAATGGATAAAGTAGTTTTGATGGCATACAGGATACTTGGCTTTACTGGCTGAGGCACCAAATACCAGGGAGGACATAGCTAGAGAGATGTGTAGAGTTCTGGTCACCATATTATAGGATGAATATGATACCACTAGAGGGTGCAGAGGAGATTTACGAGGATGTTGCCGGCTTGCCAAATTTTAGTTATGAAGTGAGATTAGCTAGGCTGGGTCTTTTATTCTTTGGAGCAAAGGAAATTTTATGAAAGTATGAAAATTACAAGAAACCCAGCTTGTGTATATAAAAAGAGTCTAATAACTTATTATTCATTTTGCAAGTAGCATCACTGGTAAATCTAACATTTTTAGCCCTTAGGGTTGTGGTGAGTCCCTTGAAAACACCAGTCTTTTGTTAGTTGAGTAACACCACAGTGTTCTAAGTAGGAAACTCCTGGATTTAGATTCAATGATCATGAAGCAAGCATGATATTTCCAAATCAATTTTCAATTTGGGTGACAACAGCCACAAACACCTGTAGTCCAAACATCAGCCCATGCCCAAGATGTTTTAAGTCTATGAACATAAATAGCTTCATTTTCTGAGTAGCAAATTAAATTTAACATTACAAGTTTTGACAATGGCCTCACATTCAAACTTTGTAGCCATTTTTGGGTAATCATTTTAATACTTCTAAATTGCCAGCCAACATTCTGCACAGAAAATATTCTTTGGGAAAATAAGATCAATTTAAAATGTAGCGCCCTGAACGTAACTATTTACTTAAAATGTTAATGCATAAAGCACAAAAATATAAAACCCACAATAATTCAAACAACAACCTGAGTATTAGTAAAAAAAAAATCACTGAAAGTAGAAAATACATGAAATATTTAGTGGGTCAGACATCAATGGTGTAAAGGGGAAGGTAAAATTAACAACTCAAATTGATGCTATTTAACCAGAAAAAAATTGCTATGCATGTCTGGAATACATCTCCAAGTCACACTAACATGGCATGAGAACTTCCAAAACTGACACATTGCAAGAGAAGTTGAAATTGAAACCAGATTGAAAGTTATGAATAATTAAATATTTTGGAGCCTACTTCAGACTTCATTGCTGCTATTCAAGTTTCCCTGGAGCTCTGAAAAGCTAGCAATGAAAGGGATACAGAACTAAGAAGCTATCCAAGGTAGGTGATTTTGTTAGCACTCTTCACAGGCCACATGAGCAGGAACTGTCACCCCCAGCCTTTCTGGAAGCAGTTGGCCAAAATCAATGACTTTCCCATGTCTTCAGCCAGGTGAAAGCATTAATCTACATATAATTCCCCGACTCATTCTACCCCTACTCCCATCCTAGCCCTATCCTTTTCCAGCCCACGATGCAAGTAAATACCTTCCTCTTAACCTCAATTATTGCCCTTCCAGCTGTGTTTCCTTCTATCACCACCTGTTCATAAGTTAAATAGAAGACACAGAAGTTCAGTGATATCTTCACATATAAATTCTTCTTGCATTTTTGAACTTCCACTGTATCCAACATTTACATGAGTCACTGCAAAGGCAGCACTGCACTGAGATGCAGCCTAATCAAATGCTGTCATATTCATGCCCATCTTCATAAAAAATCGTCAGACATATCCCCCGCGCTTAGAGTTATGTTAGAAGTTCTGCTAGGTATCAATCCCTCAATATTAAAACAAATTATCTGATCACTTTCTGTTAATTGTGTGACATTAAATGTCACAATAGTGTGACTAATGCAAATATCTGCACAAACTAGCAGACATTTCCTGCATTAAACTAAAATTTCTAAAAAAAATCATTAACCTTTCAGAATGATAACATGCATTAATAAAAATATGCAAATACACAGACAAGGCATTCACTACAATCTCTTGAATAACTACAGTGCTGCACAATTAATCAGTGATCAGAAATGTTTACTGAAGGTCAAACATTTTAGACATCACAAAAAAAAATTGTACAAAGCATCAATTTATGAAGGTCCCCAATTCAGTATCCACTCTGTCCCACATTAGCTGATTTAGGTAATGATGATGGTAGAAGCCCAAAAACCTGAACACTCAACAATGTAGCACAAAAGACTCCCAATTCAGCTGAGAATTTGCTAATGCCTATTAGAATTCTTTAGTCATCCAATATTAATGCATCAACCATAGCCAAAACTACCAATGCCTACTATCTAGGTTTACACAGAGAAATTATAGATAGTCATTATTGAAATAAAATCTGAGCAAGGCAAAAGAGAAAAGTCAGCTCAAGTAAAGCAATTAGCCTTTTAAGTAAATATAAATACTTATTTTAAAAAAGCCAGACTTTCTCTTCTTCAAATTATGCTTCTATGCAGCAAGGATCATTGTCAATCAACCCGAGTTTAAGTATCAAGTAAAATTTGACACTATCTTTGGTACTGCTAGGTTTCCCTCACTCAACAGGGTCAACGCTGATGTAACATGAAATATACAGAGAACGATCTTAATTATTCCAAACTGGACCTCGTGCGGAAGCATGAAATTTACCTGCAATTCACACCAAGCTACTTCAACAGTTGTTTCCGTGTCTAGACCCTTATAGACAGTTTTGAAAGATCCTCTCCCAATTTCTATGTCAAACTTCAAAAACCTCCCATCAGGGGAAGTTGCCACAGCCTTTGTCTCTATTTCTTCATTATCCTCCTGCGCCTTCCTCTCGAGATTCCTTGCCTCCTCCGCCTCTCGGTTCTCCGCACTGTCCTCTTCACTGACTTTCGACTCGACCTCCTCCTTGATTGGAACAGTTTTTTGTTTTTTTCTGTCTTTGCTGACGATGCCGCCAGCTGTATTCACAGCATGATTGCAAACGTAGACATCGGGTGGACGGATAGAGGGCCGAGATGGTTCATCGCCAATACCTGCGACCCTGCTTCCATCTTTCACACTGCCATCAGTGCAATTTTCGCATTTGTCTTCGCCAATTACAGGAACTGCAGTGGACACTGGGTCAACAGGAGTTGTTTGTATTGGAGGCGGTGCTTCGCTATTATTAGTAACACCACTTATTAATATGGTTGCATTGTCCGATTCAGGCGGAGAAACGATAATGCTGGTCTTACTGGGCAAGTGGTCCAATGCGGTTACGTTGGAATCGCAGATCACACTCCTCCTAATAAAACGTTGGTGCTCTGCTTTGCTGTCCTTGTCCATTGTATGCCTCCGCCTCTTGAGGGCGTTGAACTCTTCCTTTTTTCTCATACTTACTCCAAAGCGTTCTCCTATTGTCGTATCAGAACTGGAATTGGTACCATTTTTAGGAGGACGCAATAATGAACCAATTTTGTCTGCGCTTTCTGACATTGCCACAAGAAAACCGATTGTCAATCGGCTTCAAAACAAAACAAAATGCAGCGGTTCCTCTCTAACCCAAAATTTCAACGCAAGGGAAATGCAATCTTTTTAAATTAACTACAAGGAGACGATTGCAAACCGATTTTTTTTAAATACAAAATAATTCCATACTTTTTTTGTGCAAAGGGTCGGATCCCTGGAACACTGACGTTCCCTTAAAAGAGAGGCAAAAAATACTGTCCGTCTCAGTCAGTTGCAATGCAGCGTGATAAACGTGGACCATCTGATGTGATCCGTCCATCCTTAATTTAAAATTCCGAAACTGCTTTCATTCAGTCTCAATTTCTCAGGAGAGTAAAGGAATTTAAAATGGAAAAGAGACTGTCGGTGAAAACAGTCAAAATAGTTCCTTTTTTCCTCAATTTAAGGTCCAAAAATTATTTTTAACTTGTTCCTCCTCCAAAAAAAAGCACAATCAAGGTAACGATCTGTACAGTTCCCTTTAACAGCAGAGCAGCTCTACGGTTACAGCGAATATGTGGAGACTTTTTTTTAAAACATCGATGATGTACAGCGCCACAACTGTTCCGTCGATGTCCGTAAAGGCTCTGGTTCCAGAGCTTTCAAAATGGATGCGATGAATCTGTCGAGCTTTTCTTAAAAAGTCAAGAAATGATGATGACAAGAAAGGACCGTCCGCACTGCCGCTCAGGAATGGCCTGGGAGCAACAATAGAAACCACAGGGCAAGATCAAGCTGCCCGGGGAGAGGCTCTCACTGCGGTCCCTTCCACATACGTAACATCCCGGCTTCTTCCTCTCTTCCACTGGAACCGATTTTTCAACAAAAGAAAATCACCAATAGTCCACTTCTAACAAATGGTAGAAGTTCGAATCCGGGCCCCCCACGTAAGAAGAGGGGGGCAAAGATGGGTGCCTATCCCGCCTGTCAGAACAGAGATACACACGCTCCTTTCTTCCCAGCTGTAAATGGCGGACACACTCTCTTCCACTCACTGACTGAGACCTACCGAGAAGCTCGGCGCTCGAGCTCAAGGCGTCAAACTCACGTGCGTGATACCCGCCGCAGGGGGTGGATGGGAAACGTAGTTTTAACTTTCCAACGGCCGCCATTGAGATGCAATACAATTTGAACCACGCAAAAAAAAACACTTGGACTACAATTCCCACCATGCAGCGGGGGCATTTCGGTTGGTGGCGTTTATTTTCCCCGCCTACTTTGCGCGGGGAGAGCTGCGAGCACGTTGGGGCCGGCACGTGATGTGGACAATGGGGTGGATGAGGAGGATGTGCCGAGTGCGCCAAGGGAGGGGTGAGGCGCCTTCCCAAGGCTCGGTCATTCATTTATCCACCTCAGTTCTCAAAGAGAAAGTACCGGCTTTATGGGGGAAAAAATGTGCAGCCACCGTCCCCTCGTCCATTGTTCACGGAAACATATCGGTGCGTGATGGCGTGATAGTGACATTCTCTCTTGGACAGTCTGCTGCCTGGAATTAAATAAAACTGCTGGAAGTGAACCCAGTCCGAAATAAACATGTAGGATACTCGCCGCGATACCTGGAGAGACAAGGCAGGTTACTATAACCTTTACAATGTATTTCATTGATCAGAATACGTTTTATTTCAATTTCCGGTGCCAAGGTTCTCTTGGGTATTGCACCACGGAGAAGAAGGAATTAAAACGAAATCTTGGTGAAACGTGTCATTTTCATTTGCCTTCCTACACATCTTAAATTGTTAGAATATTTATTCTGCACATCATGGAAATTAGAGGATTACGGGAATGAGGAGGTAACATGGACAAGACACGGGATCGACTAGGATTTTATTGAACGGCAGGACAGGATCGAAAGACCGCATGGCCTACTCCGACTTTTCTTTGTTAATGGCCTTGGGTCTGCACACCAGCGGTTTAATAAGCGCCATTGCTAGGTTATGGGCCAACTTTTACAGATGGGAGTGTACGTGAGATTTCCAATGTAAATTGGACATAATACTTTCATATAAAAAAACTATTACTTTAGTTAAGCTAGTTAATCTCCCAAACAACGGAATACATTAATGGGCTCCTATATGGAAAAATGTATGAGAACAGACACATATAACACATTGTAAATCTTCACTTGGTATATCTTGGAAACCCCAGCTGAGGTCAGAAGCTTCCTGTATGTATGGTTCCTGGTGCTAACTCATTTTCTAACTATGTTTTGTAACGATTATTAAGATTGGGGTAATTTTCACTGGAGGCATTAGCAGGATGCTATTCTTACAGCCGGAGGTAGGGTGGTTGAACAGGTAGAAATGATTTATATCTTGATTGGTGAATGTCAGAAATTGAAAGAGTCATCTATAAACAGTTTACACATCCTACCACTATCAGAAAATTAAGCAGCATATGGAAGGCTTAAATATTTAGTGCATAGTTATCCCCACATTACTATTTGAATATCATTACTGAAATATTACAAAAGTTAGAGTAAATCAAAATCGATGGCCCCAATGCTTTAGGTTTGCGTGAGAAACATACAAATAATCCATCTTCCCACAGTATTGTTCTTGGCTCATTGTATGTTGGATACTTTTCATATTCCTTTTAACAAACTCATTTTTATGGTGAATGGACTTAGATAAGAAGAAGCTAAAAGTTGAAGCATAGTCCAACATGGGACTGTGGAAACCAAGGAGCATCCTTTGAACACTTGGGTCATTCTCCAGATGAATATTTTCTATTTGCTCCTAACTGCCAGAGCCATAGATGAACAACACAGATCTGGAAATTTAATTTTGCTTTCTGAGCTATCATACAAAAATAAGTGCCAAATCAACTTAAATTTTAATCATAAATTGGCTTGTTATTAATGATAGCTCAAAAACTGGAAGCTATTAGCTAGAAATGAAGGAGGAGGAATACTGCATCAATGCAGTAATGTGCAATGCAGTTAGTGTTGAGGCATTGTGAAGGATTAAAACGAAGGGAACATTTCTCTGAACCAAGCCCATACTTCCTAGAAAACCTGGATGTAGGAAATATAAAAATGATTACTATCCAGCATATAACTTCTTGCTTTGAAAATCACAAATTTCTCGGTTTCTTAAGAATCAGAGAGTTTTATCATGCCATATTTGTTACTTTGATATTTTAAAGAAACAAAATGGCTAACGTTATATTACTATTATGGTATAAGTAACCTATAGTTATGTTTTAGGGATTTGCATTTAATTCAGCATCACTAGTCACTCTGACAAACGGACCACTGGTGCCCCATAATTTGGAATATGCTGTTAACTGCCAAACAACTCAAAAATTAAACAAAAAAAGCTTTGAAACTGAACACTGGCCTATTGGTTTTGTGGCTTTCTTAAAATTTAGTGAGTGTCTCTGGCAAGCAGGCATTAATTTCCTGTCCGTATTAGCACTTGTGAAGCTGGTGGTGAGGATTATCTTGAATCACTGCAATCCTTCTGTTAAAGTACCAGGATTTAGACCCAGAGTAATAGCAATGCATTTTCTAGATGGTAACAATGTGGCCTCTGTGCACCAGTGGTGAAAGAAAGTAATTTTTAGATTGGTAAATGAGGTATCAATCAAACATGATGCTTTGTCATGGATGGTATTAACCTACCTGCGTGTTGTTGGTGCTGCGCTCATCCAAGTGAGTGGAGAGTTTTCCATGTAATTCCTGAAATGAGCCTTGTAGATAATGGGAAGGTTTAGGGTGTCAAGAGGTGAGTCACTTGTGGTAGGACACCTGCCTCTGACTTGCTTTTATTCCCTCAGTATTTATGTAGCTGGTCCAGTTGAGTTTCTGCTCAATGGTGACACCCACCTCCACCTCCCGTCCCCCCCAGCAGGTTGGTGTTAGGGCACTTGGTCATGGCAATGCCATTGAAGACCAATGTTTGGTGGGGACACCCATTCTTAAGGAAGATGGTTATTGTCACTTTGGTGGCAGTGTTCCTGGCCACATATCAGCTCATGCCTGAATATTGTCTAGGTCTTGCCACAAGTTAGCATGGACTGCTTAATTTTCTGAGGAGTTGTAAGTCAGATTGAACACTCTGCAATAATCACTGGACACCCTACTTCTGACCCTGTTATTGGAAGGAAGGCCATTGAAGAAGCCTCTGACAATGGTTGGGCTCAGGACAATAGCCTGAGGATCTCCTGCAGTCATATCCTGGGGCTGGGTTATTTGAACTCCAACAACCAGAACTATCTTCTTTTCTGGAAGCTATGATTCCAACCTTGGAGTGTGTTCACTTTGATACCCTTGACTTATGTTTTACTCAGGCTCATTGACGCCTCACTCAATCAAATGCTGCTTTGGTGTCAAAGGCAGTCACTCACACCTCACCTTCAGAAATCAACTCTTTGGTCCATGTTTGGACCTAGGCTGTAATAAGGCCGGGATTCTAAATATCCCAGCAAAACCACACTAGACATCCATTTTGCTATATGGTATTACCATCAAATTTAAAGG
Source organism: Rhina ancylostomus (assembly GCA_030265395.1). Taxonomy (NCBI): domain Eukaryota; kingdom Metazoa; phylum Chordata; class Chondrichthyes; order Rhinopristiformes; family Rhinidae; genus Rhina; species Rhina ancylostomus. Next base: position 16,553,505 of record JARFYF010000029.1, on the reverse strand, counting down.
GATAATTTCAGTTCACAGCAGCAGCCCATAAGTGGGCATTGACTTACTGTAGGTTATCATCAGCTACAGAGTGATTTTGTACTACAATCTGTAACCTCAAGCACAACATATCTCTCTCAATCTACCAGAATCACTGCTAGTTCAATGAAGAATGTAAAAGGACCTATACTGTAAGTCAGGTGACAAAAACAAAGCTAAAGCACTGATAATCAACTTAGAATGGAAGTAGGTGATCTGTCTCAGGCTTCTCTTTGAAGTCCCCATCATCACAGAAGCTACTTATCAGCCCATACCTGAAAGTCATCTGATTCTTGCTACATATAAGTTTGATCTGCTTCATTATCTGAAGAGTCATGAATAGAATCGAACACTGTAGTCCGAAAATCCCCATTTATGATATTGTTGAGGAAAGGTCATTGATGAAGCATTTCAATACAATTCACCCTTAAACATCTTGAGAAATTCCTACAATGATGCCCTGGACTGAGATGATTGATCAAGGCTGGATATCAGACAAGCAATCAAACCACAGAATAGATAAACCAAAAGAAGCAATGAAGGTACAGCTGGGTGTTATCAGCATTATTGTGCAAGCTAGCCCCATGGTCGTGAACAAGCTTGCTCCAACTAACGTGTAGATGAGAATGACGAAAATCGGAATAGAGATCTTTGAGTGTGAGATTCTGGGGTTGATAGCATAGGAAACCATTTACAGATATGTACCAGCAACATTGAGACAGGTAAGAGTGGAACCAAGTAAGAAAGACCCACAGAGTTGGAAAAAATGGAGAAAGAAAAGTAGAGAAGGCTGAATGTCAAAGGGTGCAGAGAAACTCAGCATGATGAAAAGTGATAAAGGAGCTGGTCATAATCGGGGAGGCTGTTATTTGTGACTGTGGTTATGGATGTTTTAGTGGTATGGGACAGGGAAAAATCTTTCAAAAGGGATTGGTAGGAAATTGCGCAAATTTCAGAGCCTCAGAAAATCTCTATCGGCTGTTAGTTGTGAAAAAGATTGCAGTCCACAACCTCAGATTTACTGAGTATATGTGTAGCTTTGATTTAAAAAAGAAAAATATTTCTCTACATGGTAGACATCTGAATAAATCAATACTTCAAAATGTTCTTCAAATATTGTGGTTTTCAATCTGAGATTAATACAGTTTTTCAATTAATTTCAGTAATAATGTAAAAGTGGAATGAAATACTAGCAACCTTTACACCATTGTAGGAGTGAAACATAAAGCAATGTACAGGATTTATTCACACTAACCATTACAATATCTCATGTGACCTTGGCTCAAAGAGTCACAAAGGAAATGCAGCAAGATATAGAACTCACAAGCAGTGTACAATAACAAAGATGCAAAAGCCATTGTTTTAAAGGAAGGAAAGCAAAAACCTAACAGACCAAGATAACATGCTTAAACCACATATTTCCTCCACCGTCTTGCTGCAAAACATTACAGCTAATTTCAGCTGACATCCATTTGTCATAGAAAATGTGTGCCTCATTCATGCCATGTGTTTTAATAGCTCTTCAATGTTTTCAAATACATCCTAGCTGTAGCACTGAAGAACTGCACTCTGGAATAAGCTACATCTCAAGCCAAGTTGTTCCTATACAGTAACAACACTGGTATCTACCCAACCATGTGTAGAATTGCCCAGGTACATCCTGTTCACAAAAAGCAGACAAATTGAATCCAGCAAATCGATCTTCTCTCCATCAGCTGCAAAGTAATGGAATCTGCCATCGACAGTGCTATCAAGCAGCACTTACTCATCATTAACCAATTACCAATGCCCAGTTTGGATTTCATCAGGATCAGTCAGCAGAGTCCTAGTCCAAATATGGACCAGAGCTGAATTCTCGAGGAGAGATGACAGTAATTGGTCTCGACACCAAAGCAGCTGATGGCTGAGTGTGGAAAAGAAGAGTCTTGGTAAAACGGAAGTTAATTTTACTCTTAACTCATCAATAAATGAAGCAGCCTATGCCTGCATGCAACAAGACCCAAACAACATTCAAGCATAGGCTGATATGTGAGAGTAAATTTGAGCCAAAAATCCCATTCAATGACCATCTTCAACAAGAGAGAGTCTAACCAGAGGTCCTTGACATTATCATTGCTGAGTCTCCCACCATCTACATACAAAAGGTTAATGTTGACCAGAAACTCATTTGGACAAGCAGCAAAAATACCAAGGCTACAAGAACTGGTTGGAGACTGGGTATACTGTTGTGAGTGACACACCCCCTGACATCCCAAGGCCTTTTCACCATCTACAAAGTAGAATTCAAGAGCATGATGAAATACTCTCCACTTGCTTGCATGAGTGCAACAGCAACAATTCTCAAGAAGCTGAATGCCATCCAAGACAAACTTATCCACTTGATCAGCACCCTGTCAACCATCCTAAACCATCAGTGCACACTGCCTGCTGTGTCTACCATCTCTGAAGTGCAGTGCACTTACTTCTCGGAAAGGCAAAAGTTATCAATTTTAGTTTCTGTCTCAAACTCAGTCCCTTAGTCAGCAATGCTATCCCTCTCCTTGACTGAAACTAAACTAGAAATTTGCAACTTTGATTTATATTTGGCATCTAATATTCACTCCACCACATTAAACATTTCAACTACTGTGGTATTTATAATTCCACTCCTGCCATTAGCACCTTTGCTGCTTAAATTCCCTGGACCTGACTCCCAAAGCATGCCCATCTCATTCCATTCTTCATTAACTTGAAGCCTTTCTAGGTGCTATCTGTGTCCTGCTATCTGCGTCCTCGCTTGCTTTGTCCCATTCACTATCACCCCTGTACTTGTTGGTCAACTGTTAAGCAAAAGGTCAAATTAAAAATTTTCATGCTGGCTTTCAACTTCTTGCATGGATTTGTCCCTTCCTTATTTTATAATTCCTTCCTGCTCTAAGGACCCCTGAGACCTCTGCTCTCCTCTTATTCTGGCCTTTTCATCAACTGACTTTCACTGCTCCACCATTGATGGTGCTTTCTTCTTTTGTCCAGTTCCTCAGCTCTGGAATTCCCTTTCCAAACTTATCTGCCTCCATGTCTCTTTGATCCTCTAAAACTCACCAGGGCAGGGCTGGATATTTGGCTGTCACCAGGGCAGGAATGGATATTGAATATTTCTGGATTTCAGTGTTTTAGAAGGAATGGGGGGAGGGGTGAGAAGAGGAGGAGGGGTGGCGTTACTGGTCAGGGACACTATTACAGCTGCAAAAAGGGTGGATAATGTAGAAGGATCCTCTCTAGAGTCAGTATGGGTGGAAGTTAGGAACAA
>JARFYF010000029.1:16504415-16515247 GCA_030265395.1 Rhina ancylostomus | reverse complement strand
TCTCCCCTTGGATTCCTTCTTCTTCAGCCCTTTGCCTCTTCTACCTGTCACCCTTCAGCTTATTATATCCTCTCCGCCTTCCCCACCCACCTACCATCTCCCTCTCACCTGGACTCGCCTATTACCTAAACTCACCTGTCCCCTGCCTGTGTGTGCTCCTTCCCCTCCCCCCACCTTCTTATTCTGGCACCTCTTCCTTTCCAGTCCCGATGAAGGGTCTCAGCCCAAAACCTCGACTGTTTACTTCCCTCCATGGATGCTGCCTGACCTGCTGAGTTCCTCCAGCACTTCTTGTGTATTGCTCCAGATTCCAGCTTCTGCAGAATTTCTTGTGTCTCTGGTGGACAACTTGTTGTACTTGAGGTGATGTATTGCACAGGGAAGATAAAAGTTTAGTGCTTCCCATGTACCTAATGGAAAGTGCTAAGCAGGCTCACAGTTAGCATCTGGCAAAAGAATAACAGTAATCCATAGAGAGTTGTGCCAACAGGGAATTTTAGTTTAGGACTTGTTCTTATTGCTACATTGGCACTCAACCATAGCCAATAGTTATAAATCTGGATTTAGAGAGGATTATTGTTGTCACTACATTTTTTTCAATTCTCTATGCAGGTGCCAGGAAATCAGTGCCTCTCAGATTAGACAAATGTAGGTAGAGCTATAAACAGGCCAAGACAATTTTGTTTTTAAATGGACTAAAGAAATAAGGAAGTAATGAAGAATGTAATCACATGGATTAAACCACAGTTAGAACAATTTATGCATTTTTGGCTGTCCATTATTGAAAGAGAGGACATAGTATAGGTTCAGTAGGAGGAAACTCCAGACATGTTGAGCAGGATGGCTTCCTTTGGTACTTTAGTCTTTTGAGAAGTTGAAAAGATTGAGATTCCAGGAGGAGGCTGGAGAAATGAAGTCATAGACGGACATAGAAATTATGAAGATAATTTAAAGTTAGGGAATCAATTTTGAATAATTTTTTTCTTCACAAGAGTTTTATGCTACACAATTTTCTCGAACGGCAAAATATGTTAGGTGGCTGCCAAAAAATTCTCCAGCTGACAGCTCAGAGGTGTGGTGAAATGTTCAGTGGTGACTTGTGTTTTCTTTGCTTTGTTGCTTAGAGCAACTTCTTCATCTGAACACAAAGCCTAGGTGGCTTTGTTAACATTGTGCAAAGATGTGAATCCATGTCCCATCTTAAGCATTGCACCTCAGCATGCAGGACAGGACCAGTTTATTTTCAGAACACAAAGGTGAAGGGCAGGTGTTGCAACTCTTTCAAAACTAATTTCTACTTGTTTTAATCTCCCGCAGATTGAATTTTTATGTTCAGAATATCCACATCCACATAATATTCTTTATTGTTAAAAAATCCATAAAATGAATATGAATAGTTGCATGATGCCATCAAATATATGATGTCGCTTTTTAATAACACATTGCTTTAGCAGCCTGGTCAAAGTTTGGCTCACCTTCCTGCCCACAGTTGGTAATCATTCTGATGTCATAGTTCTATAACAGTGACAGTTTTTTATTCTCAATATGTTACCACCTACCTCCAGGAAAAACAGAGAGAAGAATCCAATATTAGTTCCTCTTATAAATTGACAACTAATTAAATGTCAACTTGTAACTCATGTTGGACTACTTTAAGATTTCCCCATTTTAAGTATAAATAACTATCTTCTCTTTGACATGATTTTTCACCCCTTCAGCCCTAACAGACACAGATTTAACAGCCACTTGCATTTCCTTTAATTTATGATAGTTTTGGTCTCATGTACCATGCAAATTGATCTATTAATATGTTACATATTTTGACCCTTCAGTTAAATTGCTCTGTGTAAGCTACCTGTTTTGCTCGGGTTCAAGGACCTTCTGTCCTCACCTCTACAAATGCTGTCCTTGTCTTTACAACGGTGTTGAACTCAAGCAATTCCTTCACCAAGGAACTTACTCTGCCCTCAGCTACTGTGCTAGTTACATGATCTCCTGAGTCATCCTTTAAATAGGCAAGATAATAAAAGGCTACATACACTGTGAACAATGTGACGTGTTGGCCCTCATTGTGTTACATCAAGTGGCCCAATGAATTGATAACACTCTTTCAGGATAAAAAAAAATCACATGAACTTAAAGACGGTGCTGCAAGGTTATTGCTTTCTGTCTCCTTTCAGAAAGCCTCTCAGCATTGTGACCCTCAGCTACTCCCACTCAGTCCACAAATTGCCACGGCAGTCCATGACAATTTGCTTCCTCTCCACCTGAATGTTCAATGCTGTACAGTTAATCTACCAGCAATCACCTGCCCTCTTCCCTCTTACCCCCCCCCCGCAAATCTCTTATTCCGTAGCCCTTTTCAAAATAATGAAGCTTCTTCTTCTGCACAAAGACGACAGAGTTGAACTTAGCCAATTATACTCATGCTACACAGATTTAGTTCTGCATTCCAATCCCAGACTGTTATTAAGTAACACCACAGCTTGAGGGAAACTAACACTGAAATATTTCCCAAACAGAGAATCATGGTACAATGTTGATAAAACTCCAACCTCTTCTACTCAGCCAGAATAATTCTCTAGCTGTGATTTAGCTGAGAACATCTTTTAACTGGTAATTCAGTAAATGTGGATATTCCATCTCTTTGAAAAACGTCCACTCCATACGAAACGCCACTCCAAACTGCAGACCTGCTGGCTTTCTGTTGAACATTTAGTCATGGTGAACCTCCTGCAAGCCTCTATGTAGCTGTCAATAACTTCTAGTCAAGGATGCTGGACTTTTTCCACAATACCACTAAATATCATCAAGATAATAGTGGAGAATCTAGGAAAAAATCTTTTGCAGAGAATTTATGCTTGAGAAGCAAGCTGGATATAAAAGGCCTCAATGGATTCCAGTGTTTTTGTGATTTGAAGAAGGGGACAATGACACAATGAAAGGAAGGATGGAAACTGGAGAGTGTGTCAGTGTACATACCCATTGATACTGATACTGCAGAGAACAGAGGACATAGGTTTTACTTCCCATATAGGCAGCATGTTGAGAAGGCTGGATGTTCCTCCTAAAACTGTGGAGGATATTGTTCAGCTGTTGGAACCTGACCTTCAGGCTTCTTCCTCCAGGATCATTTCCTTGTCAGCAGCCGTGTCAATGACAATGGATCTTAACCTTTGTGCAATGTGACACTTCCAGCTTCTTGCTGATGCCATTAGGCTGCACTGATCTTGGGGACTATTTCACAGCTGTCACTCTTGATACAGCACATGTTCTACATTGTGAGACAGCTGGGGGTGTGGGTTCCTTCAACTCTTTCATTTAAGAGGAGATTGTTTCCACTGCCTACAACCTGCACTTGGGATTAATGCTCATCAGTCATTACTTGTTCAAAGACGTGGCCCCTGAGATCTTGGCTATTGGGATCCTCAGCCAAGTGCAGAAATCTCTACCACATCTGGTTCAAGGCACCTGTTTGCTCTAAATTCCTCCCAGCTACTCTGCTTATTAAAGCTATGGGAGTCATCCATAATATCCCTTATGTCTGAGAAATGCCATTCTTTTCTCAGTGGACTTGCTTGGTCTTCTGCCTCCTTGCCACTTGCTTTCTTTGCCCAACTCATGATGCAGTTCAGCAGTTACCTGGCTGGTGGTTTTCACCGGTAGGAGATTCTTGAACAAGGTGCCAGTCATTTAAAACTGAGGTATGTAGAAATTTCTTCTCGCAAATGGTGGTGAATCTCTGGAATTCTCTGTCCGAGTGGGTGGTGGATGCTGGATCGTTAGAAGTATTTAATGTTGAGGTGAATAACTATTTGCTAGATCAAAGATTAGAGGGTTATGGAGAAATGGCACAGAAGAGGAGGTGAGGCCAGCATAGATCAGCCATCATCATATTAAATGGCAGGGCAGGCTTGAGGAGGCTGGTAGCCTACTCTAGATCCTGTTTTCCTGTGGTCTTGTGAATCCTCCCTGGTATAGACATCATCAGTAAGTGCTGAAGACTATGCGACCAGTCTTCACACTCACTGATGATGTCATCACAAGGAATGATTTGCCATCAACAGCATAGTAGTGTCGCTAATGCCTCACACCTCCAACAACCTGGGTTCAATTCTGACCCCCGGTGCTGTTTGTATGGAGTTTACACATGCACCTTGTTTTCCATCCTCCCACATGCCAAAGATCTGCTGGTTCCTGGGTTAGTTAGCAACTGTAAATGACCCCTAGTGCAGGTGGGTGGTTGGAGAATTGAGGGGGACATGTGAGTAAAATGGATGATGAGGAATGATGTGGATTGATCGGATTGTTCTGAGAGCAGCATGCACTCAATGGGCTGAATGGCCTCTTTATAGAGAAAAATTAGATAAAAACTGTGAAGCATTGTTAGATGGCAGAAAGTTAATCCATTTGACATACCTGATTATCCCATTTGTGACATCGAAAGCAACCTACCCTGAAATCATTTTCTTTGTTCTTTTATCCTTAAAACATTTGCTGTTTTGATTCTTCTCTTCTCAACCTCCCCAAAATCTTCTTCAATGCACTATTTTCCTTGCCCCTGCCTGCTTATTTGCCAACAGTCCAGCTATGCGTTCAAGTGTTTTTAAGTGATAAACCTATGGTAGAATTCTAAATTCTGGATTATTATCCAGTGTGAATAATCGTCCAGCAGAGGTTGTATGAAGATGGGAGATGAAAAGGCAGTTTTAGAAATCAAAAAGCAAAATAAAAATGCAGACATTGTGAATCTGAAAATGCTGGAAATATTCGGCAGGGCAGGCAGCATCTGTGGGGAGAGAAACAGACTCAGTACTTCATTAGGAGATCTTCCATCAGAACTTGAAAAAGTTAGAGATCTGGCTTGTTTTAGTGTGTAGGCCATGAGAGATTGAACGACACAGGTGGTGTTGGTGGCAGCTGAGAATGTGCTGTCGACTTGCTAATTGCAGCTGATCTGTCTGGAGGAGGTGTAAGCAGGGAGATAAATGAGAACAGAGGAGAAAGTGGAACATAAAATCATGTTGGAATCGTGGCACTGGGTGGAAAATATTGCACCATGCTTCAAGAGGAGAATTCTCACTTTTTTTCTAAAATGGCTAAACAATTTCTCTTACAGCTGGACTGAAGAGATATAATGCCTACATACTGTTTATCAGTTTTCCAAACAATATCGACTTTCACCAATTTGAAATAACCTTGGTGCCAGTATCCTCTACCCTTGAAACTGAAGTCTGCAGGTTCAGTAACCAGGAAACCAGGCTTCACATGGTCTACACATCTTTCAACAGGGCTTGATTAAACATCCAGCAAATTCAAAAGGATTATTGACATGCGACTCCCACATATAAAGTTGGGGATTATGTTTACACTGACAAACTGTATCCTGGATTTAAAGGACCTTTCTTTCCTTGCTCTGTCTCAAGAATGGATTTTTTTTGTCATCTTCTCAGTTTGGTCTCCGGCTAATATCATGAACAGGTGGAGGAGAGGACACACTGTCAGCAAAGCTAATAGCATAATGAAAAGACGTGATAACATAGACCATGACGAGCGACTTCATGTTCAGAACAGTCACCCCAGAGGTCCTGGCCTGAGAAATTTTCATTTATTTCCAGGATATGGACTTTGTGGCAGGTTTTATTTCCCATCGCTGATGGCCATTGAGAATGTTGTGGTGAATTATCTTCCTAACCTTCTGCTGTTGTTGGGTAGTGGGAGTAGGGAATGAATTTGAGAGAGGTTGAAGAGTGGTGATGAAGGAACAACAATAAGGAACAACCTCCAGCCTTTGCCACTGTGTGACTTGAAGGAATGTTACAGTGATAGTCCCATGAACATGTAGCCCTCATCCTCTCATTGGTTGGGTTTGTAGGTTGAGAGGTGCTGTCAAAGAAGACATGGTGAGTTGCTGCAATGTATCTTGCAGTGAAACCATGCACCTGTGGTGGGGAGAGGGAATGTTTCAGATAGTGGATGGGATGCCAGTCAACTGCTTTGTTCCAGATAGTATTGTGTTTCTGCAGCATTGTTGGAGCTGCACTTATCTAGGCAAGTGGAGAGTATTCCATCATGTGTCTGTATGATCTGGTAGAAAGGGTTTGGGGAGTTAGCAGGTGAATCACTTGCATAGAATGCCCAACTTCTGATTTGTTCTTGTAGTCCATTTATGTGGCTGGTCCAGTTGAGGATTTGATCAATGGTGACTTCCAGGCTGATGAAATTAGAGGATGGCATGAGAGTTTGGAGTTGGCAATGCCAAACATTCATCAAAATGGAAATGGCTGGATTTTCTCTTGGTGGATTAGGTCATTGCCTGGTACTTGAACTGTGTGTATGTCTTGACACTTATCAGCCCAAGTCTGATTGTCTTCCAGATCTTCCTGCATGCATGCTAGAACTGCTTCATTATCTGAGTATTAGCAAGTGGGTGCAAACAATACACAAACATCCCCTCTGATGGTATAGTGAAGGGAACATCACTGATGAAGGAGCTGAAGAAATGTGGGTATTGGACACTGGCCCAAGGAACTCCAGCATTGATGTCTTGGGGCAGTGACCTCATCCACTTTCTTTGTGCAAAGTATTATTCCATCCAGTGTAGAGCTCACCCCCTCCCCCAATTTCTGTTGACTTTGATTTTAACAGGGCTTTTTGATGCTGCACTTGGTCACATCTTGCTTGATATCAAGGGTAGTCATTCTCATTTTGCTTCTAAGTCAGTAGATTCGCCCATGTTTGGAACAAGACTATGTTGATGTCTGGAATTAATTAGCTTGTTTGAACTTAGACTGATCAATGATGAATAGATTATTGTAAAGTGCTGCTTGACAGTTCTGTTAATATTACTTTCAATCATTGGACATACCAGGCAATTTTCCACATTGTCAGGTTAATGCCAATGTTGCAGCCAATTATTGATATTGCGTGGAAGACTGGCTTCTATAATGGTGGGGGCCTCAGGTGGAGCCTCAGATGGACCAATCACTCGACAGTTTTGGTTGAAGTTGATGCAAATGGTACATCCTTGTCTTTTACACATGTTTGAGAGCTCCATCTTTTTGAGGATGGGCATGTTCTCAATGTTTCCTACACCTGTTAGTTGTTTAATTTGGAACATTATCATGAATGGACGATCTTATCTATTGGTCATGGGATCACTATCTGTGACAAACTTTTCCACAGTTTAGCTTGCTTGTGTTCCTGATCTGTAGGTTCATTAGGCTGGCACCTCATTTTTAGATACACTTAGCGCTGTTCTTTGTATGCTTGTCTGAGGGCAGGGCTTTAGTTGCCCTCTGTGGAATGGCTGGGCTGGTAGCACATTGGTAATTGTGACAGTAGGTGTCCGTGCAGTGGGGGGGGAGTGAGGTGCAATCTTCAGTGAGTAAGTGGGCAATAAGTGCAAAAGTCTGTTAGACACTGAAAACAATTCGTACTGATTCATCTATTTTTCTTTTCAGAAGTACTCTAGTCTTTCGGTACATAGGAAATTTGAGACTTATTAGTTGAATAATTGAAGTGTAACATGCTTTGGAGGAACAGATAACTTTGGATCCATGATTCCCAAGGTTCCAGCACTGCAGGTTTCCTTCTGCCATGTTTGAATCTGTTGTAGTTAAACAGGCAGGGACTGATGACTATGATTAATCATCAGCTCTATTATCGTGGCATGATAGAACTACCAGGTTGGCAGAAGGTAAACTATATGGTCTTTATTTGCCTGGCAACTTCCACCTTCCAAAATTGTTACTGAATTGATCAGGTGACCATGCAGATTTGTTATTTGTAATGACCCATGTTGAATTGATGTGACAGAACTTATTTGTGTGGTCCAATTATCTCCACTCCAACCACAGCAGCAACTTTGGGTGTATGAAAGAAAGACTGTTCAGCAGCCAAAATGTGATTTTTTTTCTCTGAATTGATTTCTTATTGCTTCATTTAATGACTTGCCTCAACACCATGCTTATAGATATTAAATTGTAAATCATTTCACTTGCATTTCATCAAACCATTTGAAATTTAGCGGCAAGATTATGGGCTGATATTTTGTTAAAAGCAGTAACCAACTTATTGAACAGAAAAGGAAAAGGAAAGATCACCTCCAAGGTTATGCCAGTAAAAGTTAGTATCACTGTCAACTCTCTCAACATGGTGCATGCATACATTATTCACAATTTCTTCACTTGGATGCCCAATGTCTTTTCTTCTTGGCTTTATTCAGGTGATTCTGGAGATTGGTCTTATAACCATTTTGAAATTTTCTTCTCCATTTCCTTTTACTACCCACTCTCTTCTACCTAATCCTCCTCTTTGAAAGTGTCATTAACTGTTGACTGCCAATCAGCTGAGAATTGCAAAGGTGTATTGGTCTTCTGATGTTCTCCCAGTCTGCTGTTGTGTTTAGCCATGCTTTACTCTTTTAGATCATCAATTTGAAATGTTCACTCTGTTTCTCTCTCCACACATGCTGCCTGACCTGCTGAGTATCTTCAGCACTTTCTATTTTTATTTCAGATTTCTAGCACCTGAGAATTTTGGTTTCTTTTTGCTCTTTGAAGGCTGTATTTACAATTTTCAATGCTTCCACTGATGTCTTTTTCTTCTTGTTTAACAAAAATTCTGTTCAGACAATGCCAGTGGGGATGCAAATAAACAATACCTCCATTCAGTTCCACCATTGCAACATAATGTCACGACAAAAGGCTCTGTGGAATTATTCTGAGAAATCAGATATTTAGTTGATTTCATATTCACAAAACAATGGGGAGATGCTTTGATTCAGTGTTTGCTTTTCCCCCTTAGGCCCATATCTTCATACTTGGATCAGATACACTAATAGCTCTCTTATTCCCATCTCCTCCCTCTCTGTCAAGTTTGGTTGATGTTACTTCTAGAAAATATGAAACATCCAAAGAAACACAGATAACATATTTGGACAGGTAACAAAGCTCAATTAAGGAGATGGTTTTTAAGCTCTATCCTGTAGGAGAAGTGAGCACACGGAGAGCTTTGTGAAAGGGAATACAGAAACTGGGACAGCTGAATGTGTGACTGCTAATGGCAGTACAAAGAATGTAAGAGATACACAAGAGGCCAGTGTTGGAGGAATGCAGATTCTGAGAGGGCTGGGGAAGGTTACAGAAAGAGATAGCTCCCTAATGCTGCAGCTTATGGATGTTTGTGTTGGGAAAGTACTCATGAGCTAAATGTTTGGGTCACCAGCTGAGTTGGTCTTTCTTCAAAGTCGTCCGGTGAGCGCAGGTGACTGCCAACCTGAGCAAGGCACCTCCCCACAGCCTGTGATTTTACGGTTCACTGCCACCTCCCTTCTCAACGAGGGATGGTGATAAATGCTGAAATTGCCAGCAATGTGCATACCCAAGGAATAAATTAAAAATAAAACATTATTATATTAATGGTGCAGGCTGAAAGCATTTATAATGTTGGACAGAAGCTGTACTGTTGTTTCTGCCACAAAAGCCCATTTAATGATGACGAGAAAACAATAAGTGTCTGATAAAATCATCTGATACTCTTTGTGTATTTTAATTTTCCTGATGTTCTGAGAGGCGGCGTCTTTGTGGGATGAGAGAGATGGGAGGGTAATTGAGGTGAAAGTGAGACACTAAAATTCGAGTGAAGTAGAGAGAGAATGGGGTAGTGAACCTGGAAATCAGAAAAAAAGGAATAACTTACTGAATTTACCAGCGGGATCTAATGAGCCAATAAAAAAATCATGAGTGGATTGTTCTCTTTCATAAATTTCAGAGGGCATTCTGACCATGACTTTCTTAAATTTCCATAAGCTAAATGTATTCTTAAAATATTTAAAATTAATCCTCAGTTCTCAGAAGATTTATTTGATCAAGGACAAATAAGCAGACCTTGAGATGTGTTCAACCATTACTGTATGGAAAAATATGTTTATTAAACTGACTGTATCTCACCATAAGATAAAATTCATCAGTAGCAAAAGATCCCAGTCAACCTTGCAATATGTTTGGCTTTAAAGTTCCCTTGATAAATAATTTACAGGTTCAAATGCCACTATCAAAATGATAGTCACATTTCTACTTAATTCAAAATTCTCCCCAGATCACATAAACTAATTCCCTTTATTCAACTCTCCATCAAGTGAATAATATGAAATTTTCACTGATGTAAAACCCAGTTACAGAAGGGAAGGTTTTATACCAGACGCCTTCGATTACATAGTCACCATGGAGAGTCTGTAGCCATCTAATTTGAAGGTTGCCTGGTGTGGTGTTGAAATGACAACCAAAGGACCTAAACCTGCACCACACAATTTGTCAACAGATATTCCTTTGAGCAATAAACCCCTGAGAACTCAGAGTAAATAGTGGCAATACATAGTAAATACATAAACAGAAATCAATCCTTCCACACACCCTCAAACTGGCTGTTGAAAGGGTATGTTTTGTAGACTTCAAATGCAGTTAAGTCAGCAGGAATTTCTATTTACTAACTCACCACACATCTGATTTGCAATATCCAGAACCAGCAGGTAATGGGTGAGTGAGGGTGTAAAATGAATACTCTGTGAAAATTAAACTTATTTACATTGATGGTTTTAAGTAAGTCTAATATGATTATTTTCTATGACCCTGGATTAGAGAGCAAAACTCACAGTGCATCCATTTCTGCTGTAAATTGCCCAGATTACCTGACTGGTGATTAGCTGAGGGCTCTATGAGGTCAGGAAAACAATAGGAACCATGAGAGGAAGGAAGGAGAGTAATGAAAAAAAGAGGAAAGCAATGAGACCGGAGGAAAGAACAAAAGTTCCAAAATGCAATAGCTGATTT
>JARFYF010000029.1:16434657-16446562 GCA_030265395.1 Rhina ancylostomus | reverse complement strand
CTGGTTTTCCACAGTGGAGGCAGCTATATGTCCATAAAGAGGTCCCATTAATAACCCAGACCTTCGACAGAAAAGACTCCACACCCCCAATGTGGAGCTTGTTGTGGATCAGAGGAAGAATTACCTCTCGGCGATTCTCATGTTTCCGGGAAGCACACCTGACCTCGCCATCGGGGCTTTGACGGACGTTGTCAGCAGTCACCACTGCCTCGAGGGAAGAATCCTGGGGGCCAAGGGCTGCCTTCTACTTCCCAGGCTCTTCACCCAAGTGCACTCTCAAACCACACAAGATGGACGCAGAACTACCCAAGCAGCTGGACTGTAATGGAAAATGCCGTTGAAGTCCTCAAGATCAGCTTTTGTTGCCTGCATCGTTCCAGGGGTAGTATACTGCAATTAGATGTGGGGACTTTATCAGCACGTGTTGCAGGTTGCACTAGCTCACAAACTGATGACGCCAGTCAATCCCAGGGGAAGTGCAGCAAGGGATTCAGAGTCTGAGGCCCTTGAGGCAGGTGGGGCCAGTCAGTTCCCTCACCTCCCATGGGACAAGGACTTTCTGCCTGGCATGTATCTCCTGTTCCTTTGAGTGAAAGAGGGAGCTCCATTCCTCTTCCCTGCAGCCCGTCTCCAGTATGACAGCCAATGTGTGTTTTGCTGCTGTTAGGCTGCCTTGAGGAATGTGTCCTTAAGGGGAGACCCCCCTCTCTGGTTACTGTGCAGGAACACTGCATGAGATCTCTGGGGTCTCGTTTTGACCAATGTTACTTTTGGTAGGGGACTTGATTTGATATTAATCCTTCAACTTAATGTTAAATTGCTGAAGAACAGTTTACAGGCAAAAGAATTTACAACACATGTTGGTGCCCTCTAGTGATTGTGAAAAGATAACTTCATGACTCTCTGCCTGGGTCGTTTCCAATCGTTTACTTAAGGACAGAGCAACGTGGCCCATGTGTCACAAATGGTGCTAATGTGTGATTAACGTCACTTCATCATCTAAACAAAGATTGCAGCTCACACAAAGACGGTTTCCAGTTTAACACGAGAAAGATCAAATTCAAATAACTGGGTCCAGAAGTTAGTATACACAGGCATGGCACCATCATCGCCACTGGCTGACTGCACCCCCTATCCTCACCATCATCCCATTTTCCTCCTCACCCATTTTCCAGCTGAATTAACCTCCTGGGGTCACTAAATATCACAGCGGGTGGATCCCAGCTGGAAAATGAATTTGGATAAGCAGTGAAGTGAGTTTGTGAACACCGTAAACCTCTGTTAATTTGGTACCCTTGGGACCTGGGGTGGGCTGCACTGATAGATTTTCCAAATCATTGGATGTTAATCCTACTAATAGCCTAAATAACTTTTAATTTGCTGTTTTTTTAGATGTTACACAGTGGCACGTCTAATGAATTTTCCAGTGAACTTGGTAGCTTTAAAGGGAGTGTGGGAAATGGGGTCCCGGTGATTTTCAAGGGAGTGCTGGAAATACCACCAGGTTAGCCAGATGCCAAACCATTGAGATTTCTGAATAATTGGACAGCGAATTATCAGAGTTTTACTGTACAGGGTAAGGACTGGAGTGAGTTTGTGAGTATTGGATAAGGACTGGAATGGGTCTGTGAATTTGTTTATTGGAGCAGCACAATGGCACAGCTAGTCAAGCTCCATTGACCCAGGCTCAATCCTGATGTCCGGTGCTGTCTGTATGGAGCTTGCACGTTCTCCCTGTGACCACGTGCGTTTCCTCCAGGTACAACAGTTTCCTCTCACATCCTGAAAATGTGTGGATTGGTAATTAATTGACCATTTAAATTGCCTCTTGTGTGTAGATGACTGATAGAATCTAGGGGGGAGTTGATGGGAATGTGGGGAGAATAAAATGGATTAAGGTAGGATTAGTATAAAGATGAGTGCTAGCCAATGCACACTCAGTGGGCTGCAGGTCCTGTTTCTGAGCTGTAGCTCCCTATGTCCCTATGACTGGGGTGGGTTTGTGAGTATTGAATAGGATTGGAGTGGTGATATGAACAGGAGTGGAGGGCTCTGCTTGATTATTTTACTAGTATCTCCTATTTAGGCCCATGATGATTACATACAAGAGCTATTGGAGAGCAGAGGGCACCAATGTGGACATGTACCCAGAAAGTGTCATTGCTTTTGGACGGAAGAGAAGGAGAGAATTTTGGGAAAAAATGAATTAAAACGCTAATCCTAGTTGTGAACTTGATAGTACAGAAACTGTGCATTAAGTTAGAATTCAGCAATAGTGAGTTTCATACGAGAAAGGAAAGGTAGTAGAGTATTCTGGGTTTTGGTGAGTATGGCCTTGCACTGGCTGTGATTGTGATAAAAGCACAGTTGCAATGTTTGTGTTATTTTAGCTTGCTCAGAACAGTAATACTGCATCATTTGGCTTCCCCACAACAGAGTTTGCTTTCAAACAGAAACAGGACATTTTGGATTTGAATGCTTGATAATCAGCAGTTTTTTCTGTCTAGTTGGAGGGTGACAGCACAAGAGAGCTCTGTCAGGAACCCAGGAGAACAAAGGCTTGATTGACAAAAACAGTACATGTTGTAAACACAGGGATCAGCACAAGGAAAGCGAGAGACGGGGCAAAAAATTGCTAAACTTTTCCAATGAATCTGAAATACCAGCAAATATGCTTGAATCAGAGAACACAATAAGAATTGTGTTTGCTGTTATGCATGTGAAGCTTGTTTATTCTCCAAGTCAGTGATTTTTATGAGGAGAAAAATAAACAAAATAAATTGTATTTTGTTTTAATCTTCTCCTCACTTTCTCTTGACTATCATATCTTCCAGCTATGTTGATGAGGCTGTTATTAGACTGTAGGGATTGAAGAATTTTCCATGATTATCTTTGTTAGATGTATGGGAAGATTTCTTTCACTTCCACCTCCACAGTGGGAATGACAGACTGCTGTTAAACATGTCTCGACTTGGCTTTGAGTGTGAATGATGGGCAATGCCGAGAGCCATAGTTGAAGCCAATTGCATTTTGTCCATTGGGAAGGAAGCACTTGGCAGGTTTCTATCAATGGTGTCAATGTTGTTGTGAGTTTAGGGATGGGAAGTAAATAAAGAAATGTATGGCACTGACATTGTTTACAAGAAAATTAAGAGCTTCAGACTTCTCAACTTTCTGAGTGTGAAGGTCACCACATGCAAACTTAATTCTCTCCTGTCCCGAATTCCAAATCATACCCAAATATTCACCATCTCAGCTCACCCAGCAAGTGTAGGCAGAACTGTAACCTTCAAGACAAGTTGGAACCTTCAAGACATGAGTTCAGAAAACTCATAAATCATAGAAAATGAAATGCTCTTCAGTCACAGTTACTTCTCTATTTCTCCCTCTCTCTTGATATCTGCTCTGTGATTACCTCAACACTAATTTGAGAAGTAGCCCCTGCCCCTGATAATTGAGGATCATGTTGCATGCAGCTAAGGGCAACCATCTCAGCAACCTGCTTACTTTGATTGAAAGTTTTGAAAGTGCCTCTTTCACTGAATTATTTTAAAGACATCATTTGAAGCTTTTGTTCTCGAGCAAACTTATAATCATAACTGTCTGAAATCACTGCTTCAAAATAAATCTGAATATTGTCACTAATCCAAGTGTATGCTCTGCATTTTACACAGTGTTTGAAATGAGTTTTCAGGTTGCAGATGGCAAATTATTGTCCAGGGAAATTGTGATGGACATGGGAAGTTCGATGTGACAAAAGGAAAATTATCAGGTTGCAAGCTTTATCCCATGTCATGCCCAGTGACGGGCATAGTCTGCTATGTCACACGTAACTTTTGTGCCACACAAGTGTCAGTCAATCACCATCTCTAACAAGAAAATGTTTAATGATCAAGCTTGACATCCAATTGCATTACCATTGTTGAGTTCTCCACCATCAATGTCCTGAAGAGTAACCAGGAATCAACCACATAATTACTGTGGCCACAAAATCAGGTCAGAGGGTGGCAAATGACTCATCTCCTGTCACCACAAAGCTTTCCCACCAACCACAAGGCACAAGTCAGGAACTTGATGAAATATGCTGTACTTGTCAAAGTGACTTCAGTGCCAATGACATTCAAGAAGCTCAACATCATTCAGGACAGGAAGCCCACCAGGTTAGCACTCCCAGCAATAGCAGACATCAGCTGCAGGGGTGCCTTCTACACTGCATTGCAGTTACTTGTCCAGGTTGCACTGACAGCACCTCCCAATCCTATAATAGCTACCAGCAAGAACAGGGGTTCAGGCAGATGGGAATACTGCCACCTGCAGGTTGCCTTCCAAGATGCACACCATCATTTCATCGACACTGGACCTAGATCCTGGAACGTATGACACTGTGGGGCTACCTCCAGTAGGAGCGGTTCAAGAAGGAAGCTCACTGCCAAATTCAATTTAAGGATGGGCAATAAATGCTGACCTTGCCAGAAATGCCCAAATGCTGAAAAATTAAAAAAATGTAACACCAGAGTGATGTAGAGAACAGTCCCTCAACATTTTGGAACACTAGTCAAAATCTGGGCAGATTTGGACCAAAGAGAGAAATAAGCAAAAATGTAATGTCTGGCAAAGAATGAGATGTGGGAAATCTATCTGAAGTTAATGAATGTGGTAAATTAAAGAATGTCAATCAGGCTGAGAATTAAACCATCAAATATTTACTTTATACTGGGGGATGTGTGCACTACTGGCAAGGCTTCCAGTTATTGTACACCTACAATTGAAATGGCTCACTAGGTCACTTTGAATGCACTTTGAGATAACAACGTAGTGTAGCCTGGAGTTACATATAGGCCAGAATAATATGGGTGGTAAGCTTCCATTCCAAAAGGGATAACCCAGTTGAGTTTTTAAATGACATCAACAATTTGGTGATCACCTTTATACCTGAAATTTTCCCAACAAATGACCAAACATATTGAGTTTTTCCAGTTTGGCACTGTGACATTTGAATGGATTGGATTATTAGTTCAGAACTAGGAATTGGTGTCCATTAGAGGATTTAATATTCTTTGGCTTTGCAAGAGGAAAGAAGAAGTTGCCTCTCTGAGTAGTTAGAAGCACTAAGATTTTTACTGTCACTTTTAAGTGTTATGGAGTCATGGAGTTATACAGCATGGAAACAGGACCTTCAGCCCAACAGGTCCATGCTGACCAAAGTTAATTCCATTTGCCCGTGTTTGGCCTATATGCCTCTAAAACCTTTCCTATCCATGTGCCTGTTGAAATTCTTTTGTTAATGTACCTGTCTCAACCACTTCCTCTGGCAGCTCATTCCATATACTGACCACCTTCTGGTGAAAAAGTTGCCCTCAGGTTCCCATTAAATCTCTCCCATCTCACCCTAAACCTGTATCCTCTAGTTCATGATTCTCCAACCCTGGGAAAAAGACTGTGTGCATTGACCCTATCTATGCCCTACATGATTTTATATCTCTCAATAAGATCACCCCTCATTCTCCTATGCTCCAATGAATAAAGTCTCAACCTGCTCAACCTCTCTCCATAACTCAGTCCCTCGAGTCGTGGCAACATCCTGATAAAGCTCCTTTGCACTCTTTCCATCTTAATGGCATCTCTTCTATAGCAGGATGACCAAAACTGAACAAAATATTCCAAATGTGGTGGCCTCACCAACGTCTTGTACAACTGCAACATAACATCCCAACTTCTATACTCAGTGCCCTGAGCAATGAAGGCCAGTGGACCGAAAGCCTTCTTCACCACCCTGTCTACCTGTGAAGCCACTACAGGGAACCATGTATTTACTCCTAGGTCCCTCTGTTCCACAACACTCCCCAGGGCTCTACTGATCACTGTGAAAATCCTACCCTGGTTTTTTCTCCCAAAATGCAACACCTTGCATTTATCCAAATTAACCTCCATTTACTATTCCTTGGCCTACTTGCCCAGTTGATCAAGATCCCTCTGTAATTCCTCTGATAATGATCTTCACTGTCTACAGCACCACCTATTTTAGTGTCATCTGCAAACCTCACCAATCAGGCCTTGTACATTCTCATCCAAATTGTCGATATAGATGACAAAGACGTTAGGAGAAGATCAAGATGCAGTGATACAGCAAGAAGACCAGGATTTGTGAAAACTGTGTATGTTACCTCAGGGAAGCTGTAGACTGGAATCACGACTAAAAGTGGATGTGAGAAGAATGGAAAGACAAATAAATGACTATTATAAGAAATCATTATAAATGTTAATAAAATAATGTATACCACAATATTGTGAACTTGTAATAATATATAATTTATAGAATTGGTTAAAATATAAGTAATAAATAATTTTAATATATAGGCATTAGGTTTCTTTTCTTGGAACTGGGGATTACTGACAGCATGTTATCCTAATTAAAACTGAAATCTTACTGTCCTACAAACATGGCAGCACAGCAGGTGCATGGTAACACAATATTGCAACCCATTTGGTTCCCTTAAGCAGCATGTTCTCTCCCACAGTTAAGGTCAACAGCCAGCCTGGCGCTAGGACAGAGTATCAATCTATTCTGCCGTGGCTTTACCCTTATTGCCAATTCATGGTGGCTTGACAGAAGAGAGAAAAACGGGACATCTAATTCTGTCTTGACCTCATGGTCAAAAATCCTAAGGATAGATTTAAAGTAATTAAAGGATTAGAAGAGAGAATACAAAAGAGTGGTACAGATCTGGAACTCACTGCCTGAATGAGGCAGAAAGTACTTGGATGTGTCCCTTGAAGAACCACGGTCTACAATTCTATAGACCTCGTGGTGGGATTAGGCTGGGTAGCAATCCTTTGACTGGTGTTGACACAATATACTGTATGGTGTGTTGTAAACTTCCCATAATTCTAAGAAGCAAGGGGTTATGTGGGCAGCAACAATGAAAATGACTCATAGCTTGAAAGGGAGCAAATGAATTTCCACATGCTGTGAATTCTTGATCTTAGCAGTTTTATAGTGGAGTCTCTGTGCAGAGCCACAGCACTCATCCACCTCACTGACGGAAGGATAATAATCATTGCATTTCTACAGTTGCCTTGTCTCACATCTGGTAAAACAGCAGCAAGAAAGCAGTAAGGTCAATAACTCCGGCTTTGGTCAGGACAAGATATAAAAGGTGGGAGTGTATTTCAACGGAAGAAAATGCCTAAATCATCTGAAAAATAAATTTGACGTTGTATATGTTGCAAAATTTGTTCAGTAGAATGAGTTGCAGAAATATCCATTCATCAAGATATACTCTGGTCATGCAAACTTCTGCAGATGTCTAGAATCAATGAAGAATGAGCTCTGAAGGACACATTTCAATGCTGGATAAAGCTCTCTTTATAACGTTCCTGTGTTGCTTGTAATAATATTGCTTTTGTGGCTCCCAATTATTGCCTTGATCTTCCCATCAATACATCAGCATCTGACATCAAAGCACTGCAGGCACTTTAATCATGAGCAGCAGCTTGGTTATTGAGGCCTTCACTCAGACTGGAACACCTCAACATTATTCACCCTTGCAGTGCTTAGGAAATATCAGGTTTCAAAATATAATTGAGTACTTGTTTGTATGGTATTTCCACAAACCACAGCATATAATGATATAGGTGTCTTTATATCCATCCTTAACACAATGTAGACCAATTTCTATTGCAGTTTAGAGAAAATCAAGTTTAATCAACTTAAGCTCCAATGAAATTGTTATTGATGTGGTAATATTTTTCCTCTATCTTGAACCATTTTGATTTGATATTCTAGTGATGAGATCAATCCTCAGAAGCACCATTTGTCACCGTGTTTCTGCCATTTTGCACAACAACTGGCTATTTATTATCGAAAATACATGAATTGTTGAAGAGGGAAGTTTGAAGATTTTCTACTCAAAAGTAAAAGAAAAGAATGACTTACATCGTGTCTTTAGTAATCTCTGTATGGCCAAATCACAGTATGGGGTTTAAGTACTTCCTTGAAACAAAATATCTGTAGTCACTATTGCAATGTGATAGACACAGGAGTCAATTTGCACATAGCCATGGTTCCACAGACACCAATGGTTCAATATCTATACTGAGGACCTGAAAGCATTTATCCAAAAATGAGTAGTGTTCAGTGGCCAAATCCAGTTTGTTGAAATTCATGCTCTTAAAACTCTGTCTCTTCTGACAATATACCAACTTGAGCAGGCAATTATGGCACAGATCTGCTAAATTATGCAGGAATGGCTGAGAAAATGGGAATTGCTCTAACAATGTTTCAAAAGCCTGGCTTTATACAGGCAGACTTAGGCATGTAAGTGGAAACAAATAATTGATCTGTTCTCACTAATCCAACCTAAAGGTAACAAAGGGGTGAATTTATTTTACTGGTAGTTACTCATTGTTCCTTGTCACTCAGTAACCTTCTTTCATTACACAACCTGAGACAAATGAGTACAAATGACAAAAGTCCATCTGTATCATTTATTCATTCTAAGAACGATCAGTTTTCTTTCTGAAAATTTATGAAATCTTGAAGTGCTTTAGTGCTTGTATTGTTTTTTGACCTTTTGATTGTTGCTAGGCCAAAAGTGTATTAGAAAATTAAATATTTGCAGTAGGAGAGTGTTTGTGTAGAAATATGTGTATATATGTAGAAATATGGTACACAGTTCCAATTGAACAACAAGCTTCAGATATTCAAGGGAGGGAGTAAGGAAAAAGAATTACTGAGAAATAAATGCATGGTTCTGGATGGATGCAGACTTAGAAATCAACGAAAAGATCATGGGGGAGGGTGTTGAATGAGGAAGAGTATTTTGCAATCTGCCATTTTAGACATGGAGTAAATGTCTAAAATGGATGAGATTCAATCCTAAAATGATACCTCCTGTGTTCTAAATCAGTTAATTTTATTTGGGGTTTTGTAGAGTGTAGGCAGCTTCAAAAGCCACCCAGGGCAACCAATTCTCAGAGAAGTGGGAAAGACGTGGAAAATAATGACTAATTTAGGAAAAAAAAATTTGGAGTTTTCTCTTTGGTCCTTGAAGTCAGTCAGGTTAGCTCCAGGACACTGCTGTAACCTGTAAATGCTAATTGCAATGAAGTCTGATATATCCTCTACAACTAGATGGAACTTGGATATAGATGTTATTTGGGGAAAAATGCAAAGCACTGAGGAAAAAGCTGAGCAATGGGACTAATTTGATAGATCCAAAACCCTGGCTTGGTTAGGATGGGTTGGATGGCCTTCTGTGTGATATGATGTTATGATTCTATGAACAAGACATTTCTTTTGTTGTCAAGATCAGGTCTCATCGGGAGGCTTTCAGTGTATCTATAATTCTGTCCATATATTCTGTCCATATATTCTATGTTTTGAGGATCCACTCAGTCTATTCCTGCCTCAGCACAGTAAGTTCATAGAGCCATGTTATCCTGTAATAGTCTTTGTATGGGTATCCTAATATTACGAACACTAATTTTTCCCCAAGAGACCTGCTAAAACACAGAATCAAAGCCCAGTTCTACGTCTTCCCTGCTCAGTTGTAAGAATATCTTGGCTTTCAGCAGTGCCGTTCCCGCCACACAAACCCCAACGATTCCCCTCCTTTGTTCCCATGACAGTGTGATTGATTTTTTCTGAATTGTGCGATTAGCCACACAGCAGCAGTTTAATGGATCCGGATGAGTGACAGCTGCAGCCACAGTGCCTCTGATTGTTTGAAATTCTTGACCTGGTGACCTTGTGGTGATGTCATGCATTGTTTATCCCTGACATCATCAGAAAGAGCTTGAGCACTGACTAGGACTAATCAGGTCATCATTGGTTGAGGTCTTATTAGTGGAATTCTAATGCAAAGCCTTCAAGCTATTTCAATGACTAATACCAAGCTACAAAATGAGGTATTGTTTGTAGCCTGTTATTTGTTCTACTTTTCTAGCTTGTCCCCATTCTTGTTCTAAAACCAACCAAGTAACTTGCCTGTTTTGCTGTGCAGAGGCTGGCTGTGTAAGTGTTTTCTCCTGCACTTCAGAAAGTGGTTATTTAAGCTGGGTGTCATTCTACGGCATTTCTCATACATTGCCCTACTACAGGATACTGAAGTCACAGAACCATACAGAACTTGAATAGGTTCAGTAATTGCTAATATCCCTCTTACTGTGGAATTTGCCTTGTTTGGCTTTATTAACAAGATCAGACTGATCACAACTACTCTCTGTCTGCACGAGACAGCACACATATGCAGCTCAGCAGCATGAGAAAGCTCAGAGCTATTTGTGCAACAGACCCATCTAAGTCAAATCCTTTGTTGGCATGACAGAGCTACTGATTGTTCCTGAACTGTGGGATTAACCACAGAGCACCAATTAAATGACCTCCATTCCAGAAGGTTGACAGTCGCAGTCACAACATGTTGTCAGATGGTAGTGTGATATTACGGAGGAGGAACACCCCTATATTCAGCTGAAGGAGAGAACAATGGGAAAGTTTCTTCACCTCACACAGCATTTCAGAGAGGACCTGGCAAATGATGGTTTTTCCCAGAGTTAACACTGGTTCAGAAGCTGGAGGAGGTGAGACCAGGTTCAGAAAATGTCTGAGGGCAATCTCCACCCTCCAAAACCCACACATATCCCCAACCCTCTTCTGGCTGGCCTAGATTTAAAAGTCTCATCCTATATTTGTTGAATTTCATTCTCAGTTGTTTTGGTGACACTGCAATCACTGCTCTGGGGAGGGGGTGATGGGCCTTGTTCTTGAATGGCTGTTTGTAGTTTGATACTGGATAATCTGGTCAACCACTTCAGAGGAGATTGAAAGTAAAACACTTCAGTGTGGGCTGGAGTTACATTTGGCTAAAGTGGTCTATTGAAAAGTGAGAGTGGTTTCTTCCTTAAAGACTGTCATTAAATCATTTGGGGTTTTATGACAACCCAGCAGCTTAAAACATAGAACAGTACAGTGCAGAACAGGCCCTTCAGCCCACAATGTAGTGCTGACATAGCTGATCCCTCCTACTTACAGAATGCCCACATCCCTCCATTTTCCTTTCATTCCTGTGCCCATCCAAGCCCCTCTTAAAAGCCCCCAATGAATTTGCCTCCACCACCCTATCAGACAACACATTCCAGGCATCCACCCCTCTCTCAGTAAAAAACATACCCCTCATGTCTGTTCTGAACCTACCCCCTCTCACCTTAAATGCATGCCCTCTGGTATTGAATCCCTCAGTAATGGGAAAAAGATATTGCTTGTCCACCCTATCTATGCCCCACATAATTTTATACACTTCCAACAGATCAGCCCTTAGCCTCTGCCGCTCCAGAGAAAAGAGCCCAAGTTTGTCCATTTGTTCTGGGAGGTAATCCAATTGAGCTTTGTTGTTGTCTTGTGGTCACTCATTAACAAGACCATGTCAAGGGCAACAGATACTGTTCTATTTAGGACATTAATGGACCAATTGGCCTTTTAAAACAATCTGGTTCTTTCATAGAATTGCAGAATTATTACAGCATAGATGGAGGCCACTCGATCCATTGAATCTGTGCTGGCTCCTGGTCAAGCAATCTCATCAGTACCTTTCTTCTGCTCTTTCTTCATAGAAAATTAAGGAACTTACTGAAAATTACTTTCCTCAAGAGTCTATCCCATTCCCTTTGGAAAGCCTGGTTGATTGTTTCCACCATCCCTACACACACGAGTTCCAGATCACCACTGCTCTTTGTAGAAATTTTTTTTCCTAATATTGCTTTTTGTATCATTTATTTAGAAGTTTTAATCTGTGTCCCCAGTCCTTGAACCATACCCTGTGTAAACCAGTTGTGGTCTTGAATTCCTTTTCCAAATCTCCCTTCAATATTCTTTGCTCTGGAATAAGCCTATCAATTGGGTAGCCCG
>JARFYF010000029.1:16326399-16341603 GCA_030265395.1 Rhina ancylostomus | reverse complement strand
GTTCTGGGACAGCCCACAAGTGTCGCCATGCTTCCGGCACCAACGTAGCAAGCCTGTAACTTTCTAATCTGTACGTCTTTGGAATGTGGGAGGGAATCGGAGCACCCAGAGGAAACCCATGCAGACACTGGGAGAAGGTACAAACTCCTTGCAGACAGTGGCTGGAATTGAACCTGGGTCGCTGAAGCTGGGTAGGAATTGATTTCTGTTTCAGCTACTCCTTATGACAAAGTTGTCCAAAAAAATCTCATAACAGGATTCCAAACTTTTGTCATTAAGCAGGCAAAACCATTCATAATACTCTAACTAGCCTTAACAATGTTATGCTATACAAGCACTGTAAGGAAATTGTTTATTTTTACCTTTGTCTCTCTTTGTATTGACATCCTTTATAATTTTTACATGGAAGGGATGAAAATAAGCAAAGGTAAATGTCAGAGGCAAAGTGCATGAGGGACAGGGTGTGCTTGCTGGCCCCCACTTTCTATCCCTTCATCCCTTGCATATCTGCTGCTCAGCCTCCACCACTCTGAATTTAGACTTGGGCACAGAAAATAAAATCTAGACATTTGCTAAAGACACAAAGGGAAAAACTCAATTTCAAAAGACCTAAGGTAATATTTTAACAAGAGTAGATGTGGGGCAATACATTTCGGAAAGAATAGAATGAATGGGAAAAGATATTCAATGGTATTGTAGATTGGATAAATATTTGAAATTGTGGGAATCCTGAGGAGAAGGTGAGATTAAATTTTGATTGTTTCAGTGAAGAGTTGATGCAGCTACAATATACTGAATGAACTTGTTCTCTGCTGTGAACTTGAATATTTCAATGGGTGATGACAACATAACATCCTGCATAGAGAAATACAAGAACTAATTGTTCTGTTTTGAATCTGACATCATGTTTTGACATCATTCTTATTTGTTCATTGGAGATCAGAATAGTTCACTACTGAAACAGAAAGGAACAGCAGTGGGCTGTAGCTTTACGAATGTGGTGCAGGCTATTAGACTTTGAACAGAATCACATGAAGCAGCAAGTCTAGATATCACGAAGAGGTGGTGTGAGTTGCGTGCATATTTCTTGTTATTTTGTCTTGTGACCTGCCAAAGGAGCCAACATAATGAATTAATAGTACTCAAAAGGAAAATAAATATATTCTTGACCTACAGAGGAAGAGAGATACCAATTGGTGAAATGATTTATGAAGGTTTTGATAGGATCCAAATGTGGGAACAATCTAAGAGGGTTAACTTTTTTTTTATATACTCAATGTACTTGTATTTCACATTGAGATATGTATGCTTTTCAGATATTTACATTTTTGTCCACTGACTTGTTGTGTCTATTGATTCTTCTTTGTGCAATTGTGTAATATTGTATGATAGTAGATGGCCATGTTCCAATATCTTTAAATTCCCATAAATTGAATAAGTTTCTTGCTCTTCTTCCAACAGTTACTCTTGATATGCAAGAATTTAAACATGACTGCATATTCTGCAATATTTCTTTATTTTATTTGCAGAGAACTGGAGATACAAAGCCAAATTTCTTCCAAGATTGTTTGATGGAGGTGTTTGATAACCTTCACTGTCAAATTCAAAATCCCATGCTCTTGGATTCTATTCTCCAACTTATGGATCGGGGAACAATGGTTCTCACCACAAACTATGATAACCTGCTTGAGATTTTTGGTCAACAGCAAGGCAAACCTATGGAATCTGTAGATCTTAAGTGCAAAGAAAAGGTTTGTATATAGATATATATTTTTTTAAAAATGAGAATCCTGCAAGTCACAGAATCATCTCTTCATATCTTGAAGAGGAAGCTGCAGGAGTGACTTAAAATGTGAGCCAAGAATGAAAGGATTTTCGAAGATAAGAATAAATGTAACAATATGGAATCAGAATCAGGTTTTATTATCACTGACATATGTCGTGAAATTTGTTCTTTTGCAGCAGCAGCAGTACAGTGCAAGACAAAAAGATGTAAAAATTACTATAAGTTACAAAAATAATTAAATAGTGTAAAAGAGGAATAAAAAGGTAGTGTTCATGGGTTCAAGGACTATTCGGAAATCTGATGGCAGAGGGGAAGAAGCTGTTTGTGAAATGTTGAGTGTGGGTCTTCAGGCTCCTATACCACCTTCCCGATGGTAATAACGTGAAGAGGGCATGTCCTGGGTGGTGAGGGTCCTTAGTGATGGATGCCACCTTGAGGCACTGCCTCTTGAAGATGTCCTAAATTGTGGGGAGGGTTGTGCCTGTGATGGAGCTGGCTGCATCTACAACCCTCTGCAGCCTTTTTCAATCCTGCACATTGGAGCCTTCATACCAGGCGGTGATGCAATCAGTCAGAATGCTCTCCACCATACATCTGTAGATAATTGCAAGAGTCTTTGGTGACATACCAAATCTCCTCAAATTCCTAATGAAGTAGAGCTGCAGGTGTGCCTTCTTTGTGATTGTGTTGGGCCCAAGATAGATCCTCTGAGATTTTAGGAAAATGATTTTCAGGACAGCCCTGAAAATTTAGAGTCTTTATCTTGCATTGTCTGTTCATTGATTTAATTTTCATATTCTTTGTGTATTATAGGTAGTTCAATGGGCAAGAGGTCTACAAAAATACAGTGTTCTTCATATACATGGACTTTTTACAGATCCCTGTGGTCTGGTATTAGACCCATCAGGATATAAGGATGTAATGCATGATCAAGACTTAATGGTAGGCATTGATTTATCCTATTTTTAAAACCAATATTTAACTTCCAAATTTCTCAGAGGAATATAAGATTAAGAAATGAAAGAATAATTCAATGAAAAGGTGTTAATGGTGCTAACTATGGTGAGGCCTAAACTGAAGTGTAGATATAGTGAGGCTTGGCTTCAGCAATGGGGAAGAAATATGGAGATACCTTGGCAGATTACTTCTGCATATTACCATAATAAATATAGCTGAACAGCATATGAACACAATGTTCCTCATGAGGAAGCTACTTAAAAATATTTTACATTAGATTTCACTGCCAGTTTTTTTAACTGATAATTTTAATGCCACCATACAAGTGGAAGCCAGTACCATTTTAAAATAAAACCTTTTCACGTTTGGATTAGCAAACTGCAAAATCAGTAATTGGTCCCAATGGTAATTATATATTACTTGTCAGAATATGTAGGAGACTAAATTATTTAGAAGTATTTAAGGTGGGAGTCGATACATTTTTTGAAAGATCAGGGAATTGAGGGTTAAGGGAAATTGACGTAGAAAAGCAGTTGAAGCCAGCAGAGATCAACCATGATCATATTGAATGATGGGCAACCTTGACTGCCCAGGTAACCTACTCCTGTGTCCTTGGATATCCAATATATTTCTCACCTGTCTGGATAAAGGATAATTTTGCATCATCTGCAGTTAAATATTTGTTCCAGATTTATTTGCAAATAGAATGATGCATGTAAATGAAACATGTGGACAAAATACATAAGCCATTTTTGTGATTTTTTTTTTTGAATTCTTATGTCCATTTTGTAGGGATAAACTTAGACTACTCTTGCTTGGTGCCTAATCTACAATTAATACTACACTTAGTGTATAGACTACATTATTATAAGATATTTATTGCATATGTAAACTTCCAGTATTGACCCTCAGTGCAAGGTGTATCCTTGCATTGCTCCCACAGAAGATGAAACATCCAAGTAATGTTTAAATAAGGGAATCTAGCAGATTCCATGTTTTTTTGGAAATGATCTATACAAATGAGTGATGTGCGTTTATGGTCTTGGCTCAGATTGAAATTAGTTTAACTGATAGTTATTAAAGCTTTTCTGGTATTGATGGATATTTGGTAGGCAGCCTTCTCCTCAACAAAATACTCTGAAATCTTAATTGGCTTATGTCGTGACTAGTTCCTGAGCCAGTATATATTTTAGTTTCTCCATGGAAATTCGGCTGCCCTTATGGAAGCACCTATTGATTTCTTAGCCAATTTGGTCTATATCTCATAACCTGATTTTTCTCTCTTGCTTCTGTATATCTTTTAATGCTATTTATATTTTTAATCACAGTCTTATCAATACAATTTTGATAACATGGCATGAATTGCAATTTTAGCTTCTGATAGTATTGCTTGGATTTGTTCATAAGGGATGAAATGTTAACAATTCTCAGGGAAACATAGCAATGTGCCCTTTGATACAATAGAAATATCACTGTTACTTGCACAGATTGCTATCACTGTGAACAGTGAATGATTGCAGAAATCAGTTAAACTTAAATGGCTGCATTGTTTGGTTAAAATCTTAGATCATTGATAAAGTTGCCTCCATTCTGTATTGGTGAAATAGCCAATTTTGTATTTATAAAGTTGTCTACACATTTCTAAGGTCAGTCATGTATATTTCTCTTTCTTTCATTCCTTCACTCACTGACTCGCTTTTCTCTCCATCTGGTCCCCAACCAGTCATGGCAGTGGCTTATGAATTCACCAGGAAGCTGTCCTTGAAAATGTTGATCCATCAGAATTAATGCTACCCTTTATTAAACTTTACAGCAATATATTTGCATTATGTAATTTTTATCAGATCTGAATGATCAAGTCTTCTGTTGCCATCCACTGTTACTTATGGTTACTTATCTTTTGCACACTTGAGGTGAACTTCCTATGAAGGAATCCCTGATGTAATGATTAATTTCTTTTGGAATTTTTTTTTCCGGCAGGAAGAATTTCAAGAACTGTATCGTACAAAGTCCTTTGTGTTTTTGGGCTGTGGAGAAACTCTGCGGGATCAGATCTTCCAAGCATTGTTTCTGTATTCTGTCCAGGACAAAGTAGATTTGGAACACTTCATGCTGGTTCGAAAGGATAGCCAGGATCATTTCTTTAAATTGCAAGCAGAGATGCTGTTGCATGGCATTAAAATAGTGTCTTATGGTGACCGATTTGAATATATGCCTCAGTATTTTCGTGATTTGGTTGCACAGATTTGCAGGCACAAAAGCCCAGGTATGTCACCAAAACTGTGGTCAAATGATAATTATTTTTGATAAATAATGCTTTAATGAAACTCCTGAGACTATTGATGCATTTTTAGTATTTATAAAATGTTTACAAATTGATCTCAGAATATCAAAGACAGCAAGGCAGGCAGACATCATGTGATGGAACTCCTTATTTTGTTTGTATCTTAGACAGTGATACAACAAAAGATTGTGAGAACACAAATTCAATGGCACTTCTTGTCCCACTGGCAATCTGCTTCCAAATTGATCCTTTGGTAATACGTTGGCAACAGGACCAGGGAGATGATGCTTTGTCTTGTTGGTTTAAAAAAAATTGGGTGTTGATGATTTCAGTATTACTGATCTTAATGTACGAGTTCTACTTTTTTTCTCTATCTCATTCATAATAAATCTCTCTAAATAAGCTGTAGTGGCACCAAAAGCCCTAGGTTTAATTTTGAAAGCTCTTTGAGAAATTTGGGTGGGGGAAGGGAGAATGCCAACTGAAGATTAAAACATAATAGTTTCTGGGGAGCTCTCCAAGAGTTGTCACTTCCACGTTCCAGTGACACCTGTGAAGAAGAGCTGCATTTGTGGACCGAAAACTAACTCACTATGCTTNNNCATGATTTTGTTTGGAGAATGAGGTATTTTGGAGAAAAATTGTTTAACCTTGTGGGTTGGGGGGGGAGTGGGGAGGGAGGGAGAAGGAAGGAAAGGAGCCTTATCATTTAAATTGTACCTAAATTAACCCTAGCTTAATTTGTGAAATCTATCTAAATATTGTGCAATCTGCAACAAACAATGGTTGATTATTTTGTGCTGCTTCATGTACCAGTGTGTGATCTTTTACTCATTTCAGGAAATAGGTATACCTAGAGTCATGGGGCTGTAGAACACAAGCAGGCTCTCTGGCCCTGTTCATCCATGTGGACCATGATGCCTCTCTACACTAATACCATCTGCCTGCATTAGACCTATATCCCTCCACTCCTTTCTTGTATCCAAGCACGTGTCCAAGTACCTTTTTAAACGTTGTGATTGGCTGTGCCTCGTCCACTTCCTCTGGTAGCTCATTCCGTATAACCACCACCCATGTGTGTAGGGGGCAGGGAGACTTGCCCCTTAGATCCCTTTTAAATTCCTTCCCTCTCATCTTAAACCTATGCCCTCTAGTCTTAGTCTTTTACTGAAGGTAGTGAAGTCTATCTACCCTGTCCATGCCCCCCATAATTTTATAAATATCTAAGGTCATTCCTTAGCCTCCTACATTCCAGTGAGACTAAACCCAGCCTTTCCAATCTCCTTTTGTAAATAAAGCCTCCATTCCATGCAACATCCTATGAATCACTTCTGCACTTTTTTTCATGCTACCACATCCTTCCTGTAGTGTGGTGACCAGAACTGTATACAATACTTCAAGTGTAGCCTGACCAGTGTTTCGTACAGCTGCAATGTGGCATCTCAACTCCTTTATACTCAATGTCTCAACCTATGAAGGCCAGCATGCAGAATGCCATTCTTCACTATTGTATCCACCCATTGTACCATTTTTGGGAAACCATAAACATGTACCCCAAGGCCCCTCTGTACATCAACTCCCATGAGTTTCTGCCATTTACTGTATATATCCTGTATAGCATTTGATGTCCCAAAATCCATTACCTCGCACTTGTCTGGATTAAATTTCATCTGTTACCACTCTGTTCAACTGTTGTACATCCCTTTGTATCCTTTCTTAACCTTCTTCAATACCTATCACTCCACCAAATTTTGTGTCGCCAGCAAACCTACTAATTAGTCCACCGACATTCTCATCCAAGTCATTTATACAAACAACTATGGTTCCAACACCTATCCCTATGGTACACCATTGGTTATAGACTTCCAGTTGGAAAATCACCTCTCAACCACCAGCTTCTGCTTCTTACCACCAAACTAATTTTGGATCCAGTTTGGCAACACACTTGAGAAACCATACACCCTAACTTTCTGGACCAGCCTACTGTCTGGGACTTTGTCAAAAGCCTTGCTGAAGTCCACGTTAACCATGTCTGGTGCACTGTCTTCATTAATTTTCTTAGTTTTTTTTGAAGAGGGAAACTATCAGTTTTGTGAGACAGGATTTCACTTGCACAAAACCATGTTGACCTCTCCTCAGTAGCCCCTGCCTTGTTGGTAAGTTGCTGAGCAGAAACAGAAGTTTGTATCTCAAAGTACTTTTCTGTCCCAATTTTTGATGTCATCTGTACATAGAGCAATAGATTTACATTTATCCAATGAGTTAAAAGATTTTAACTTTCAGGAACCAATCATCCATATTATACATATTCATAAATTAACATTCATGTTTACTATTAATAATTGGCTTTCTGAAAGTCTCTTGGGGTAACCAGATGAAGTAATCTTTTTCCATGTTGTCAACTGCCTAAGTAAGTTTGGTAACAAATATATCAAAATGACACGAATAACCTTAACTAAAATGTCTGTCATGTTCAATGTCTAAAATGTGGGCATACATAGTGTATACCTTGTAAAAGACTTCAAATATATTATCAAATTTTCCAAGGTATTGCTCCTAGAGCTGGAAGATATGCTGTGTAACATTAGATATTATTCCCACAGAAGTACAGGTTTATGATGCTGTACAAGTTATATTCTGATTTCATTACTTAATATTCAGTTTTTTTTTGTTTTAACTGATGCTTTTTGGGATAAAATTCCACTATTCATCTCATTATAGTGTGAAAACCACAAGCTTGTGGCTTTTATATAAATTCCTTTACCTTTTTGCTTTCAATTTTTACTCCTTACTATTTTAAAGCTGAGGATCTGCAACAAGATGGTATGCAAGATACACCAGTTGGTGGTAGGTATCTGATATTTAGCACTCTTGAGTGGACTTAAGTTTCACTGTGAATATCCTGGGATTTAGGAGAACAGAATTTTTTTTGATCTTATGATGTTGACTTGTTCTCATGATGTTGGATCACTGATATTTACATCAGTGTTTATTGCTGATCTCTAGTTGCTTGGAGAAGGTGGTGTTAAGCTGACTTCCATTTGATAGTATTCCTAAAATTATTGTAGAATTTAATTTTGACTTGGATGATATTCCTTGCATTGCATTGCTTTTGATTAACTTCACAATATTCTGACAGCAGCCATGGTGATGGTTGGTGATTCCTTTGTACATGGGAGGGAGGGCAACTGTTGTAGAAAACAGCAGTAGCAACAAGCAGGACAGTTCTTCCTCTGTCCTTGCTGTAGCTGTTGAGGTGATGGTAAATATATCTGGTGTGGTTTCCTTTCAGGCTACTTACTGAAGGTGACCCTAGAAACATTTTCAACCTATTGTTCTGTTGTGGTGGTAATTGAGGATCTCTGCAATAGAGGAACAATTAAATTAAAGTGGAGAATGACGTAGGATTCACTTGAGTGGCAGTCAATCCACAGGTTCCAAAGAGGCTTTAAAATACAATCACTATGCCTTCCATTTGCCCATTATTCAGCTTAGTTTTATTTACCAGCCAATTCTACTCCTTCAACCTGATAGTTTGGGACCCCTAGCAACACTTCAGGTTCAGTCTCTGGCTGCCTTTTGGTTCCAGAATTGTTTGATTCTAATAGCTTTGGTCATTCAGTAACGTGCTTGCTACTTCTTTCAAGATCCAGGGCATAGCTGTAGAACTGGCCTACATTGAGTGATGTACCATCAGAAACTAATCAAACAAATGATTGGTTTGTTCAAAGCAAAATTTCTGCTGTTGAACCTACATTGAGGAGTTTGTATCATAATCTTGAGTGGGCATACAGTAATTATGCACAGTGTAGCACCTGAGCAGTGACTTGGTGGTAGTGGCAGGAATGTTGGTATTGGTGCCAACTTATTAATGATGACAGGAGATGAATGATACTTCCTTATTCCCCAATGTCTTTCCTGAGCCAACAAGGAATATTACAGTGTGATAGAATATTCTCTATTTGTCTGAACACAGCTCTAACATAATTCAAGAATCACAAGAACATGAGATCCATGGCACAGAAAACTATCCAGTCTACCGTTCCTTGCCACCAGTAAAAAGAAAACACAATTTGGCCTAATCTCACTTTGCAGCTATTGGCCCAGAGCCTTAAACATTACAGCCCTTCAAGCTTGTATCCATGTAATTATTCTGCAACAAAGGCTTCTGTATTTGTCACCCTCAAGTTCTGTAATCACAGTACCACTGTAGAAAAAAAAACACTTCTGCTTCCTTCTACCAGTTACTTCTATCAATATCTTTTGGTTGTTGACCTCTCTGAAAACTAAATAGCTTCTTTGTATCCCTTCTATCTAGGGCCCTCTTAATTTTGTGTCTCAGTAAAATCTCCTTTAGCATCCTTGGTTCTGAAAAGAATCCCTGTGTAACTAATTTTCCTCATCGTTAAGGTTCACCAGTCTGATAATGTGATCCTTTGTGCCCTCTCTCATGCAATCACATTCTTCCTGAAATCTTGAAAGGATCTCAAAATCATCCATGATAAAATTGCCTGCTCTGTTGCAACTATCCACCATCCTGCCACCTACACATCAAAATTATCCCCAAATTACATATGACCCTAGGACTGGAAGCACACCTCCATTCTGTCATTGTTGCTGGGTTAAAATCCCATGAATTTAATAAATGACTGCTGAAAGATTAGTTGATCATTTTTGTCCTAATGCCTTTGAGCACCCTCCGTTACTTGTTAACTAATAAAATTGTTACTCCTTGATTCTGCCCTTTTCCCCCTCCTTTTTTGAAAATCCAAACTATAACAGTGTTCTTCCAATCCATGAGACAAGTACTTGACCATTTAAAAAGAATTTAAACTGTATAATGAAAACTGATAACTGGACGCACACAGCAGTGCCTGTGGATAAAGAGTAAAGGTTAATGATGCAAGTCCATGTCCCTTCATCAGAATCTGAAACTTTACATCGCCTTGTCTCTCAGCAAATGCTAGCTGACGAGCTGACTACTTCCAGTATTCTGTTTTTATTCAAAGTTTCAACATCTGCAGTTATTTATTTTCAAAAACGTGCACGATATTTTCAAGAATCCTTGGTTGGCATCTTTAGTGAGCTCCAATATACTTTTAAAGTTTCTGTTTCTGTCTTAAGTTGAGAAATATTTGCGATGTAATGTATCAGAAAATTAGTGAAAGTAGTAGTGAACAAGAGTACAGCTTGTAATTATGCAGCATAGACAAATGTTCAATAAAGTCTATTAAATGGAAAGGGTGGGAATGTTGCCAATCTAAATTTGGAAACCACAGAGCTTTAACCAGGAAGATGAATGCGGAGCTAACATTTCAGCTTATTAATGTTATCAGCTTCTTAGGCAGTCCCACAAGGTCAAAGATGACCTGCTTCCCCTTCAGTTCTGAACTAGCTGATGACGCCAATGTGCAACTTGCAGATGGGGCAAGTGGAGTTTGACATTGTGGGCAAATGAGTTGTTTGGATGGTTGTGTGCTTATTTTTTCCAATGTTTGCAAATGACCTTTCTGTGCTTCCAATAGAGATGAGGTCCTTAGTGCCTTCCCAAATGCTTTTCCACCATTTTTGAAAAGACACAAATCAGGGTATTGGTTTATTATTGTCATATATTGAGGTACAGTGAAAAACTTGTCTTGCATACTGTTCATACAGATCAATTCATTACACAGTGCATTGAGGTAGTACAGAGTAAAAATAATAGAATACAGAGTAAAATGTCACAGCTACAGAGGAAGTGCAGGTAGACAATAAAGTGCAAGGTCATAACAAGGTAGATTGTGAGGTCAAGAGTCCATCTCATTATATAAGGGAACCGTTCAATAGTCTTATCACCGTGGGATAGAAGCTGCCTTCACACTCCTGTATCTTCTGTCTGATGGGAGAGGGGAGAAGAGAGAATGACCGTGGTAGGTGGGGATCTTTGATCATGCTGTCTGTTTCACCAAGGCAGCGAGAGGTATAGAGAAAGTTCATGGAGGGGAGGCTGGGTTGCGTCCACAACTCTCTGCAGTTTCTTGCTGTCTCGGGCAGAGCAGTTGCCATACCAAGCCATGATGCATGCAGATAGGGTGCTTTCTATGGTGCATCAATAAAAGTTGGTGAGTGTCAAAAGTGACATGCTAAATTTCTTTGGCATCCTGAGGAAGAAGAAATGCTGGTGAGCTTTCTTGGCCATGGCATCTATATGGTTAGACCAGGACAGGCTATTGGTGATGTTCACTTGAAGCTCTAGACCTCAGCACCATTGATGTAGACAGGTGCACGTACACCACGCCCTTTCCTGAAGTCAACAACTGGCTGTTTTATTTTGCTGACATTGAGGGAAAGATTGTTGTCATAGCACCATGTCACTAAGCTCTCTATCTCCTCCTGTACTCATCGTTATTTGAGATACGGCCCACTACGGTGGTATCATCTGCAAACTTGGAGTTGGAGCAGCATCTGGCCACGCAATCATGAGTATATAGGGAGTAGAGGGCTGAGGATGCAGCCTTGTGGGGCACCAGTGTGAATAATAATCGTGCTGGATGTGTTGCTGCCGATCCTCACTGATTGCGGTCTGTTGGTCAGAAAGTCAAGGATCCATTTGCAGAGGGAGGTGTTGAGTCCCTGGTCTCAGAATTTGGTGATGAGTTTGCTTGGAGTTATAGTATTGAAGGCGGAGCTGTAATCAATAAACGATAGCCTAACATAGGTATCTTTACTCTCTAGATGCTCTAGAGATGAATGTAGGGCCAGGGAGATGGCATCCACTGTAGACCTGTTTCAGCAGTGGATTCCTGTAAGTCAGGGACAGAGCTATTAAACCTGCTGCCTAAGAGTTCCAGTGACCTGGCTTCAATCCTGTTCTTTGGTGCTATCTGTGGGAAGTTTACATGTTCTCTGGATGACCATGTGAGTTTCCTCCTGGCTGCTCTAGTTTTCTCCCTCATTTTAAAGATGGTTCCTGAATCAGATACACCTGACATTGTAACAAAAACCTAAACTGAGCAGGTGAGCATCTCAATGGAATCTCCTGGTATCCAGCTCTGCAATATGAGCATGGATCAGGTCAAATATCAGCAATGGTGATCAGTAAACACTGCTTCAATAAATTCTGTCCCAGCACACACACTGGGCTGAAATGGCACCTCATTCATTGTTTTCTGCTTCTTTATGTTTCTCTAGCTATTGTAATTCTTGCACATTAACCTCTATCTTCATGCAAGTTCCTCATCTCCACTTTAAAAAAAGTGGTAGACTTGTCTTGCTTTGCTACAGCTACATACATAGTCTCTGACTGACCTCCTGATCACATTCTAATGTGCAGTCCCAAATTGTATAATCTATTTCCTAATCTTCACCCTGGAAGGAACTGCCTGCTGTTTCTACCTCCTTCCAACCTCCCACTACCCTCTCTTCCGCCCCCTCCCCAATCAAACCTAACCCTAAAATGGCTATACTCATTATTCATCATGCGTGCTCCAAATGAAAAGCATTTTTGTTGATTCTGCAAATAATTCACTAACAGCCACAATGTCAGTTGGAATTCATTTTAATTCTAATCAATTGAAATTAGTAAGAGCAAGAGAGAAAAAAGATAAACCTCAGGCCTTGTGTCTTCACTTCTATTAAGGATATGCTTCTGGGTATTTCTTATTTTGAATTTTGAAGAGGATATCTATCATTACAAGTGAGTGTAAGAGCTACTTAAGGGTTTTGTTTTCATCATTGCATGATTTTAATTAGTTTCTATCAGCTGCAAATTCAATCACTATTTCAGCTTGTTGGAATTCGCCATTGACTAGAAACTGAACTGCATCAGCCATATAATAATTGTGGTTATAGGAGCAGATTAGAGGCTAAGTATGACTTGCCACCTGACACCTCAAAACCTTTCCACCATCTACATGGCACAAGTCAAGAGTGTGATGCAACATTCTTCATTTACCTGGATGAGTGTAGCTCCAGCGACTCTCAAAAACCTTACACAACATCCAGGACAAATTGGCCCACTGGACTGGTACCCCATCAACTACCCTACACATTCATTCCTTCCACTACCAGTGCTGGGAGTACTGTATACAAAATGCATGAAAATTACTTCTACTAGCGTCATTTGTCTACACTTGCAGCATCTTCCAAATGTGTGGCCCCTACAACGAAGGAAGATGAGGGCAGCAGTCACATGGAAACATCACGTGCAGGTTTCCCCTCCAAATTACACAGCAGCCTGATTTGGAAGTAGATTGCAGGTCCTTAGTTGTCTCTAGGTCTAAGTCCTGGAACTTCCCATTGCCTTCTCTGGAAAGGCTGCAGCATTTTGAGATGGCAGCTCACCACCACTTTTACAAGGATAGTTGGGGATGGCAATAAATGCTGGCCATTACTGGTGTTGTCAAGATCTTGGAAAATCAATTGCAAAAAAAAACAATAAATGATTACATCATGTGAACTCTTCGAATCTTAAGTTCTATCAATTTTCTACAATCCTTTGGGAGTCCTATGCTAAATTTTCACCATTTGTCTGGATTCGCACAGTTTAAGATATAGTCTTGCAGTACCTGTTTGAGAAGACTTGTAATGGCCCTGCTTCAAAAAGGCTTTGTCAATCATCTGTAGCAAAAAAACAAGATGCTGGAGGAAATCAGTCAGTCCGGCAGTATCTGTGGAAGAATGTGGACAGTCGATGTTTCAGGTGGAGATCCTTTATCTGAACTGAAACATAGAGGGGAGATGGCCAGTATAAAAAGGTGAAAGGAAGGGCTGGAGGAAGAGCTAGCAAGCAATAGGTAGATCTAGGTGGGGATGGGTGATAGGCAGGTGGAGGAGGGGAGAGTGGAAATGGTGACTGACTCTGGGAGGTGATAGGTGGAGGTGGCAAAGGGCAGAAGGGGGAGAGGAAGGTGGAGCATGGAGTCGAGGGAAGTGTGGAGGGCAGATGGGAACAGTGTGGGAGGAGTATGTGGGTGATGGGTGGACTAAAGGAAAGAAATAGGGTGGTGGGGGGATAGGCTGAGTGTAGGAAGAATTCTGTAGATCATGAGGAAAGAAAGGTGACGGAGTGGGAGCAATTTACCTGAAACTGGAGAAATCTATGTTCGTGCCATCAGGTTGTAGACCGCCCAGGTGGAATATGAATCACTGTTCACCTAATTTGTATTTAGCCTCACCCTGGCAGTGGAAGAGGCCAAGGACAGACATGTCGGTGTGGGAATGGGGAGGAGAATTAAAATGGCTTGCAACTGGGAGCTCCAGTCAGCCGTGGCAGTAAAGCAGTCACCTAGTTTGCACCTGCTCTCACTGGAGGTCACATGAGGAGCACCAAATGCAATAAATAAGGCTGCAGGAATTGCATAACACTGTCTGCCTCACTTGGAAGGGCTGTTTAGGGCCCTGGATGGTGGTGAGGGAGGTGGTGTAGCGACAGGTATTACATCTCCTATGGTTACAGGGGAAGTGCCTCGGGAGGGATGAATGGACAAGGGAATCAGAGAGTGATCCCTGCAGAAAGGGTTGGGGAGTAGAAGGTGCAGCTGGTAGTGGAATGGGGATAGAGTACCCTGGTCCTCACCATTGCCCACTAGTCTATGCATCAAGCACATCATTCTTTGCAGCTTC
Organism: Rhina ancylostomus; assembly: GCA_030265395.1. Lineage (NCBI taxonomy): Eukaryota > Metazoa > Chordata > Chondrichthyes > Rhinopristiformes > Rhinidae > Rhina > Rhina ancylostomus. Next base: position 16,326,973 of record JARFYF010000029.1, on the reverse strand, counting down.
TATCAGCTACACGCATTTACAGTTTACTTAAAACATAAGCCAAATTTCACAAATCTGAAGAATATCCAAGCAATGAAAATAAAAGTAAAATCAAAGAAACATTTCTTGCAGAGAGCAATAAATAACATTTTTTCAATAAAATTAAACCATCAGCTACATCATTCCCTCCCCAGCAGGCTGAGCAGTGTCTGTTGCAGAGTCTCTACCTAAAATGTTGACTATTTCTTTCCCTCCATGGATGTTGCTCAACCCTCTTCTTCCAGCAGTTTATTTTTTGCTCCAGATCATAGCATGTTGTCTCTTAGATTTGTTACCTATGTTCAAGGGCCCAGTCTGCACTGATGATTTCTCTACTTCCTTCCCTACTGAGTTGTATGTTTTCAGGAACTTTGTTACATTTCAGGTTTTCAGCATTTGCTTTTGTTATTTCAAAAGTAAGCTATTAGTTTATTTAATGTAGTTACAGGTAGAATTTTTCCATAACTACAAATGTTATTATGTTTATAGTCAAAATTGAAACTTTAGTTTTGGTCTTCCACAAATTTCTTAATGAAAACTACTGAAATGAAAGTGT
>JARFYF010000029.1:16299699-16310174 GCA_030265395.1 Rhina ancylostomus | reverse complement strand
ATTTTTATACATTAAAATAGTTCTTCATGAATCACTTTATACTTTTTTCTAATTCTGAAATACTACCATATTATTAACAACTCATTGCAGTAATTTTAATCTATCTTTAAAACCTTTTGCATAACTCCCATTATTATTGCATTTCATTTTTATGGCAACTCAGGATAAATGTAATCATTGGATTCCCTGTACTAAGCACAATATTGTTCTACACAATATCATAGTCTGACTTGGACTGGCAGTTGTCCAACAGAAATTTTCTCTATTCTCAAAGTAACTGCAAAATATTTGCCTAAAAACTGCCTGATCTGGTTTATCTAAAAGATTTGAATACATTTTCTGAAATTGATTAATAATCTGCATTATGTATTGTTTATATTCAACTGACCTGTTTTTGAGGAGGAGGGTGGAGGTGGGGGTTTGCTGGAGGAACTGAACCTTATCTGATAGTCAAGTAGCAACTATGGGCTAGTTGTAAAGTTGAACTGACATCAATTAAATGGCATCTTATTTCTTTTCTCTCTAAATTTTTAGAGCAACCAAAACATGCAAAATATTTGAAAAGGAGTACAACAATAATTCCCTATTCAACAGAGTTGCAAACCATAACCACAGTGTTTAAAGGTAACAAGTAAAATGCAACTGATTAGCTCAACTCGTTTTTATATTAAACCGAAGTATATATTGTGTTACTCTTCCTGCCTTGGCTGTTGCTCGTCTTCCAAATTGGTATTTTCTGGATAAAGGGTAAGGTCGAAGGTCAAAAGTTGACTGGACATGCATTCACCTTGCTGCAACAGAAACTAAATTTTGACATTTTTCAATGTTTCACTATTTTAGTATGTTTAATTTATCTACTATACAAGTAGATATTCACCTTCATTAATCATGGTAGTTCATTTAGTGAAGATACTCTTCTAATGCCATTGTCATAGAATCATACAGCACAGAAACCCTTCAGCCCACTGAGTCTCCACCAATCATCCCCTTACACCAATCTTATTTTATTCTTCACATTCCCATAAACTACTCTCTCCCTGTCCCCCACCCCAGATTCTACCACTAACCTACAAACAAACCTACATAAAGCACAATGATTAACCTACCAACCCACACATTTTTGGGATGTGGGAGGAAACTGGAGGACGCAGACAAAACCCATGCAGTTGTTGGGAGTAAATGTAAACTTCATGGCACCAGAGATGAGGGTAGAACCCAGGTCACTGGAGCCATGAGGCAGAAGTTCTACCTCCAAGAAACAGAAGCATTAAAAAGTTTCCCTCTTGATATCCTTAGACTTCAGTGTTACCCAGGCTCATTGATGCTACACTGTCAAATACTGCTGATGTCAAGAGCAGTCACTCTCATCTCACTTGTCATTCAGCTCCTTGGTTTGTGTTTGGATTATTTGGATCAAGGTAGTAATGAGGTCTAAAGCTGAGTGGTCCTGGCAAAATCCAAATTTAGTACTGATCAGCAAGTTATGGGAAATCAAGTGCTGCTTGATGTCATCATTGAGGACACTGTCCATTTGTTCTGCTTTTAATGAACAGGACATTCTGGACAATTTTTGATACTAACAGGTGGATGGCAGCATTGGCTGCAGTGGAACAGCTTGGCTAGAGGAACAGCTAGGATCTTGTCTGGTCCCCTATTCTATGCTGTAGTGCTCTTGTCCATTTCTTGATAATACATAGAGTGAGTGAAAACTGGCTTCTGTGATGGTGCAAATCTTGGAAAGAATGGATTATCTAATTAGTACTTTCGGTTGAATTGTTCTGTCTCACATTCTGGGCCCACCCATTATTAAGGATAGGGATATTCATAGAGTTGCTTCTCTCATTAGTTATTTGATGACTAGATGTGGCAGGACTTACATTTTTGATATGATCCAATGGTTGTGGGATCTGTTTAGCATGCATCAAGTCCTGTGTTGTAGTTTCACCAGGCTGGTGCCTCATTTTTAGGTATATCTAATGCCATGCTGAATGCCCCACTGCCTCCTCATAGAATAAGGGTGGATCCCCTGGTTTGGTTGTAATGATTGAAAGGGATAAACTGGGCCAAGAGCTTACAAATTGTCTTTTTTTTTCTGCTGTTAATAGTCCACAGTTGCTCACGGAGACCCAGTTTGAACTGCCAGATCTGATCTGAATCCATCCCATATAGCACATCAATAAATTTATTTAAGCTCAATGCTGAAACACAAAACAGTACCTCAAAAAAATTACTTAAATATATAAACTTCCTGATTGGAACTGTACCTCTGGATATACTCCAATCAATGCATCAGCTTTTGAATAGAATTCTTCTTTTAGTGAGATCACAATCACTTGAAAATTCTTCTTGGATTGTTCTCTGATATAATTTGTAACCTGAGCATAAGAACAGAAGTTGTCTTTAAAAATGACAGGTGAGACTGTACAGCTCCTACATGGTCAGCTGATCCTGGAAATGGTGCAATTTTTTTCCATTTTCCCACCCAAACAATGATAATGCTAATTCCTTGCATGGGCAATGTTAAGAAAATTCTGGCACATACTACGTGGTTATGGATTCATTATTATGCAAAGTTATTCTTCACTAACATTTCTCTCCACCCACCACATCCACTTTCCTTAGGAACTTATCAATCAAAAAAAACCTGCTCCAAGCATGAAAGCTCTCTGATGAAGGGAATCTCTGGTTCCAACTGTAATCTATATTTTGTTGGATAATCCTACTTTTACTATCTGTTTCAAAGAACCAAATTTGGTACATCTGTTTTTTTTCATAATGTTAAAATGCTCTAAGCAGTTCAATCTTTTGATCTTAATTTATTTTATTGCTTGAGGTTATTCCTTTAAATGAGAGATGGAAGTATAAGCCCTGGTTCTCAGCAATTGCAATTTGAGATTCAATATTTAAGTGGAAAATTGAAGTATTTTGCTCCACCCTTTTTGCAATCTTTAATTTTAGTAAAAATATCATGAATTTAGAAAGCATTTAGGTTTTTCCCCTTTTAAGCTTTAAGTCAATAATTGCTGGATCTACAAAGATTCAGTACTTCAGGCATCAAAGATGTGCAATGTTGCTTCAAGCTGCAGCATTCTACATGGCTGTGTTAAACAGCGCAAAGGGTCATGAATCCCTTGCATTTAGTTGCTGGAATATTCTGGTAATAGATGCAATTCTATGTAGTCCTAAATTTTACAGTTGCTACAAAGATATTATTCACTTTGCCAAATTGGAATATTGAGAATTCTTTGTCAAATTAATTATCAGTGATTGCTGGGAAACCCACTTTACAGCACATAAGACTTACTTTTCCAATGTTTGTGTTGTCCAAAGCAGCATCAACTTCATCAAGCACAAAAAAAGGGGCTGGCCGATAACTGAAACAGACAAAGAGCTATTTAAATATTTTTTTCTTAAAAATTGTTTTTCTTTCTTTCATGAATGTAGGAATGGGAGTAGATTATTTTAATTCATCAACTAATTCAGTGAGATTACAGTGGGGCTAATCTAATGCCATATAAACTTTTCCCACACAGGCCTTGATTATTAAAAAAACCTTCTAACCTTAGATTTAAAATTTACCAATCATGGCTCTAATTTTTAAGACCACACTCCCTAGGACTAGACAACCTAACAGGAAATAGTTTTCTATTCACCCCATCTGATTCTCTTTAAGTCTTAAACTTCAACTTAAAGAGCTAAATCTTTTAAATTTCAGGAATACAGCCCCTCATTTCTGAAATGTTGTCGTATACTGTAGAATCTAGGTATCATTCCAGTAAATCTATGTAACATTTCCTTCTAAGTGGGTTGCCAAAGTTTTTCAACAAAAAGGTGGGGGTGAAGGTAAATCAGTAAAAAAAGCACGTAGCCTTGTGTTGTGAGGTCATTGTCATTTTTTAGGTATTCTTAGTGCTGCTCTCAGCATACCCTCTGTAATGTTCATTGAATCGGGGTAAATTCCCTCGCTTTATAGTAACCGTAAAATGATGAATAAGTTGAGCCATGAGTCTACAGAATGCATTGGATACATTCCTGCTGATAGTAAAGTCCACAACACCTTCATGGATTTAGCTTTGAGTTGTTGGATCTGTTCAGAGCCTTTCCCAATTTAGCACGATTCTAGTGCTACAAAGTATGATGGAGGGTATCCTCTTTGAAAATGAGACTTTGCCTCCACCAGGACTGTGCCACGGTCACACCCATCAATGCGAATGTAGATATAGGTAGGTGAGTGAGGTCAAGTGGGTTTATCCCTCATGTTGGACAATTCACTACCTGCTGAAGGCCCCGTGTGACATCCTTTTAGAACTTGGTCAGTGATGGTACTACCTAAGCTACACTTGTTGGGTACTTCAATGTATATTACCGAAAATCTATTCTGTGCTGCTTCCAAACAGTCAACATAGTGGAGCACTGATTCAACAGGACTCTGGAATGATGGAACGCAGGACAAGTTGCCTCAGCACAAGCAGCCAGTCACATTCATAGAATGGCTCTGACAGCCAGAAAGGCCCTGCTTCTCTGAGGCTTCCTGGCTGTCAAAGCCATCAATATATTTTCATTTTTGTGAACATCTTTAATACGCTATATTCAAACAAATGAACAATTAGAGACAAATTTAATTTTAAAAAGCTGTGCTTATCTTTCTCCCGATTAACTTATTTGTTCCATTTATTTGAAATGGGACCTCTGCATACACCAATATTTACCTGGTGTTGGTTCAACAGGTTGAAGAGCTTACTTACGTTTACACTGACCATTGGACTCCATGAGAAGTCCATCGGTGTAGCACTAGCATTGGCCCAACCAGTGCAGGAAACCAGGACCTCTGGGAGACACAGATGATGTTTCCAATGCCACTGGCAGACTTGGATTTATGGCTTTCTCTTCCATCATCTAAGTCATTTATCAAAATGGTGAATAAATCCAACTGGAACCCACTAGTCACAGCCTGCCAATTTGAGTATTTGCCCATTATTCCCCCACTATTTCCTGCTACTGAGCCAGTTTTCCAGCCAGATCAATAAACTGCCATCAATTCCACTTACTTCAGCTGAAGATGGGAAAAGGGGAAGCCCAATATACAGGAGAGAAAAGCAGAGCAGTGATAGGTGTTTTTCCACACCCCTTTGTCCACCTATCATTGGTCTGCTTTTACTATCTTCAGGCCTGAAGAAGGACCCCGACCCAAAACATTGACTGCCCGCTTTTCTCCACGGATGCTGCCTGGCCTGCTGAGTTCCTCCAGCATCATAGCTTTCTGGAAGTCTACTTAACTGTCTACTTAAAGAGACACAACCTACTTTCTACAATTTAATACTGGCTCTCAGTTCAACTGAAAATTGCTCTATATCCTTAGATATAAACCCCAGTAACGTCCCTACAATAAATATTTGGCATACCAGTCTACAATTCTATTTTCCTCTTACTGTTCTTAAATAGCACAGTGGTATGCATAATTTTCTGATTTAAAGCAGAAGTTCTTGAATCAAGATAACTTTTAAAAGTATTGTAAGAGCAAGTACGGCAAATCCTTGTACCCAATTCAAAATTGGTTCTTTTGAATGTCTATGCTAGTACATATTTCACTGTAAATACTGATGTAAATAAAAATGTTAAATTACTTTATAACTTTATTATCTAGCTTCTGACTATATTTTTTCTTTGTAAAAATGTTTTGTGTATTTGATATCACACAAGGTACTTTCCATACAGCCAGTTTGTCACTCCAACCATTTTAACACTTATTATTTGCATAACTCCATTTGCTGGGATATGCAAGTTTTTTTTCCCGTTTGTCAAATTTATATATTTATGAATTTTCCCACTTTACCGCTTATGTATTCAATTCTCCATAGTCACAGATTCAGACAAGGAACAGGACCTTCAGTCCACCATGTCTGTGTCGACCATCACCCATTTACACTAATCCTACTTCAATTCCATGTTTTTATTTTTCCCCACATTCTCAGCAACTTGGCCCAAGTTCTTCTACTTATCTACATACTGGAGGCAATTAACAGTGGCCAATTAATCTTAAATTTTTTCTAATACTATCCAAAGTCTACACATCTCACTGATGATGGGATTCTATTCTTAATCACCAAGACTAGACCAACCCCTTTAGCAATTTGCTATTTCCTCTAAGCCTGCTTGATCTATTTAATTTTGTGTTCTTACTGGTAACAAAGACCAAGAAATGGCCATCCCATCATACCCATTGTTGAATCTGTAGATGCAACTCCAGTGTTTCAATATTGTTAAAGTAGTTAGAATGTTGAACTCACCACTGTGAAATCAGTTGAGGCAAACTGAATTAAAGGGAAAGCAAAAAAATGGATACAAGGAAAAATTGTTCTGAATTACAAGTAAATTAGGAAATTATCAGTCTACCTGTGAATGGCAAAAAGCAGTGCCAATGCTGCCACGGACTTTTCTCCTCCTGACAAGTTATCCATAGGCATGAATCGTTTCCCTGGAGCCACACAGTTGTAACCAATACCATCCAAGTAAGGCTCTTCAGAGTTCTCAGGACTGAGGAATGCCTAGGAAGGGATGGGAAGTATCTAACTTATCGAAATTTAAAGGGGAATTTTCCTGATTAGAATGGAGGAATAATGAATATACAGGAGTGATCACAGCCTTGTACAATATTGACAGCAAAAATTACATTATTCACATGTGGAACCAAGAATCAGTTTCAAGTCTTCTGTTTGATATACATCTAAACATGTATTTAAAATTATTCTTATATGGTAATTTTTATCTGAAGTTAAACTGTAATCTTCATGAATACATTCAGTTCCACAAATATGGCAAAAAACTATGGTAACTAATCAGTCTTAATTTTTCTGATTGTATTTAAGTTTGACATTTTCTTTTTCATTATTTCTAACCCCTCCTCCTCCATCCCCCAGTTTTTTTTACATTAAGTACCAGCAAGAATATTAGCAAAATCAAACAAGAAGTTCTTATGGTTGTTGTCCTTTACTGAGAAGCTGCATCAAGTGTGAACAATGAATATTGTATGGTTAGATGCATCTTATAAATATTTCCTTAGTTACTTCAAAGGAAAAACAGCATAATGTTCCTGTCGAATAAGGGAGCTGCTCCTTACTTTTGCATTTCACTGTGAGTTTCCATGTACATGTGACTAATAAAGATATCTTAAATCACAGCTTTGAAATTAGGTCTGCATAGCACATTCCCAATTTCACTCATGATCTGCAAGTACTCATTTTTAACACAATTCATATTACTGAGTGAAATTATATAAATTGTGCACACACTGGAGTATTTAAATAGATTTTGCCATCTATTGTCATGCAATATTCATTGACATAAATTCCAAACTGGGCTGGGATGATCTAACTAGGCCAAGCATTAAGGATGCATGGGAAACTTGGTATTCAGCTGCAGGGATTTAAAGGAATCCTTTATGACTTGTAGATTTTGTGACTGACTGCAAAGTGAATGACAAACATTTGTTTGATTTTCATTGTAAGATTGTTGGATTGTTCACTTCCTCTTGACAAAGATGAGCCAAATGGCCGCCTTCTGCTCCCTTATCTTGTGATCTTGTGAACTGAATGACCTTCATTGTATCTCCCATCAAAATTCTGGTGGCCACCTTTAAGCAGAAACTTAACTAATACAGGTACCTAACTTTGATGCTACAGAAGCAGGTCAGAGCCTGAGTATATTGTATAAAATGACAACATTAATTTACAAGCTTTTCCATTATGTACTAAGCATATCATAAGAACAATGGAATACTCTCCAACTGCCTGGGTAATATGTTAACACCTCCCAGAACAAAGCAGAGTTTTTGAACAGCAAGCATACAGAACCTCCACCCTCAAAGGCATGCACACTATGCTTTCAGTATATGCCATCTACAAAATGAAATGTTAACATAATGACAATTATTAGGTACATCAACCATCCCAGCTCCCAGCAGAGTAATCCCATTCCCTTTTCAACTGCAACCTTTTCTCTCCCATGCCCATCAACACTACTTTAGTTTTTCTGCCACTTACCTACACTAAGGGGCAATTTACAGGAGCCAATTTATGTACCAGCATATTTTTGGCATCTATGAGGAAACCAATCCCGCAGGGAGAACGTGCAAATTCCCACACAGACAGCCCCTAAGGTCAGGCTCAATCCCAAGACCCTGGAGCCGAGGCATCAGCACTTACTGCTGCAACCCAACAAAATTTCTTCAATGGCTCTTACCAAACCAGTGGCCTCCACCACGAAGTACAAGGTGATGAAACACTTAAGTAAAACTGTATCCACCTCCTGAGTACACATCATCCTTACTTGGAAATATATGTAATTTCCACTGGGTCCATATCGAGGAACTTCCTACCAAATAGCATTACAAGGACTGTAAAGGGTCTAGAAAGTGATGGTTATCTACCACTTTCTCAAGTACAATAAGGCATAGCCATTAAAGGATAGTCAAAACAGCACCAACCTTACATTGTGTGCCTAAATGCATTTTCAAAAATTGCTCTATGGTTTCCATTTCTCTCCTGTTGCTAATTATTTCACTGTACACTTAATGCAATTGGTGAATTCAAGACCAAACCAAATAATCTTATAAAACCACATTCACATATTCCATTGTAACAAGACAAAACTAATATCAATTTATCTTTGAAAATAAAAAAAAGCTGCAGATGTTGGAAATGTGAAATAAAAACAGAAAATGCTGAAAATAGCAAGACAAGCTGCATATGTGGGAAGAAAAACAGTAATGTTTCAAGGTCAAAGACCCTTTGTCAGAACTGGGAAGACGACAAAAGGAGCTTGTTGAGCTGCAGGGCGGGTGGGAACATTAGATGTCTCTCAATAGGGTAAAACTGAAGTGACTATGGGGGATAAGCTGTAAACAAGGTTTTCTAGTAAATGGGAGTATTTACAGAGTTGTGAACTGCAGAGAGGGAAAAAATGATATAAAAAAAACATCAAACAAGCTGAGCCAATGTTATGGAGAGTAATCAAGCTACCTATATTAATAGGATTTAATGAGAAGCCCAGTGTTGCCCCTGTGGATTGATTGCAAGTGTTCCACAAAATGATCACCCAATATGTTAAGCAGGATAAATTTTGGTTGCACCTATTGCCAGGCCTTTTTGTTTCGGCATGCTGAATTGATAAACGTGAACTTGAGCCCTTCAATCTGCTATTGTTGCCAATTTACGCCACCTTTCCTGGAAAGATGTGTGTGAGCTAAGGTTTTACGAAAGTGTAGATGATGTGCTTTCACAGTGGAAAAATTGGCAGTGTGTGTAGGTTTTTATATGCAACTGTGAACTTTTAGTAGTGTAACTTTGTAATCTTGATTGCCAGAGATAGTCTTAAGGCAAGTGATGCATAAATCTGTATGGGAGGCTAATGTTTTGATTGTTGAGAAATGGAATCTGACAATCACCTTGACCATGTGCAAGGTTGTTAAACTTCACGTGGAATTTCATCGTGTCGTTACGAATTCACTCCTGGCACACTCCAAATGGAAGTTCCTTCATTGTTGCTCAACTACTGCCATGCTCTGCCATTGTTTCCTCTAAGCAACAAAAACTTCACCACTGGTTGCAGGCAACAGGGCATTCCTCTTGAATAGGTACATACTTGGCTTCAGTCAGTGCTAGCTTTGTTAAACTGATACTCACAAATCTGAGCTTGTGGATATGCACTAAGGCAAATGCACTGGATATACACTTAAATCATGAAAATAAGTTGAGTGTGTGAATTCTGTGTGCATCTTGAACCAGGTCACATAGGCATGGATAAAACCCAGACAGCAATCCCAGCACTCCTTTTCTAGGATTATTCAATTTCAATGTTTAATAATTAATATATCAATGACTTGCATTTTTTCAATGATATCAAATGACTAAAACTATGTAGAATGTTTCACAAAATAAAGCAATTGATGAGGTAGCTCACCTAGCAAAGCAGTGCAAAGAAATGAATGTGAAAGATACAGAGTTTATTCCTTTCTAACATGAGAATCATCAGTAAAATTTGCAAAAATGAATATAACCAATTGCCTTAAGTGTCATTTCCTTGAGCACAGTGAAAATAGATAAAAGTGCCCTAGCCAAACATACCTTATCATTTCACATCAGCTAAGCTTTGGTATCAGGATGTTTACCCTTGACAACTCTTAATTGCACAGAATTGAAACAACAGGTCGGTCACGATTCAAAACAAAATTTCCTTTCTTTTCTTTCACAAATATTAATACCCTTATGATATTCCAGATGTTAAATAGAACAGCACTGTACGGGCCCTTCAGCCCATGATGATGTGCCAACCTATATAAACCTGAACTTTCCTCTACACACCTTAAACAAGTGACTTCTAGTACTGGCCATTACCACCCTGGGAAAAAGATGCTGGCTGTCCACTCTGTCTATGCCTCTCATAATCTTATATGCCTCTATCAAATCTCCTTTTATCTT
>JARFYF010000029.1:16280165-16296898 GCA_030265395.1 Rhina ancylostomus | reverse complement strand
ATATATATATATATATATATATATATATATATAGGGCCTCCCCTTTTCCTATCTTCAGTCCTGAAGAAGGGTCCTGACCCAAAATGTTGACTGTCTGCTTTTCACCACAGATGCTGCCTGGCCTGCTGAGTTCCTCCAGCATCATCGTGTTAATTATTAACGATGTCTGCCTTCACTAAGTGGCGGCTCCCAAGGTATGAGAAATGGTCCATGATTTCCAGGGTTCTGCCATGGATATCTATTACTGGAGGGTGGTGTTGCGGGAACACATCGCCAGAGGACCTTACTGAGTTTGAGGTTCATATGCTTCAGTGAACAAAATGATGGTGGCTTGGATCTCCTCCTTCATATGTATTGGAAACATAAGCATCATTTGCATACTGCAACTTGACTACTGAGGTTCAAGTGACCTTAGTTCTGAAGCGTAGTCGCTGCAGGCTTGCAGTTCTCCATTAGTTCTTAAGATTAGCTCCACTACTATGAGAAGTGTTTTTTTTGAAGGCCAGGTGTATCAAAGCCGTGAGAAAGATTGAACAAAGTGTCAGGGCACCAATGCAAGCTTATCTTTACTAAGATTAGCTCTGCTGCAGACCCATTGATTATCATCATGATGTGCCTACTATCTTAAAGTACATGCAAGATAGAAATGATATTCTGTCGATACCCAAATTTCTGGAGAGTTCTTATCAGTGGAGTGAAACACTTTAGTGAAGTTAAAAAAGGCCATGAAGTGGTTGGCACTGCTACCTACATTTCTCAGACATATCACATGGTGAAGCACACTTCTATGTTTTTTGATGGACAAGTTCTCACGATGTAATTCAGGGAGCAGCTCTTCAGCTATTAGAAGGCAATTGACAAGAGAGTTGCTGTGGCCTCTGTCCTATTCCACACATTATCAGTGGTTTAGGCCATTGTTTTTTTTTCTTGGACCTCTTCCTATGGGTCCCTCTTTTCCCTTGATGAATGGCAGCATTTCTAATCCAGGAGTATCTGAAGTTTATGATTAACTCCTGAATCTCTTGGTCATTCTCATCTACCAGTCCTGGTTGTTCTTGATAGAGAATTCAAGAGTCTCCTCACTGTTGTCAATTATGGTTGATTTCAAGGCATCTCATGAGCTCCTTTTGGCTGGGAGTCACAATGGTCTATGAGGTGCTGTCTGAGAAGTACTGCTATGAGGTCCTTGGGAGCTTCAGCATTTATCTTCTTGTGGCAACATATATGTTGATGCTGATATTTTGGAGCCAGGCTGATGGGAATAACAGAGTGGGTTAGGTGGTGATCGGTCCAGCAGATGTCGTGTTGCCCCTCATTCAGACATTGATATAGTCTATCAAGTGCCAGTGTTTGGATCTGGGAGTACATGTGAATAATTTTTTGTAAGTGCTGAGAAAGTTTAAGAAATTGGTTGAAAAAGCACAAGGGATCCTGATATCTTATCTCTTTATAAGCAGAAGCACAGTGTACAAAGAACCTTAGTGGTCACAATTTAATTTGACACACTTTAGGAAAGATGTAAAGGCTTTAGAGACAGTGGAAGAGATTTACAGAAGTTATTCCAGATGGGGGTCGTTCTCTTTTGAATAGAAAAGAATGGAAGCTGATCTGATAGAGCTATTTAAAGCCGTAAAGGGTTTGGACAGAGTAGATAGAAATTGTTCCCAATGGCAGAGGGATCAAGAGCTAAGGGTCAAACAATGAAGATGACTGGCAAAATAACCAAGAATAACAAGAGTTTTTGTTTGTTTAGACAGGGAATCTGGAATGCAATGTCAGAAGTAATAACAGTGGCATTCAACTGTAGTGTTCAAATGGGAGCTGGGTAAATATCTGAAGGGAAAGAATTTGCAGTAACTAGCTGGATTGCTGTTAACATGGAGCCAGTTCAGACTCAGCAGTCTGAGCGGCCTCCTTCCAGGTTGCAAGTCTGTAAGAAATCCAATTTTATTTATTAAATCACTACACATCAACAGCTCTATCATAAGGTATGTTCACCAAGTTACCAACGTTTCCATTGAAAAAGGACAACAAAGTTACTTTTTTGCAAATCAAAATACTGGTTCATTGCTCTACCATGGACATGAACCTACCATGGACTGATTCTTGAAACTTATCCCACACATGTTGTAGCTTTTCAACTGCTCTCAGATTTGGTGCAGTTGTTCTGTGTAAAATCTTCTCCTTCTCTTCCAACAACTTATTCAGTCTATCCTCCTGTACCTCAATTTCTTTAAGGGATACAAGGCCCTGGAAAAAGGTCATGACAAGTTACTTAATGATGCTTAACAATATAAAACTTTTAATGCAGTTGACATCCAATCATAAGGATTAAGTAGCAGTTAGGAATATTGGAAAACTTCCACAAATTGTTTATTATCAGTATAGGTTTTAATATTCTGGACACCTTTACCACTACCTGCAAAGCAGAATTGGGTACCTTCACCTTCATTAGAGGATGAATAATTAGAAATTAGTAAAGGCACATAAAATGGTTATTATTGAAACAACAAGCAGATTAAATCTAAATACCTCAAGTCTGCAAGAGCAACAGATTATCCCACTGTCACTTCTGTCACTGCGAGCATGCAAATATGACCCACATTCATGCCATACATACATGCAAGGGTTGAAAATGATTTATGTATAAGATATGTAATACTGGTAACTGATTTACAATCCAATGTATTTTATTTAATAGGTCTATTAAATAATACAGTGGTGCAATTATGAATCTAATGTTGGATTTTTTTTGGCTTTTATTTAGCAGCACCATTTATACTGAACTTTTCATCAGAGGTAACCCTTTCTCCACAGGGCAGTCACACTGGACTGCAAGGTTTGCCATTAATTTTGTCATCTAGTATATTGTTGTACAAAATTACGGAATCTGTGAGGCAACCATAACACATGTAGTACAGGGTATTTCGAAACAAATCTTCTCAAACAATTGTATTATGGACAAAAAAATTGTGGAGCTTGATTGGAATACTGCAATATCTGAATTTGAGTTTACTCTTGCTGCAGGTGCTGATGTTAAGAATTTTCTCACTGTTTCTGCCACTCTAGAGATAGTTTGAGTGGTGTTCTTAGGGCTCATTCAAGTTTCCGTCATATTTTGGAACAAAAATGATGACACAGAGTGGAATCATATCAGCAGGATACTGAAACAAATGTTTCTTGGGATTGGGAGTACCCTGTTCTAAAGGTAATATTTCACCTGGCAATACCATTATTGTTCATGCTATGATAGATAATCTTTTTGGCTACTTAGTGGAAAGATCTTATGTCAAAACCTAATTTTAGTGGATTTCTGACACAAGTATCTGAATTCACTGTCTTTTCCCCAGTTGTACTAGATCATGGAGAGGTCTGACAGATTTGGTTTGATTTTTCAGCAAGTGCAGTTCTCTATGTGACTGACTGAAAGGGCTAAACAGACATCAAATTCACTCTTTAAGGACCCACAAATAGCAAGTACTGAAGTTGGATTATGAGATATGTCCTGATCACTATGTTAATCCATAGATTTTGTTGAAAGGCCAAACAATTACACCTGGGTTCAGGCAGCTATTTTCAGTTAGGGAGCAAGTTCAAAGAAAAAGGATACTGGCTGTAAAAGCACCCTTTCAATCCTTTTTTAAGATTGGTTCAATCCTAAACACATCTTTTTCAGTCACATTGATGGCTGTAGCTTTGCTGTTTCCAGTGACATCTTTTGTAAATCAATAAATATTAGTTTGTATTGCTCCCATGCCATTTCCTAAATTGACTCTATTCACTTCTTCCAGATTCTCCACTCCCAATGCACCTATTCAGCTGACATCATCTTCTACGATAGTTTCAAAGTGTTTCTTTTCCTTGGCCTGGATTCCCCTCTGCTATAATAAACAGAAGCAGCAAGTGAATTTATCCCACTTTCAATGCTTTTGACCACCTGCAAGTTGTTTCCACAATATTCAAAATACCTAAACATGGTACAGAAGAATTTTTCAAAGAAATATGTTCCTTAGTATAACACTCTCAGTTTATGACAGTCAGGGGAAGGGAAGGAAGTAGGTGTTAGAGAATGGCAATGCCAGTATCAAGTACTCCTAAATCAGATACAGAACCACTAGATTTGGGGTGATGTTCTGTCCAACTGTGTTTCAACCCTAAAATTTATTTCAGGAGAATAATCCGTGGGACAAGAACCTTTTGCTACTTGAGTCTGCCAGTTGCAAAATCAGGAAATCTTAGAAAAGGATTGAAAGGGTGCTTTTACAGCCAATAGAAAAATGAGACTAGGATAGTTTTGGTTCAAAATCTATTTACTGGGACAGTGGGAAAATTGAAGAAGTATAAATTGAATAGGCTAATCATAGTACTTTAACAACATAAAGATTATCCATAGAATTCCTCATAAAAACATCAGTATGCTAAATATTTAACAATAGAAGTGTACCTTATTTAGTGCTGAGAAGCAAATTTATTTTTTTGAAAGCATATTAATAACTGATAGATGTTGTGTTTAAAGTAGGTCATTGTCCAACTCAGCCATGACATATCCACCAAGGCTTATGCTGTCATATCCTCATCCCTTATCTAATTAGCCTCAATGGAAAAAATAATTCTCTCTCATTTTTGAGTGAAAATTGTGTATGACTGTAGAAAATTCTTATTGTAAGATCTTAAATAGTTGGATATACGAATTCCTTACTTTCAGATCTGTTGGTAAGCTGCTGTAGTCTACTTCAAAACCAGCTTCCAATTCAAAGATATCTACTGTTGCTTGAGTGCTCTCAACTTCTGTTCCAACCTGTAAAAAAAACAATTTAATTACTAAGCAAACATTTCCAGAGCAATTATGTGTAATTTCTACTGTTAGGCAGTCCTTTGGGGTTGATGACGACTTTGGCCATAACTGAATCAATTCTGTCTTTTTTTCTCATAACCATAGATTAGGACATGATAAAAGGGCCATTAGGTGGGATTGACTGATGAAAAAAAAGTTGCTTTTCATGTTTCTAAACACTGCTGAGTTATCAATATCAGAAACTTTCATCGATAGGACAGTTAAAGATCAGTGGTCTGGCATTTACAGTCATAGATTGGTGAACTTTTCCACCTGCCTGTGGCACAACACTGAAATATGCAGAGGAAGGCACATTCAGACATGATGTGAAGAACTTCAAACCCCTGTGATAGGCCTTTTTAAGCAGGATCTAATAGTGGATTGAATCAGAACAGTTCATTTCTGAAAGAAAAATTCAAAATGCTGCAAGCACTCAGGAGATCAGGAAGCATCAATGAAGAGACAATGTTTCAGATCAATAACCCTTCCATATTAACCTTGAAGAGTTCCTATTTACTTCTTCCAAGGATAGTCATTAGATAATTAACATGTACAGAATAAGGTAGCCCAGTGGTCATGTTGGTAAATCTTAAATTAACTACTCCTGTGTCAAAATTGGAAACTGAATTTGCTAAATCACCACAGCCTAGAACAGAGGTCAGCAACCTGTAGTTCTAGAGCTACATGTTGTACTTTAAGGACCTTTACGCAAATCTTGATCGTGATCAATTGAAATCCCTTTAGTCACTAACCCAAAGATAATTCAAGATCTTTGAGCAGTTAGTACTATCCAGAACTGTGGTGCACAACATGTGGCCTGTAGACCACATAGCTTCATCTAGCCCCACACTCATGAGTCCTGCTTCTGTCCTGTCTAGCCGCTCACCACACAAGATGCCTGTCATGCTAGTTGCCCCAGCCTTGATATAGTTCCCAGGGATCCCCAAGATAGTCCCACCTTCTTAAAAGATGTGTCTTGTCATCAAAAGGCAGATTGTATGGGGACCAAGAGGAGTGTTGTGGAGGCTGTGGCTATAGACCCACAGCTGTTTTCCCACCGATGCCTGAGTGGGACAAAAAATGAGATGCCCAGAGACCAGAGGTATAGGAACCATATAAGCCTAATTGAATCTTCTGGGCCTGAGTCAAGGTCCATATCCAGTTCTAGGCACAATTATTCTGTACTAGTGAGCTCAAGCCTGTCACTGCATGACTGAACTCCAGTAATTGTGGGTACAGGTATGCCACTATACAACAATGACATACTCTACGAGTAGGAACAAGTCTCACTGGTTCTAACTTCAATTTTAAAGAGTTCTTTAAAAGAGCTGGTACAGGGACAATGAGCAGTAAAATTCTTTTGATTACCATCCCTGCCAATGGCATCTCTTCTGTATTTAACTCTACTTACAGACATGAACTTGAAGGTTTTCAAGATAAAACTGACGTAGCAAAGTATTGTGGTTATTGAGGCTGGTTGGGAACTAAATATGTCCAGCTTCTTAATACAGGGGAGTAGGAAATATTTGACCTCTGAAAGGAAGGAGAGACTTTGGGCCCCCCCCACCCCTCCGAATACTAGTGTTTTGGCTTCTAATTGGACTATTCCATTATAAACACTTTCTCCTTATTTATCACATGAAGGTTCAGATGCTTTTAAAAAGAGATGCTGAAAAGCAAAATACTGTAATTGACAACATGAAATAAGGCAGAAAATGCTAAAAATTTATTACTCCTTAAAATCATGGGCTAAAATATCATTGTGCAGGGGCCCCGTATCTGTTTTACAGGTGCTGTTGGAGGACGATTTTCTTCAGTAAATCTTTGCAAGCATACATACACACTTGATTTTCCTGCCACTTCTCATTTAATGCTTGGGACCTAAGCAATAGCACGTGGTTGTGAAACTTGTGTGCAGTGATATCTAATAATATGGGCCCAAGCTCTAAAAGAGAGAGCTGACAGCTTAGTCACACTAATGTGGAAATCTTCGTACAGCACAGTTTTTTATCCCAGGCTTCAAGTTTATTATCTTAGGCATACATACCCAGGGTATAACTGCCATAAAAACTAGCTTTGTGTAGCAGCAGTACAGTACATTACAAACATAAATCATATAAATGTAAATTAACATAAATTATACATAACTTACAGGACAAAGTTAAAAGAAAATAAACATAATGACATTCTTGCAAGTTGAGGGAAATATAGTTCAAGGTAGAAGTAGGGTTTTTCAGGTCGGTTCAGGAACCTGATGGCAGTGGGGAAGAAATTGTTGGTCAACCTACAGGTGCAAGTCTTCAGTCTCCTATATCTCCTGCCCGATGGCAGCAAAAAGAGGGCATGGCCAGATGGTGGGGGGTCCCATGATGGATATTGCCTTCTGCAGACATCACTTCTGGTAGATGCCTTCGATGGTTGGAGAGCTGTATGCATGATGGAACTGGCTGATTCCACCTCTCTCTGTAGCCTCCTTTGTTCCTGTGCATTGGACTTCCCATACTCGGCAATGATGCAACAGTCAGAATGCTGTCCACTGTACAGCAGCAGAAGTTTGTCAGAGTCTTCAATGATATGCTGAATCTCCTCAAACTTCCAAGAAAAGTGTGACACTAGCGCACCTTCTTCATTGCTGCATCAATGTGCTGGGCCCACAATAGATCCAAGATGTTGACACCCAGGAACCTTGGGGATGGTTGAGAGAGATCTGTCATAGGCTAGAGAGTGTGCCCCCAGATTCAACAACATCAACATTCTGGTTAATGAACTGGCGAATTAAAACTGGGTTCCAGAAGATTTTGTCATAGTGAATCAGAATGCCCATGGAAAGTGAATGCAAAAGAAATCAACAACTGTGAAGCACCATGGTCTTGGTCCTTGTGCTGATAATGGTTTATAATAATCCAACTCATCTGATCACCCGCAAATCCCATCTGACAACAGGTGTGACTTTGACTTGATGTAGATGGTCATTTTGAACACCGTTGCCTTGTCACATTAACTTGCCACATGAAATTTAAAACCCACATATTTAACACGATCCACCTGTACTGATTAGGAAGCTTTGGGCTATGAGGCAAGCACTGACAGTGCTTTTCTCCATTGCTGCTATTAAGTTCCTTCCCTTTTTCCGGGTGCTGGTTTGATAAAGAGGGCTTGCAAATTTCCAGCATGGTGACCTTGTGATTCCTGAAGGAACTCCAAGTTCATATGGGAAGGCAGTCCAGTTCTCCCGAACTTCCAGTAAGTCAGCAATCTTGGAAAATCTGGGTGCTTGTGGCTGCTAGCCTGTACTCAAGAAGATGATGTCCTCTCTTCTTAAGTAGAGACCATTAGTGAGCTCCCTCCTGCAACTGCTTGCTATAAACTGTGGGACATGACACAGAACAACCACCACCGGCTGTAGGCTAAGTGGTACAGGATCAGGGACCTTCACCTTTGCAGGCAAAACAGTATAGGAATGGGTGTGTGATCAGGGCTGTGTCTGAAGGTCATAGGTCTCTGCCATCACTGACTTAGAAGATGCTGGCCCTTGGACACCCCTCCCTAATGCAGGTGTGGTCTTCAGAATGATGGATGGACCTATACTGTACAATTTATAACATAACTACACACCATACTTACCAACTGTGTAATCAAGTATTTAACGAATGGTCCTGATTTTATTTGCCCTAAAAAGTACTCCATGAGTATTAGGTGGAAGCCACAGTTCTCCTCTCTAATTATTTACCTCTTTAGATGAAATAACTTGTATATACCTATTCACAGGCACTCTGGAAAGATGACAGGAAAATAAATTTCCAACATCTACCTCACCAATTTCTTCCAGTTTGCCTTGAAGTAATTCAATCTGTATATCTTGGACTTTGCAGGCTATCAGAAGATTGTGTCGCTCCAACCTTTTTTGTTCTATAGAAGTTTCCACAGAAACATATTCTTTCTGAAACTTTGTTAACTCCCTAGAAATAAAAAAACATGGAGTGATGTTTCTGTTTACTTCTTTAGTTTCCACTTTTGTTTTGGCAATTGAGCCTGAATACAATTCCACATCTATCTTCTCTCTCAAGCCCTGTAAGAATTGTGCACACTTCAATGAGATAACCTCTCACTCTTCTAACTTAGGCCAGTCTCTTTAGTCTCTCCTCATACCACAAACCAGTCATTCTAGGAATCAATCTGGTAACTCTTTGTTGCACTTCCTCCATCACGTATATACTCCCTTAATTTGGGACACCAGACCTGTATGTAATATTCCAGATATCATCTCACCTATATAATTCTTGTACTCAATCCTTAGAGCCCATTTTTAATTATTCATTTTTTGGGATTTTGGCATCACTAATAAGGCCAGAGTCATTGCCCATCCCGCACTGCCCCTGAAAAGTGTGGTTTATTGGGCCATTTCAGAGGACACTTTTGGAGTTATTCACAGTGCTGTGGATTTGAAATCAAACCTAGGCCAGACTGGACAAGGATGACAGATTTCCTCTCTTGAAACAGATGCCAATCTGATGGACATTATCAAAACTTGCTGCTTTAGTTTTAATTCCAGTTCTCTTAATTGAATTTAAATTCCAGAGCTACCTTGATCTCTGGACTGTTAAAATCCAGACCTTTGGGTTACTAGTCTAGTAACCACTGTGTCGTCATTATACTTTACCATTTGCCCACATACTATTTTCCTTCCTAACTGTTTGCTATGCTTACATATTAACTTTAAGTGATTCATGTAAAAGAACTTCAATATCTTTCAACTTTTCACCAGTTTTCTAAATTCTCTACCAAAATGTATGAACTCACGTTTTTCCCACACTGCAATCCATCTGCCATGCACTTAACTTGTCTATATTCCCTCACATGCAACACTGCCACCCAGTTTGTAACATAAAAAAACTGGAATACATGAAATACTTCCCTTCATTCAAATCACTGAAATGGATTGCGAAATGCTGGGGCCTCAGTAATGTACTAGTCATAACCTTCCACCCCTAAAATGAACTATTTATTCCTATTTTCTTTTGTCCATTAAGCAATCCCAAATCCATGCTGGTGTATTACACCAATACAATGGTTTCTAATTTTGTTTAATAATCTGTATGGCACCTTTTTGAATGCCTTCTGAAAGGTCATTTAAACAATATTCTGCTTTTATGTTCTTCCTACCAAAATGCACATTCACATTATATTCCATGTGCCAATTTTATCCCCCCACACTCACTTATCTATATCCCCTTTGCATATTCTTTCTGCCTTCCTCACAAAAAGCTTTCCCGCTTATCTTTAGATCATTATCAAATAAAGCTACAATATACTTAGCTACTTTTTCCAAGACATTGATGTCTATTGTAAACATTTGAGACCCTAGTAATGATCCTTGTGGCATTCTGCTAGCTACAGCTTCCCAACTTAGATATGATCAATATATCCAGACTTTGTTTTCTGTTGGTAACCAATCCTGTATCCACGCTAATATACAACACACAACTCCATGAGTGTTCATAACACAAAATAACTTTTTACATGGCATCTCATAAAATGTCTTGTGGACATCTAAAACACTATATTTACCAGTTTCCCTTTATCCATTCTGTTATTTATATATTATACTCTAATAAATTTGTCAATGACTATTTCCCCTTTACAAAACCTGCAGACTCCGGTGAATTGTATCAACTTGCAAATTCTCTAGCTACCACTTCCTTGGTAACAAAATTTAGTATTTTTTCTAACGAAAAGACCTTACTGAGGCTAACTGGCCCATACTTTCCTGCTTTCTGTCTTCTTTCTTTCTTGATTAAGGCTGTTGTATTTGCAGTCTTCCAATCCCTGGGAGATTTCCAGAATCTAGGGAACTTTGAAAGATTACAACCAATCCAGCCCCTAACTTTGCAGCTATGTCTTTTAAGACTGAGTTTTCAGTTCATCAGGTCCAAGGGACATGTCAGCGTTTAGTCCTCTAAGCTTACTTAGTACATTTTCGCAAGTGATAACAATTGATTTAAGTAATGTCCATGAAAATTATAAATTTTATTTTATGAAAAAGAAACTGTTTCAATGGCACAAGGATCGTTAATTAAACAATAGAGATTTAAGGTAATTGCCAAAAAGGAGAGATGATACAAGGATAAAAAAAATACACATCCTTGTTATCTAATATGCTGCCTGCAAGAGCAATGGAAGGAGTTTCAATGCCTTGTTTCAAAAGGGAATTACATAAATACCTGAAATGGTAAGTTGGCAAGGCAATGGGGGAAGGGCAGGGGAGTGGGAGGAATGAGATATTTCTTTCAAAATGCTGCTCATGTTTGATGTGACAGATAAACTCTTTTTGTAGGTCTTCCATTATTTTATGTTAAAATTTTTCACTTGAAGGCAGGTTTTTTTTGTATTGAATGATTTTAAAAATGATTTAACCAAGCTATTAATGACTACCCTGATAAGTAGATGCAATATGCTACATTTATTAAATTGAAAGCATTTGCAAATAAAAAAAGGAGAAATTGTGTTCCAACTGTAAATGACATTGACATAGCAGTATCCAAAACAAAATGTTCACTGCTACTGTGATAACTTGCATAAAAAATACCTGTCGGCATTTGATAATTTCTTTCTGGCTTCATCAAGTTCCCTTTGCATATCCTGGGTTTGTGTCTTTTTAATTAAAAGCTTGTTAGTGAGTTCCTGCTGCATTGCCATGATTTCATCTACAACACCCATTAACTGCAACTCCTCCTGTAAATTACAATAGAAAAACAACAGTTTGCAATCGCATTGCACATTAATGAATGGAGGAAAAAGGATAAATAATGCAAGTCTCATCTGGAAACAAAGTGCATACTAAAGGCCATAAATCCAGAATGGATAAATGTAGGTTTTGAATCTACATCTGTTGATTTCAAGATGCATTGTTGAGTTCTTCACAAGTGGTATCATATGAACACTGTACACTGTTTAATGTTACTATCCCTGGCAACAGCTGTCATGCATTAGTGCACCCCACGCAACAAAGTGTTGGCGACGACTTCTGGTTCAACCTGAAGACATTCCTGCTCTAAATTAATTTTTAATGTTTTTTCCTGAAACACCTCATTGAATTATCTAACTACCATATTTCATGAACTTTATTTTTAAAACTTACTTTATCGACTATATATTTTTCATAATAGATGTAAAAAAAAACACATTTAAACAAATTTAATTGAACAATATATTTTTACAATATCGTTGAATCTCTCTATACTGTAATGGCTTTGGGTAGTTTTAATGCCTTCTTTAAAAAGTACATATGTGCTTGAGTTAGTATGGTTATCAGCAGACTGGTGCGTGGTTTTCACTCGCAGTTCCAGAAAGAACCGTTGGCTAGCAGCAGTCCACTTGGCAGCATTGCACCAAGCTGGAGGCGCCAGCACATCTGACCACTTGCTCCACTGCTGGACTCAGCAATGATTCCAGGACTTCCGTGCAAACATCATGAGCTGAGAAGCTGGATGCCCATCACAGGGATCATTGCCACATGTAGCGTGACCCCCATTCATATATATTTTCAGATACAGAAAGAGTGAAAGAGAAGAGTGGATGTTGGACCGCTGGAAAATGACACCAGAGTAGTAGTAATGGGGAACAAAGAAATGATGGATGAACTAAGTATTTTGTGTGTCTTTACCATGGAAGACACCAGCAACATGCCAGAAATTCAAGAGAATCGGGGGCAGAAGTGAGTGTAGTTGTGATTACTAAGGAGAAGGTGCTCAGAAAACTGAAAGGTCAGAAGGTGGATAAGTCAACTGGACCAGATGGACTACACCCCAGGGCCCTGAAAAAAGTGGCTGAAGAGATTGTGGAGGCATTAGTAGTGATCTTTCAAGAATTACTCGTTACAAATGTCACTCCACACTTTAAGGAGGCAAAAGACGGGAAATGCCTGTTAGCCTGATCTCAGTGATTTGTAAGATTTTAGATTCCATTATTAAGGAAGAGGAGGAAATGTTTGAATAAGTAATTGAAAGGGGAAGAGGTAGGGTAAAACTGAGAATGAGAACGGTGAAAGGAGCTAGGATGCAGTGGTGTGACATGGAAGTGATTATGGAAGAGCCAATGAGAGCCATATTTATCCTTTAAACTGTTTTACAAATACACTCTTCCAAATACACAAGGTTAGGGCCTTGTCATTCTACAGATAGTATGCCATCCTCTCCCACCCGGAAATAAAGAAAAATGACAAGCAAATATAAGAAGAAAGGAAAAGAGTTACCCAATAAATTTAACATCTATGATTGGGAATCTGATTTTACAAAGCTGGAAGAAGTGCTTTACAAATGTAACCTACTTAAAAATATAGAACAGTATAGCACAGCAACAGGCCCTTCAGCCCCTGCCTGCATCAGCCATGTGTACAATACTTGCCTTGCACATCTCCTTTAACCTCTCTCCCCCCCCCAACTTAAACCCCAGCCCTCTAGTATTTGACACTTCTACCCTGGGAAAAAGACTCTGACTGTCTAGCCTAAATATGCCTCCATCAGGTTACCCCTCAGCCTCCAATGCTTCAGAAAACAATCCAAATTTGAACAATCTCTTCTTATTGCTAATGAACTCCAATCCATGCAACGTCCTGGTGATTCTCCGAAGCCTCCATATTCTTCCTACAGTGTGGCAACCAGAACTGAACATAATATTCCAAGCATGGCCTAACTGAAGTTTTATACAGCTGCAACACAATTTCCTGACTTTTATACCCAGTACCACAACCAATGAAAGCATCTATGTTGTATGCCATTTTTACCACCTTATCAACTTGTGTTACCACTTTCAGAGAGCATCCCAAGACCTCTCTGTACATCAATGCTCCTAAGGGTCCTGCATTTACTCTTGCAATTAACCTCTCAAACTGCAACACCTCACACTTGTCTGGATTAGGCTCACCAGCCTGCAAATTCTCGGTTTGCCCAGTTGCCCTTCCTGTTTCCTTTATATTCCTGAAGGGCTTTGTCTGATTTCAGCTTCTCTACGTTATATATATGTCCTCTCTCTTTTTGACTAAACTTACAATATCTCTTGTCATCCTTATCTTTCATCCTCACAGGAACATGCTGGAGCTGAACTCTAATCAACTGGTCTTAAAATACTCCCACCTGTCAGATGTGGATTTACCTTTAAACAGCTGCTCCAAGTCTTCAGTGGCGTAAAATTGTGCCCATTTCCATAAGTCTTAGCACCCGAGGAACTTTTGCTTATGATAGAAACATCTTTCCAATATAAAATTCACTTAAGTGACATCAATGAACGTGCAGTATCCAATTTTTAACTCAGTTGTGATTTTCAACTTCAACTCATCTTCAAAATTATAATTTTTGTTTATTCACAGATTGGACAGCTTAAGAAAACACAATCTCCATTCTTTATCCACAGCCTTATTCCAAACGTTGTTTGTACTCAAGACTGCCTTCCCTAAACTTCCAACTTTTCTGCAATCAAAATTTATTTCCACCTGGTGGAAATTCAGCCAACACCTGTCTTGCTGGACGGCATGGAGATCAGTTCTCCAGTGTCCACTGGAGAAGTAGTGAAACAAAGGACTGCAGATGCTGGTATCTAAATGAAAAACACTATGATGCTGGAGGAACTCAGCAGGCCAGGCAGCATCCATGGAGAAAAGCAGGCGGTCAACATTTCAGGTCAGGACCCTTCTTTAGGACTGAAGATAGGAAAAGGGGAAGCCCAATATCTAGGAGGGAAAAGCAGATAGGTGGACAAAAGAGGGGAGGTGGGATGCGCACAGTGTGGTGATAGGTAGATGCAGGTAAGAGATAGTGATAGACAGGTGCGGGGGAGAGCAGATCCACCAGGGGATGGGTCAAAGGGAAGGAGAGGAAGGGAAAACAAAAGAGGCTAGGAAAGGGAAGAGGAGAAGAAGCATGGTTGGGAGGGAAGGAGTTTGTGGGGAAGGGGTGGGGATTACCTAGTGGGAGAATTCAATATTCACGCCGTTAGGCTGCAGGGTTCCAAGACGGAAAATGAGGTGGTGTTCGTCACTGTCATGTCAGTGATAATGTGGGAAGGGAAGTTGAAGTGACTGGCAATGGGGAGATGCTGATCTAGATGGAATTGTCTCTGGCATGGGAGTAACACTGAAAACAAGGGGTTCAGTTTGAGCCCAATCTAATTGGCCACAGTGAGCAGGATGCTGCCTCTGAATATCAGATAGGTCCGAGTCCTAGTGTTGGGTTCTCCTGCCCAATGGGCAAAGTGTCCACGCAGGAGATATTAGATAAGTAAAACCAGTGAGGAATACAAAAGGGAACGGGAACAGGAAGAAGCCGTTCAGTAATTGAAGCCTTTTCCAATCAATAAATCACAATATGATTGAACCGTAGCTCTTCACCATCTGCATACCCTTGCTCCATATCTGTCTGGACTATCTGAACAACAGAAAGTTCAGCTCCACTTCTGTTCCCGCAGACCTGTGGAGCAGTTCCAGCTTTTTTTAATTTCAGTTTATCCACGGCATCACATCGAACGGTACAGCACAGGAACAGGCCCTTCAGCCCATTGGATTAGTTTAGTTTGCCATCATTGTTGGTCCAAATGTCCAAGCCAACCATGATGCCAAGTTAAACTAATCGCATCTGCCTGCACACGATCTCATTCCCTCCATTCGCTGCATGTTCATGTGCAAGTCTAAACACCTCTTAAACTTCACCATCATGTCTGCTTCCATCACTGCCCCTGGCAGTGCATTCTAGGCACCTATCACTCCTTGTGTGTGGGGGATAAAGAAATAAAGCTTGCCTCCCACATCACCTTTAAACTTCCCCCAACTCACCTTAAAGCTATGCCCTCTGGTATTTGACATTTTTAGCCTGGGGAAAAAAGTCTCTGATTATCTCCAGAGGCACAAGGGCTTCTGCAGATGCTGAATCTGGAACAACACACACATAGATGCTGCCTGACCTGCTGAATTCCTCCAGCATTTTGTGTGTGTGTTGTTCTGGTTATCTATCCTATCAATATCTCTCATAATTTAATAACTTTTAAGGGAAAGAAGCCTCTATCTCTTGTACCCTTTGAATAAATAAGTGTTCCTGATGTCACTCCTATATGACCTCTCTCTGATATGAGTTTCATGCCATTTTGTCTGCATTTCCCCTCCAAAGGAAGTAGCTTCTCTCTGGTTCTATTCCCACTGAATCCCTTGATCATGTTAATCTTTTCACCACTGCCATACTAAAGTGAATACTAAACAGGTTTACCCAAACTTTCCTCATTGCTTCCTGTTCAAAGCCATCAGTGTCAGTAGCACACGTGGGCTGCACCTCCTCCCAAAAACACACCCCAGTATTCATTATGTACAAGTACAGTTGCAAAAATAAATGAGCTGGTTCAAGGAGGAAAGAATCAGGTGAGGAATAGAAGTGCATTCTCAGATACAAATCTTCAAGCCTATTGTCTTCCGTTTAAGTCTCCCTCTTGGTGACTCTGGGGCACTTTAACATTGCAGAGTTCCTTTGATTTCACTTACAAAAGTATGTGTAATTATCTAAATCAATCTGATGATACAGGGTCATTTCTGTAAACTAAACAATGTGTTACAAACTTGTTTCCCTCTAATAAAGGAGCATTGCAACACACTGGCCCAGATACTGTCCTCCTGAGACCAGATGTGAGCACTGGATGAGAAACTGACCAGCTAATTGACTATTAATGGACGACATCTGCAAACCATTAAGATTACTTCAACAGATCATCAATATGAATGGCTCACACCTGCAGCAGTTCTTAAGGAAATGTACCTTAATTTCTTGTTTATGACCTTCGAGGTTTATGAGGGGTGAATAGATAGGGTGAATGTACACTATCTTTTTCCCAGGAAAAGGGAATCAAAAAAAAGATTTAAAAGGGA
>JARFYF010000029.1:16267018-16280065 GCA_030265395.1 Rhina ancylostomus | reverse complement strand
AGTAGTGGGAGAGTCTAGGACCAGAGGGCACAGCCTCAGAATAGAAGGACATCCCTTTAGAACAGAGATGAGGAGGAGTTTCTTTAGCCAGAGGGTGGTGAATTCATTGCCATAGAACCCTGTGGAGGCCAAGTCATTGGATATATTTAAAATGGATGTTGATTGTTCTTGATTAGTAAGGGCATCAAAGTTTAGGGGAAAAGGCAGAAGAATGGCATTGAGAGAGAAAAATAAATCAGCCATGATCAAATGGCGGAGCAGTCTCAATGGACTGAATGGCCTAATTCTGCTCCTATGTCTTATAGTCTTATCAGCTACTGTGTTGGAATCATCAGAAGCAGTCACAGAGACCATGAGAGTACAGAAGGGTTCTTCAGCTAAGACTTTGTACACTCAATTTACAGGAACCCCCTCTTCTCTAATCCCCACGCAGATTATGGTTTGATAAGACAGCCTTCACTAGGATCTATGACTTCTTATTATTCCAAATACAAGCTCATACAGTTGAAGTGGTCATAATCATGGTCACTTTCATTCTCAGCTTTTAAGCTTCAGGATAATTCCAGGCTTTTCTGCCAATCTCTGCCTCATCTCACAGCTTGCTGCATTAGTGAGGTCACCCAAGCTTTATTCTCTTCACCAACTTCTCCTTCACACCAAAGGGGTTGACAGAACAAGCATGGGGATTTGCTTTGTAGCAGGCTTCCCAAAGTGAAGTAGTTCATAAACTAAACTCATATAGAATTACTCGTTCCAAAGACCTCCCTGGCAAAACTCTACCAAGAGGACCGGGTTATAGCCCTGGAGAGCTTTCGTGGCCCCTATCACAGAAAGCATCTCCCCTGTAGGTAACACTCTCCAGCAGCACTCTCTCTCAGAGGCCTTGGAAGCAGTCCCTGATATCTCCCATCATTGCAGCTGCTACTTTTGAAAAACATTTCTCTTCAAATGAATGTTGTGGGTATCCCTCCTAAAGACTGGCTCCTGAAGTTGCAGCTGCAAGGTTATCTTGCAATAAATCAAGAGAATAGCACTGAAACTACAGAGCATAGTCACACAAAGGAACAAGGCAATGCAATGCAAGTCCACAATCATATTGGCACTTTATCCAAAAGTGCTAACGTACTACACATTGCTGGTTTAGTGAAAGTAAAAATAGAAAACAAATTTCTAGCCTATAATTGACCATATAGCAAAATAAAAATGTGTCCCAGTGCTTTGTGTAAACAACTGAGGATGACGTGAAATTGTGTGTCAGTTAATAGAAAATGATTACAATTTCAGCTGGTCTACATAAAATATTGTGGGATTACAATGAATTTTACTTCTGATAGAAAATGCAATGCTTCTTCAAAATAGTATTCTTAAAACTCAGGTAATCATCAAATGGCCATTGAAAGCTCACGTAATTTCATACTAGTTTCCAAATAAATTTGACTGCTCAGTACCTTCTTCAATTTCACAATTTCTTCTTCACCTTTGTCAATAGCTTCCTTCCACTTATGAATTTTTTTGACGTCCTCTTTAATCTGATCATACGAGTATTCTAGCTGGATTGCCAACCGTGTTTTTTGGTTCTCAAACCCTGACCTGCAACGCAGTTGGTGATAGTTTCAATAGTTTATAAACTAAAACATTAATCTGCTTTATATAGTATTGGTTTCCAGAAGGAAATAGAGACTGATAATCAGTATTGTAAAATGTAGGTTAATACGGAAACCATATGATAGATCAAATAGTTGCTCTCACTGCCTGGATGGTAATCTGGTGGGGCAAATTATTAAACCAGTCTAGAAGATACCCAGTTTTAACTCCATTAACTTTAATGGACTGAAAACTTGCTGGTTTTCTGATGGGCAGACAGTCTGTTACACCAGATCACATATTACAGGCGTATATGATGATTTGCCCAATTTGCTATGCCATGAAGGTAAAAACATTGGTAATTCTTATGTGTTCTAAATCTGATCAAATGCCCAAAATATTTATTAAGTGCAATTTAGCAGACAGAATTTTAAAACTAATTTACACATAGTATACACTATAAATTTTCTCATAAACTAACAATAAATGCACATTGTTGAGGAGACTTGAGATGCAAAGTTCAACCTTACAGGTACAGATTTTATAGAAGCAAATTACTCAGACCTTTTCTTAGCTATTTCTTCTAACTGCTTCACATGCTCATCCTCATATTCACGGATATTTGCTACACCTATCTTGATGCAGAAATTTTCAAATATTCTATCTTCAACCTGTGTAATATAGAATAGTTATTAATCCATCTGAAAATGTTTTTCTATTCAATATTACCCTAAGGACATGCACCAAAAGTGAAAAAAAAAATCCCTTTTTGGTACAAAAGACAATCTAGTTGTAGTAGACTTGCTGCATATTCCGTACCTTTCCAAATCTTCACATCAATATCTTCAATGGAACTGAAAATCTGGTGGGGTCAGCTGGTTTATCACTATGTCTCTCTTATGCTTGTGATTCTTGTCAGCCATAGTTCTAATATTGCTAGATAGTATCTCTCCCATATGCCAGATCCTTACCAATAGGAGCATACACTGAGAATCTCAGTAGAACATTCAGTAAAATAGGGTACCACAAATTGGTTTTTTATGTCCTTGCAGACATTTGTACTATGAAGCCCAGAAGACATCAATTAGTAATGGGAAACATGGCTTGATTGTCCAAGGCAAAAATCAAAAAAATGAAGATGCTGAATATTTAAACTAAACAGAAAGACTAAAATACTCGGTTTGTAAAACAATATCTACAGAGGTTAGAAGAGATGATATAGGTAGTTTATCAGAAGCATACAAAGGGCTAAGTTGTTAATTTATTTATTTTATCTTTAAAATTTATATTTATCGTATTTATTTTACACACACTGGTAAATTAAACTGAATGACAAGTTAACAATAAGCATTTATACCCTTAATTTGTTTTCTTAAAGCATTGTTTAGTCTTTAGTTTACACTTAGGAATTTTTTTCTTGCTTTACGTATTTAAGTTCCCTCTATTGGCTCCTAGCACATGAAACACATTATAAAATACACTAGATAATCTAGTAGCACCCGTGTACTTACTTTGTTCATTTGAGACTGCATCTCTTGCATTTTCAACTCTCGATCCTCCATATTTAATCTCACCATAGCCAACAGGGATTTCAAATTGGCCAATGTACTTTCTAGTTTTGACCTTTCCTAAAAAAAATTGCATATATTTGGATATTTAGGTATATGTTACATTAAATAGTCGATATCTTGACTTGAAAATTCTGTAAGATGGTATATGAGAGTTTTTTTATGGCTAGATAGTTTAAATCCACAAAATGCCTGAAAATGGCCTTAGTCAATCTTCATGGATAGATAAGGGCCTGACAGCATGTTTATAGTCCATACTGCAAAACTATTTTACACTGAAACATTTTGTGCCAGTTTTGGCTGTACTCATTGAAAACAAATCTTGAGATTGCTTGAGAACTACAAATAAGTTAGAAAAACTGTTTTCAATTAAATTGCAAGAATACTAGAGTACACATGTTCCAATTAGTAAAAGATAATTTTAGTCCATGAATTAATTTTACTTTGCACAAAGGGATCAATGTGTGGTATATACCCAGATGTTACAGCAAGAAAAACTCTACATTTCAAAAATAACAGAATGGCATGGAGGGAGGAGATTGGTGCATTAGGATCTTCCTACTTAGGAAAGCTTTCCCCATCAATAATTGTGTAATTTTAATCTATTCTTACCATGTGACGACTAGCCAATTGCTTTTTCTTGGTTTGTTCCAGATCACTCAAGGAATATCTCATCCTGGTCTCTACACCCTTGATTTGAGCCTGCAACTGCCTTAATTCAGCTTCTTTCCTGTTTACTTTTATTAATTCCTGCAAGTTAAGAGTTACAAACACCACTACATCAACTTTCTGAACCAGTGTCTTTGTCATTAATGATCATTGTGAAAGAGGTTAAAGTGAATCGCTCATACAAAAATTTAAAAGCAGCTTTAATAACTATATAACTCACCCGGAGCTCATTTTTCAGCTTATCCTTGATTTCTTTCAGTTGACTGATCCCTTTCTCATCCCAGCACCTAGCTTTAAACTTCAGATCACTGGAGCCCCCAGAGATAACACCAGACTTTAGGAAGAGTGTTCCATCCAATGCCACTGTCTATGTTATAGAAAGAGTGAATATAGACTTACTTTGAAATAACAGCTAAACTCACAGGTATGAAAATCTGGTCAGACTAACTACTTAACATACTGTGTTTATGTTGCCAGTTCCACTCTGTACCTCAATAGAATTTCTCCACTGTAAGTAACCACATCACTCCACACAAATCTAAACAATATATTTCTAATGTGATTTTTAACATAAGAATGAAAACATCAAACACATTTTGATCAAGTGTATAAACTACCAATGTTTACAATAGAGGAAAGAAAATGATATACTTCACAATGCAAAGATATGATACTTATGATTTGAGTATAATTAATCCACAGCATATATACTTTGATAAACATAATTTTCTTACCTTAAGTCTTTCTGGTCCTTCAAATGCAATCTGTCTGGCTTCTTTCAGGTTTTCACATACTAGTCCATTGCCACAAACAAACTGTACCACTTTCTTCAGCTGTGGTGATACACACTGAACCACATCAATCATCATTTTAGCTCCTTTAATTTCACGCAACTGTTCATTGATTGGTTTTACCTGCAATGATTGTTTTTAAGACGTTAAATTGACAGCTTCTATTCGTCTACCTTTCCTCTACAAGAAAATTTATTCCACATTGCAACTACCTACATCAATGTAGTAACAATCTAGCATAAGTTGTAAAGCCCCGGGGGTGATTTCCACCTTTAGTGTCTGTTGGACAGCATCTGGGCAAAGTGAATGCAAGGCCTGCCTGATATCACCAATGAGAGAGCCAGTTCATTTAAAATCAGACCTCAGCATCTAAGAAGCGATCTGCAGTCTATCATTTGGTATTGGTTTATTATTATCACTTGTACCGAGGTACAGTGAAAAACTTGTCATGCATACTGATTGTACAGGTCAATTCATTACACAGTGCAGTTACATTGATGTAGTACAGGTAAAAACAATAACAGTACAAGGTGTCACAGCTACAGAGAAAGTGCAGTGCAATAAAGTGCAAGGTCACAACAAGGTAAATCGTAAGGTCAGAGTCCATCTCATCATTTAAGGGAACTGTTCAATAGTCTTATCACGGTGGGGTAGAAGCTATCCTTAAGTCTAGTGGTACATGCCCTCAGGCTCCTGTATCTTCTACCCAGTGGAAGAGGGGGCAAGTGATCCACTTGGCTGTCCATGGACTATATGCTGCAGGAAGAGCTGATATGAGGTGAGAATGTGGAAAGAAAATTAACAGCTAGTATTAATAAGGGCAAAGGATAGGCCGCAAAGTGCAGAAAGATCAAATTATGCTTATCAAGCTTTCCAATATTTTGTTAATTCCAGAACTGTATCTAGAGATTCTCATACGGAACACTGATTGTTTATTATTCTGTGCAATGAATGGACTTAGTGCCTGACTGAACCAAGACAGTAACTAGAGTCATAATGGTATCACATCTGTATTTTAATCGCACTGAATAATCATGTTCTCACTTGTTTACAGCTGATGTGATGACTACTTGAATCAATGAAAATCCAAAAAAAGGCAGATTTTGGAAATCTATAAAATACTCAGCAGGTCAGGCCACATCTGTGAGAAGACAAATAGGGTTTGAGTTTCAGGTAGAAGACCCTTCATCAGAACTGGGAAGGAGAGAAAAGAAGCTGAGTAAGCCGAAAGGAGGACGACGAGGAGGAGCGGGGATGATGCCTCTGACAAGATAAAACCAGGATGACCACGGGGAAAGCTAGAAATGGGATTATCTGTTTAATATGTAAATAGGAGATTTAGATAACAAAAGAATGTTGGAGTTGCAAAATTCTGGACATGTGCTCCTGTTCTGCATTTCGCTTTTTCTGCTTTTATTAACGTAGCTACCAAGTTTTGAATTAGAAAATGACAGCAGTTATTTTGATCTCAATACTGCTCTAGTACTTACTGAAATAAAAACAGGGTAGTAGCAAAATCAGGATATTTTGCACTAATATAATGATTCATGTTTTTAAGCTTACTTCAAGGTAATCTAGAGCCAAGAAAGTCTCTGGCTCAGCTCGTTCCTCTTTCAAATACCAAATACAATCCCTGGCTATTTTCTCAGTAGCAACCACAATGGCATTAATGTATCTTCCAAAGACTTTTGTGACAGCTAGCTGGTACTTCTTGTGGATAGGATGGCAGAGATCCACAAGTTTTCCATACTATGGAACAAAGAATCAAAATAAATTGTTACTCTCCCCCAGCCAAAAAATATGAAATCACAAGCATAATCTGATATATTTTGCGGTTCTAAAGGTACAATATTAACATTCTTAAATAACTTAGTCAGAGAGGCTTTGGTTGGCTTAATGGCTAAGGGCCATTGGTTTGTTGACATCTCTCTAAAATATTTTGGATGACACCCAAATAGCTCTGGTCTAGATTTTTCAGTCTGTCTGTAGTCTACAAACCTTTGATTTGGCCTATGAAAATTAAGATGCCACTTATCATGCTTAAATAATTCCACTGCTTCAGATTTTCTCTCAAAAATGAGGAAAAGCAACTGTCTATTCATTATGCAATTCAATTTCAATGAAAAAGCATTCAGAAAGGAAATCACTGATTTTCCTTCTCGGTCCTCCATAAGTTGATTTCTAATGATGTGTAATGTATGCCACAAATGGCAATGGATAACTCCTGTAACACCAGTGAGGCCTACTTCAGCATTACATAAAGACTACCTATTCAGTCAGATCTTAGCTGGAGGGTATTAGTCCCTTTTACATACTTAGTCAGTTCTGTTTGCATCCACCACCACTACAATCTGTGTCAAAACCTTGTGCTCTCCCCTCCGAAGCACCAATCCATCACTTTCACCTCAAGTACTATCTCCAACCACAGATCTGCCAAGCAACCTCCCACTGCAGATACTCTTCAACCACCCACTCACCACATAGGACATGAACCGCACTGGCTATGATTTATCCAAGTTAGTTTGAATCATCAAAATCACTAGGTATCTACTTTTTTAAAAATCAAGATTCTACTATTTGCTGGGAAGTATTTCTTTGTCCTGCACTTTCAGTCTTTTCAGGTCAATTAAAATCCAATAGAATAAGGTAGAGAGCAGGATAGGGGTTACAAATCTGTAAGCCTGATGAGGATACTCAATACTTTAGGGAGACAAAGCTCCATGCCATTTACAGTTTTGCAAAACTTACTCTTACTGGTTATTTGCAGAAATCTTTCTAAATCTGTTTCAGTTTCATGTTTTCAACAATGAATGCCACTTCTCAAAAGCAGATCCAGGGAAAGTGGCATATACTTTTTTATTTTCTTTCCATTTCAGTTAGTTACCAGTGATAAAATTTATTCCAAAATGTAATTTACTCAGTAAGTCTAAAATTCCAAGACCTAATCATCATTGATCTCTAATCAAAAGGATGAAAATTCAGTAGATCTAGACTGTCACACTACTGTTTTTTTTTAAGGACTATTTTCCTGTGTGAGAGGGATAGGCTGTGCTTCTGATTGCCTCCGATCAAGAGAGCAAAGTGGAATCAGTTAAAAGACCTTTCAGTGGGAATCCATACAACTAAAAATCCTATAAAAATATGCCAAGATAATCGATCTTCCCAAATCTGGAGCCAAAATATTTGAGATGCAGCCTCAGAAAATTAATTTTAGTTTTCAACTCAGAACTGATTCAGGGCTCTTAGGCAGAATACTTTGGGCTGTTCCAATATTGCAAGGACAAATCAGATCTGGTACCAAAAGACCACAGGACAGAAAGGTTTCTACGACAGTGCAAATGGCTGATAGCAGAATTTGTGATGGAGTTACTAACATTGTACTTTCACAGATAAGAGTTTCAAAACCCCATTCTTATCAATGAAATAACCCCACCAAATTTCAGGCCTAACATAATGAATATTAAAAAAAAATTGCAAAATGATTTAAAAGAGGAAATCATTTGCTTGCAATGACTGTGTGTGTGTTTTTAAGGCACAACAGCCTGAACTTGAATTTTTATATTGGCCACTCCAAGCTTCAAGTTAAGAATACAATATTTTTTTCACTAGTATATCCAGATATGGAAACAATTTCACTAATTCTGTTTTATTAGAACAGGATAACAAGCTTATAATCATACTTGAAATTATCTATGTGATATAATATTCCATCTACATTCTTAGCTGTAAAAATGCAATTATTCTGTTTGTATAAACTGGTACTTACCACAGAATCTGGGTACAAACGCTTTAAACTCTCTAGTATCTCAGCTTTCCTCTGCTGGCGATGCCCTTCACGGTGATCAATTCCTGCATTCTGCAGGTCACCAGCCACCTCATTTAGTTTTTCACTGACTTCACTGATACGTTGCTTAGCATTCTTTATTTCATTAGTCAAGTCTTCTTCCAGTTGCTTCTGCTCAGTCAGAGAAACTCTAGTTTTGAAAGCATTTATATTTGGATGCTGGCATAATACCTGACCCTGGTGGAGTACTTAAAGTGTAAACATATACCATATGATTCTCTTCTACTATAGAAACTGCAAATAGAGAAGAATCACCTCCTTGAAAATAGACACATAAATACACTAAATCAGGAAATGTATTTGCAACTTTGACAACTTAGTCTGCACCTTATCACAGTAATTCCTTCTGGTGTCTCAATTTTCACCCTCCCTGCAACTTTAAACATGCTTGTTTTCCCACTTTTCCAGTTCTAATGAGGGTCTGTGACCTGATACTTCAATCCTGTTTCTCTCCCAAATGCTGCTACTTGACCTACCCAAGTCATTTTCATTTCCTGCCTTGCTTTCACATCGTGTTCATTTTAAGTCAAATGATCAAACAATTCCCACACTGCTATTTATTCTGTTTATTTCAGTTAAATGATACCTTTTTTTTAAAACCAAAAAAGGTCTTTGAAAGAATAAGGGAATGAAATAATTTAAGATTAAGAGAATGCAATAATTTCCATAACACAAATCTGTCTTAGAATTTCCAGGTTATGCAATTCTTTGAGCTAATCTCAGCACAAAATCTTGTAAAAGATCTGTAATTCTTTCCCCATATATGTATTTCTTAAAGTTGACTTACTTGCAGGTATTAATATATTCTTCCAGCTTTTCTGTTCTTTTCATATAATTTTCTATTTCCAATTCTGTGTGTCTGATTCGAATCTGAAAATGAAACATATCTATATATTAATATTTTTATGAATAGTTGAAATTGTATTGATGAAAATGGTTCACTGAAATGAAATCAATCTTGCACAGTAAAATAACACTTCTAAGGCCAATTCTCAATTTTAATCACCTTTATCAACTCTACCATTCAGTGTCTTGATTAACATCTTATTTCAAACCATAGTATACGCTTCCAAAAGATTTTACACCATAGCAAATAAAATGTTAAAATAGCATTTACACACTGCATGATGATTTTTTAATTCAATCTTAAAGACTGAGTTAATAACATTTCTACTTTCTGTGAAAATTGTATTCAGTGGTATTTCTTGCATAGGATTGCATAGGATATCTGGCACAGAAACAGGCCATTTGACTGTAACAGTACATGCCAGAATCGAATCTCCTCCTTTCTTTCGTCATCTGAAGCTATCAGCCTAATTCTCTATTCCCTTCTCCCTCATATGATTATTCAGCCTCTCTCTAAATGCATGTATAATCCTTCACTTCCACCATTTCCTGATAGTGAGTTGTACATTGTTATCACTCTTTCTGAATTCCCTATTGGATTTCTTCAAATTAGAAATGAATTAAAGCACTTTAAAGCCAGAAGTACTTTTGAAGAGTCACCCCTGTAAAACTGTAAACCAAATTGCAGAGAGCAAATCTTACAAACAATACTGAAATAAATTACCAAGTAATCTATTTTAGGTACAAAATATTTTTATCTATTTTGGGCATCGGTTGTTAGCCAGAACATCTAAAATTCTTTGAATAGTGCCAGGAGTGTAAAAGGAAATATGCTGTCTGGATTTAGCATTTCATGAAGAGACTATACTTCTAACAGCAGCCTTCCTTTAGTACTACACTGAGATTCCTGCCTGGACTATTTGCTCAAATCTATGGGGTAAAGTTGAACCTTGGTAGAGGCATCACACAAAGCCAGGGATGGCAAATCCATACAGAAACATTTAGCTTTGCATTGCAAACTATTTCATCCATTGTGCCCGTGCCACCTTTTTAAGCTATACTCCACTTCCACCACTTTTATTTCTGTTGCAACTATTTACTGTTTTCCCTTAAAATATGCCATAAGTATTATTTCAACCTCTCTCAGCAACAAAGGACTCCATAGTCTAATAACCGCTGAAGAAACCTGCATAATCTCTCATCCATTTCTCTTACTGCATACCCAAACCAGGTTAAAGTCTGCAGAAATCTTTGCCTATTCTTACTGGAGGCATTCATGAAGGACTTCCTGACATGATACTCCAACCAGATGTCAGGTCACATGCCAATTGTAAATGTTCCTACAATGACAGGCTGTGACCTTGCTTTTGCACCAATTGCTTTGCAAGAATATTTTATAACCATGGGCCAACAAGGAAAGGAATTCAGCCAGTGAGTTGTGGTGATAGGGAGTAGTTGGTGGTCTGGGATAAACTACTTGAGAGGGATGGGGTAAGGGTTGGAGAGAATCCAGTGAAGAGATACACTTTGATTACAGATGAAGTAGCAATATGCTGAAATTACACAAGTAATCAATGCTAACACTCAATTTCCCACAGTCAACAATAGTCTAATTTTGTATCAGGAACCACTTTTGATGAGACATCCACTGGTCCAAAAGCTCCAAGTCAAATATAGGGCTTTTCATTTATTAAAGTGGACACAGAAATTTAGGGTTGGGAGGAGTTTCTTCATAAGTAATATAGAAGGTGTATTTCCTTTAAATACATGACTCCACATTTCAGACACATGGCACTTTTTTCCCCTCAGTACAATATGTATGAAATTCAATTTCCTTTTCTAAAACGGAAGAATGGAACACAATTACAATCATCTTCAGGCACAGGACTGGAAATTCAACTGGACATTTCTGGTCACACGACGCACTTGAAGATACTTACTACATCAGATAAGCACCTCATAACATCATCTGTTATGCAAAGCTCCTTTACAACAATGCCCAAGAAAAATAGACCATGTGGTTCCGAGGCATGTGTCATTGGATTACCAGGTTTTAAATCACTGCCATCTCTGCAGCAGCACCACTTAGAGGAGGCCTCCTTGAGGAAAGTCTGATTTGGGTAGATTCTAATTATCTTACCTACTCAATTTCATTCTTTGGGCTTCTTCCACGAACCCATCTCACCACCTGAAACTTCATCCCATCAAAGTCAATGACCCTTAGCCAAAAACCATACCCATCCAACTCTTCAGCTCCAATTCATGACCACAGATCCCATTTACCCTCTGGCCTCTATCCATAACCCTGATGGTGTCACTCAGGCCCTAATCCAATGACCTGACTCCAAACTACTCAGCATCCTTCACCTGTGATTCAGACATGGTCCCACCCCAAGATATATCTCTCATTTTCTCTTGCAAGCTCCACAGTGGCTCAGTGCACTATTGCCTAAAGTGGAAATATCAGATATCTTTGACCTTGATTGTTTAATAATTTTCAAACAATGGGCTCACCACTGAAAGTCATTGGAGCACTCAGTGACAATGGATTAATGCACTAATTAGAGTATTTATGTGTTTTTTTGAAGGAAATTATAGAGTGAAACACAACTTTGAATTAAATAAAGAGATTTATAGATTTAGTCTACAGGTATTGACAAATTAACACTAATCCTAAAGAACAGTCAAAACTACCCTTTTGTAATTAGTTTGTACTGATTACTTTCTGAATTAATAAAACAAGATGATGTATCTCTTATGTTCATATTTCATCTAATTACTTCCAAATATTTATAGTTCCTTTGTTCCAGTTCGAGTTTGTCTTGATCAGCCTTCTGCTCCCATCGCAGCTTCTCTAGCCCATGGGCCACTGCAAACACTTGTTTTCTCACCAGTTCCTTCAGTTCTTTATACTCTTCCATCTATAATACCAAATATGTTAATAGATAAACAACATAACTACAGCAATGTATGTGATCTGTTTTTAAACCCACAAAATTCAAAGTTACCAGGAGGTGATTATTACTGCTTTCAAAGGATTGGATCCTCCACTGGTTGGCAAACCTGCCTTCATAGACCATCGGTAACAAGTAGGTTCCTGGCACATGGGAACTTTCCCAATCAAAGTTGACATTCACAAACACTCAAAAATTACTGGATACTTTTATAAATTCTTAGAAAATTACAACTTCAAACACTGGGAAACAATTAGAACTTGATACATTTAAATGAACTCAATGAGATAAAAAAGAATTAGCTTGCTATTGGCCATCTTTCTCCATCCAATCCTCTCCAATAAAACCACCAGGCCGCGGCAGTTTAGCCTCATGCAGGTTCAATAAGCAGATTCCACCCCACCCTGCACCCCCAAAGGACTGTCACAAATTAAAGGGATGTTTTATGGGCTACCTCTGGAAAATTGTAATGGAAGGGTAATTTGCTCCAGTTACATATAGGTTGCAAGTTTTGGTCCAAAAATGTAAACCAATTCTCATCTATTCTGTGCACTTCATTATACTCTGATGGGTGTATCAACAAAGGGCTAGGAGACAGTAATTTGAAAATTCCACCCTCCACTGCAAAGTAAGGGCCATCAAACCAAAGACCCCAATTATAAGACGTTTCATGCTCCAGACCTCTTAATTAGCAGGTGAAAAATGAGCGTAGTTGCAAAATGGCAATTTTGGAGCCCTTCTCTCCACCTCCCCCCCCCCCCCCCAAAAACCCACCCTTCAACAAGTGAAAA
>JARFYF010000029.1:16172457-16187502 GCA_030265395.1 Rhina ancylostomus | reverse complement strand
AGCATGGAATCCATGTGCTGGACAACAAGGCATTAATGAAGCCAAATTGAGGGCCAGAACTCAGAACCATGACAGTACCTGGAATACTGTGCACGGTTTTGGTCTCCTTACTTAAAAAAAGGATATAGTGGTATTGGAGGCTTTCACCAAACTAATTCCTTGGATGAGAGGGTTGTCCTATCAAGAGAGGCTAGACAGTTTGGGTTTGTATTCCTTGGTGTTTGGAAAAGTGAGGGGTGACCTTATTCAAACATCCAAAAGGGGTCTGACAGTGTAGATGTTGAGGTGTTGTCAATTGTGGGAGAATTATGAACAAGGGGACATAATTGCAAAGTAAGAGGCTGGACATTTAAAACTGAGTGTATAGAAATTTATTTTCTCAGAGGGTAGTAAATCTCTGAAATTCTCTGCCTCCAAGGATTGTGGAGATCAGATTATTAGTTATATTTAAGGTGCAGGTAGATAAATATTTGAAAGATTGAGGAATTGAGGGTTATGGGGAATTAGCACTGAAGAGGAGTTGAGGCCAGCATGGATCAGCCATGATTATATTGAATGGCAGGTAGGCTTGAGGGACCTGCTGGTCTACTCTTGCTCCTATTTTCTTGTGCACTCTTGTGTGTTCTTGTGTGATGGCATGTGTCTGCAAGAAGCTGGTGCTTAATTTTAAACGTCTTCTCTACTTGTTACATTACTGCTTGAGATAGAATGCTGAATATTCTAGAGCACACCTTAGGAAATGAATGGATTCTGGGCTGCCTTTTTGTATTGTACTTTGAGAAGTGTTAAATCAGGTTCTAGTTTGTCCATTTCTGTTACTGGATGGTCACAAAGATCTAAGGGCACATTTTAAAGAAGAGCTGGAAGTTCTCTTGATAGCAATGAAAATGTTCTTCCATTAAGTTAGCCCCAAATTAGTTTATTTCATGAGTCTAATACAAGTATGGCTAATGCACTGCCGCATTTCCCTGTAACAGCAATTTATTGGTGAGAAACAAGCATCTTCCATGAAATATTTAATGTTAAGCACCACAACTAAGTCCAAGTACACTTCTCTTAGTTTATTAATTAATTGGTATATTCATCAAGCAATGATGAATTTACAAATTAATTAATAAACTAGAAGTACTCCTTCCCCAATTAAAAAAATTGTGGGCACTTTTTTTATCAGTTGCACTCATTCTAATAGGTGGACTGCTTTTTTTTAAATTCTCAGCTAGTAGGCTTGTGATTCAAAAAGAGTGAAATGCTAATTATGGGCTCTACTGTATCTGTCTACATACCATGGAATGATATCTCATTAACAAGAGATACAATCATCAAGCCTGTTGTAATCCTTCATTCTACTGATAATAAATGACTGTCCTCACATCAGACTCAATGGGACCATTTGCTGTACAAAAGAATGATGTGCTTATCATTTGGTGAGGGGAAACTTTGCCTTTTCTTTACAATTTGTTCATTCCCCTTCTATCAAAATTAGATCTCCTCTGAGAGGGCAGGCAAGGATCACACTCCACCTTTGCCATCTGGTAGCACAATTATGTGACAATGGCCAAGGGCTGAATTTAACAGTCTCCAGACAGAAATTCCCAGACAGGGCACCAGCTGAAAAAGGAGCCTTGTTGTCTATTCGTTCTCTTTAAGTAATGATCACTGAATTAAATCTGTGCATATTAAAGTTCTAAAATTGTCACCAGTGGGTTTTTCTTTTTGATATAAGGAGATCTGATGTATAATGACACAGAGCACTCTATGGAAGTGGCTTTTTATGAAACTGGAAAAGCAGATGACCCACATTAAGAACACATCAGTCAAATGTACAAGCAGTGTAGGATATATCAGAAATCAAAACCTTACCCCAGTTTAAGAACATTTAAGGACCAATATCTTACCTTGGATTTTGCAGTCGGCAGAAAATAAAATGCACCCATCAGGTTTTTGAGCAGAGATTTTCTGTCATTGGGTATCTGAAAACCACAACTAATTTCATATAGGATCTCTGGTACCCTTGAGTAGTACCAAAAAGTCCAGCAAGGCTTTTTAGTCAACTATATCAAGTAATCATTGTGGCATGCAGAGTCTAATCCAGGAATAAAAATTTGGACTGTTAGCCTTGCTTTTTCGTCAAGATTAGGTTCAAAACTCAAAGCATATTTTGGAACCTACCAATTGTTTTGAACAATGAATTACTGGAGGTGAGATACAAGGTACTGGAATCTGGAGCATCACACAAGATGCTGGAGGAAATCAGCAGATCAGGCAGCATCAATGGAGGGAAATAGACAGCCTATGTTTCTGGTCTAGACCCTTCATCTGGACTGGTAGGTAGAGGGGTGATAGCCAAGATAAAAAGGGCAGCAAGAGCCAGCAAGCGATAAGTGGATTCAGGTGAGGATGGATGATAGGCAGATGGAGGAGGAGAGAGTGGAAAAATGCCAGAAGCTGGGATGTGATAAGTGGAAGTAACAAAGGGTTGAAGATGAAGGAATCTGACAGGAGAGGAAGGTGGATCATGGAATCAAGTGAGGGGAGTGGGGAGGGCAGATGGGAACAGTGGGAGGGGAACCAATGGGAGCTGTGTGTGGATGATGGGCAGATGGAGTGGGTGGAGGAGGGGAAAGAAACTAGATGATGGGGGCTGGAGTGAGTGTAGGAAGAACTGGATAGATCCAAAGGAGAACGAGCTGGGAAGCCAGTGAAATTTTGCGTTATTCATTGGACTCCATAAGCACAGTGGTACCAGGCAGCAGGGGAAAGATACCCCTGCCATCTTCTGTGACAGCTCTGAACAGTGACACTCAGACAGAGGAACATAATATAAGCTCTGGTGTAACAGTGGAATATCTGCCCCACTATTTTTACAACTGCAAGTGTCTTGACAATTTATTTTTCGGAATCTTATGCCATCAACATTACAAGATGGAGAAATACCAAATTAATTGCACATCTCCCCATAATCTGATTGTGTTTGAGATGTGGAATAGCCTCTAGCAAAAGACATTCATTTACATCTGACTTTCTTTTCCAGGTCATGAAACCAGAAAGCCACCAGAACTGGAGGATCCATTCCTGAATGATCGATGCAGGGGTATGGAAATTGCCTTTTAATCAAATTATATTCACTTAGCAAGACATAAAATGCACATTTTTCCTTTCTTTCACAGACCCTCGGTACTATTATGCATCACATAGGGAAACAATACAGTTTTGAATAAGTTATATTTTGGATATGTAGAACCAGGAATCACCAGTTTAATTATATTCCATGAAGTGGATGACTTAAAGGGGAATAGAATAGAACCTTTTCCTTATATGGATGCAATAATTTGTTTAAAAACTCTGTGCATTTACTCTTGCTTATCCATGCCCCCTTGTTTTATGACGTACAAGAGATTACTGGAAGAGATGAAACTGAGGAGAAACAAA
This sequence comes from Rhina ancylostomus, assembly GCA_030265395.1. Taxonomy (NCBI): domain Eukaryota; kingdom Metazoa; phylum Chordata; class Chondrichthyes; order Rhinopristiformes; family Rhinidae; genus Rhina; species Rhina ancylostomus. The sequence continues at coordinate 16,184,073 of JARFYF010000029.1, read as the reverse complement.
ATCTGAAGTTTTGGGAGCTCTGGAAGTAGACAGCAAGTTCATCAGCACCTTAGAAAGAGAATAGGCTCCCTAATGTACATCTCCAAGATTTTAAGTTTCCACCTCCCTACATCCCACCACTGCTCTCCATATAAAGCTCTGCATATTTAATTATTATGTCTGGTCTATTAACAGGAATGAATATAGGTCAAGGGGAATAAAGGAAAGGACATATTGATATCATCAGGGTTAACATTATACTTAAAAAGGGAAAGTCAGAATGAGGAAATGATTATTATTCAGTGAGAGTAAAATTCACCTTTAGTCAGGAGTTGGCAAATGGGAATTCATTGTACATTCTACCCAATCTTCCTTTTCATTGAAAATTCCGTAAAATTATCATTAACACCAAAGAGAAGTAATGATAGGTTTCTTTTCCAAAGGATACTTGGATGATGGAATGCATTGCCAGAGGGAATGATTGCAGAAGAGGTTAATGTATCTTCTAAAGAAAAACTGAATAAATATTTGAAATGAAAGGTGTACAGCTATGAAGAGAAAGTAGAGCAAGAAATTAGTTAATTGTTCCAGCAAAGAGGACATAGATACTGAGTTATGTATTAATAATGATGACTATAAAAATAATAACCATAATTATAGGAATTATTGAACAATAGCGTTTAGCATCTCCATGTGTGTACTTAAATGCAAGATACTGGATGTTGTTATCAACCACACCCTGCTTCACTGTGAGCTGTGTTGTTGTAGTCCTTGCCAATAGAGGTGGCTTGGAAAATCATGCAACATTTTGACACTGGGATATTTGCTCACTGGATTTCCATTAAAGATGCCCTAAAAACTTAGGGCTGATGCATTGAAAATAATCAATTTTTTTAACTTGATAATTATTGATAATTATTTCTGAACAAGCTAAAAATTAATCTTAAATGTTAATCATACAGGAGTAGAGTTTTAATCCTACTGAAGTTAATTAGTATTAGAGAATTTAAAAGCTTTGTTTTCTTGACCACCCTCTCTCCTAATCTGAACAGTCTTTCACAGTCTATTATTTTCTGGACCTCATCTGTGTGTCCTGCTTCATATTACTTGATTATAATTGCTTTGCTCATTAAGAATTCTGCATTCTCAGTAGTTAAAGAGTCACTTGTTCCAATCTCAGACTGCACAGATGCACTGCAGAAGGCAGCATACTAAATCAAATGCCAGATTAAAACCCAGAAAACTTTGTGGAGATCTATCGCTGAGTTGAACGGTGTCCTCAGTTCCTTTGACAGAGTCTTGTCTATTTGTTCAAAGAATCGCTTGAATTGTACAGATCCATAAATAATTATATGATATAATTACCCACCCATACTTCTTTACCTTAAATGGGGAGATGCCTTGAGGCCTGGCTAAATTTCACCACCAAAAACAATGGCCATTCATCTCAATACTATTATTAGAATAACACCAGAGAATGACAGACACGCCTACTTACAAAACATCAATTTTTGTACTTCATAGCCAATTAATAGTGGAAAGCATGTTTTGTTAATAGCTTTTGAATGGATTAGCTTTAGAGCATTGTGTTCTGGCCTATCACTGTGAGTGAAGATTAGATGCCTCTTAATAGGGCAAGAAAATGAGAGAGGTGTAAAAATTTAGACATGAGCCAGATGTACATTCAGATGTCCTGGTCCAAGTAGTGAATTGCATTCAGATCTCCTGGGAATATAGCCTGATTTATGGTTATAGCAGAGAAAAGAGCCTCAACCTCCTCAAGTTCTCCCGTCTCTGTCCCATACGCAAATGAAAGAACTTTTGTGAATCTATCTGGTAAAACGCATTGATAAGTGAGAAATCTCAAATACTTCTAGAAACTACATGTTATATGCTGTAATCTTTGTAAATCCACCTTAATTTCTGAGCGTCTCTTACTTAACACTTTTCAATGGTATTTACTGACATCTAGTGGCAATTTTGGCAACTGCAATGCTCTGTTGCATCAATGTTTTTATTATGCGTTTACTTTTTTTATTTCTTACAAATTTAATCAGCAGCCAACCACTTATGTTTAGGTCCATCTTTTGCCTTTATCAACAATTAATATTCTTGACCTCAATACCTTTTGCTAATTCTATATCATCCATCGTTGAAACTGCCTCAGGAAGTTTAGTTGTGCTTTTATAGTAGTATTTATTTTTCCCAGTTCCATTTCAACTCATTATAAGGTGCAAACCCTTCAATGACTTGAATTCTGTTTCCATATTTTGGAAGATTTTCAAGCACAACATTGTGGATAGGGTACAAGGAAGAGCTTGTTTTTTGAGAGGTAGTCCTTCTCGTTTCTAGCCTTCAATCTTTCCCTTTCCTAGGAACATCTTTTCTTGTCTTTCTTTGATCAATATGATTATTAGAGTACTTATTTCTATTTACAATCTTGCACATCGTCCTGTATCCCTGTCAACATATTGTTAGGGGAACGAAATCTGCCAAGGCAAATTTATCCCTGCCTTGTGCTTTGGGGAGCTTTATAGAGATCAGGCTTGCAGAATGACTTTCTGAGCCATACCTTTAGACAAGGGTTGGAGACTTGTTATGCATGAAGCATAGGTATGAGGCATGAGGCTTTCCTTGTTCCCTCAAGAATCATTCTTCCTCTTACATCTAGAAACTGAGACTTGTGTAATTTAGGGAATTGAATATAATTAGTATCTATTACAGCAATATAATTACAGTGTTGGTAAATATAGGTTTTACAAGCCAATTTATATATGAGGTAGGCACCAGAGAACATAGAACATAGAACATTACAGCACAGTACAGGCCCTCAGCCCACAACGTTGTGCTGACATTTTATCCTGCTCTCAGATTTATCTAACCCTTCCCTCCCACATAGCCCTCCATTTCTTTATCATTCATGTGTGTATCTAAGAGTTTCTTAAATGTCCCTAATGTATCTGCCCCCACAACCTCTGCTGGCAGTGCGTTCCACGCACCCACCATCCTCTGTATAAAAAAACTTACTGCTGATATTTTCCTTATATCTTCCTCCAATCACCTTAAAGTTATGCCCCCTCGTGTTAGCCATTGTCATCCTGGGAAAAAGTCTCTCTGACAGTCCATTCGATCTATGCCTCTTATCATCTTTTACACCTCTATTAAGTCACCTCTTATCCTCCTTCTCTCCAAAGAGAAAAGTCCCAGCTCACCCAACCTATCCACATAAGACATGCTCTCCACTCCAGGCAGCATCCTGGTAAATCTCCTCTGCACCCTCTCTGTAGCTTCCACATCCTTCCTATAATGAGGCGACCAGAACTGAATACAATACTCCAAGTATGGTCCAGCCATAGTTTTAGAGAGCTGCAACATTACCTTGTGGCTCTTGAACTCAATATCCTGACTAATGAAGGCCAACGCACCATACACCTTCTTCACAACCCTATTGATCTGTGTGGCAACCTTTAGAGATCTATGGATGTGGACCCCAATATCCCTCTGTTCCTCCACCCTGCTAAGAGTCCTGCTATTAATCTTGTATTCTACCTTCAAATTCAATCTCCCGAAGTGTATCACTTCACACTTTTCTGGGTTGTGTTCATTCAATGGAGCGATTAAATTCAAGAAGGTAATGGTAAAAAATGTCGTATTTGATGAGTTATGATTTGTATCATGGATCAAGAAAAATTGTCACTTAAAATACTTAATAAGAAGTATATGAGACAAAAGCAAAAATAGTGCTACATATTACAATATTAAATTATGTAGCTCAAGGTTGTATTTCTGAGCCAGTACTTTTAGATTAAATAGGAAATCATCTGTCAAGTTACTGACTGACACAAAAGTTTAGGGAAAGCTGGAGCCTGATTACACTGCCATATGTGTAGAATCAAAGGCAAGTGTGATATGAAGAAAGTTTGTTGCATTATTAGCAACTTTTCTGCTTTTATTATCTTTCTCATAGGAGGAGGGCCCTGTCAGCAGCGTTGCACTGACACAGGGACAAGGGTTAACTGTTCCTGCTACGTTGGCTACAAGCTGAATGATGACCAACGCACATGTGATGGTAATGTCTTTGGACCTGCTAATTGCATTCTTTCCCTAATAACTCAACAAAAATCAGAAAGACAGCAACTAGTACTCAAGAAATTAAAGGCTAAGAGATAAAAATATCAGGATGTGTAAAAAGTCTTAATATATTACACTTGTCACCGGTTTCAGATAGTAATCATAAAAAAAGCGGCCATTTGTTGTACCCTAGTTTCTATTTGGTTTCATATTTCTGTTTGCTTGGTTGGCATATTCTTTACAATTATAAATGAGCTCAAGACACAGAAAAAGAAGTTGACTATCTGTCTCTTTCTGCCCAATCCAAATCCAAGTTTTACAATTGTTCAGCCACACTATATTTTGGATGAGGAACTAATCTCTGTGGCAGTGTCACTGCAGGAGGTAGGCAAAGGCTTGATTTATGCATCCCAAACTAATCCCATTATTGCTACTTAAGTGACATCAGCTAGGTAGGTACAAAAGTGTAATTACTACGCTGACCTCCAATATGTACACGAACAGGTTACAGAGAGCAACTATATCTTCCTTGCTTATTCCTTGGATGACACATTGTTGGAGCACTGCTTCCATGGGCAAGATCTTAGCTGTGGGTCAGCATTGATAAGTTGGGAAGCTGGGAATATGGCTGATTTACAAACTGCCATGCTGCTTTTATATGTTGCAGTCAAAGAACAGGTGGCTGAGATCCCCAGTAGTGGGAGGGGCGGGGATGGGAAGCAGACCACCCCATTCATTTTCCTGAAGGTTTGCTGAAGGAATCAGAAAATCTGCCTCCCCTTGGTTTATACATCTGCCTGTTCTTTAAAGGTATGATTTGAATTTGCTCGTCCTGAGCAAAAAATGCAAAGTCAAACCTTCATCCATAATTACTTTACCTTTATAATCACAATTACTAAACAACACGTACAATACTATATTACTGAGTGAATGATGAGAATAATTTCTCCATCATGACTCCATGAATCAGACTGCAACTTTGGCATTTCTGTGCAAGCAGTTTAATTTAGAAATCCCAGAGTTCCTACCAGGGATCCAGTGCTCAGCCACCTAATATTTTTACACGTATTTGAATTCCTTTAAATATTTCAAATATAAGAGATATTAAAGCAGAGTCTTCTAAAAATACTTATGATGTATCTGTACCTGCCTTAATTTAGCATGAATCTTCCAATCTTTATTTAGCACTATACCTAATTAAAACTTGTGCTTGTAACTTCCAAGTTTGCTGTATTTCTTTATTGGGATTTACTGCCCATGCAAATCCCAATAGGGAAATAAAAGAGAATAGAAAGGTATTAAAATTTCATTGATTTCTGTATGAGTTTTTTTAAGAACGCAATGAACAATGTTTCTTCACAGTTGACCGCAAATTCTGAGCAAATATTCCTTTCATTAAGCGTTGTGACAATGTAATATGTGATGCAAATTCTTGAATACTCCTCAACATGAGGTAAACATTCCATGATAACATTCAGGAGGCTTACAGCACATTAAATATACAATGCAGACCAAAAAACAAAGGGAGATAATTGCAAACTTAACTTTTTTGTATAATTCAAACTCCAGTAATAAGAAGCTGTAATATGCATTAATTAGCTCTTTGCCATAGCTAGTGATGTTTGTAATTCTGTCAAAATGCTGCAGATTTAAACCCCACAAAGATATTGAAATTAGCACCTCATTTTAGGATTGCAGCTTTGGTAAAGTTGACATAATTATGAAAGATGCCACTTTTCAAAGGTACGCTGGTACCCGAGCTAATGTTCTTGCTAAATTCACCAAATAAAACGTATCCCAAAATCTCTGGTACTCTAGTTGTTGCCAGCAATATTTGTGCTTGAGTCAGTGCAGGAGATGAGTCAAATCATAGGTCTTCTGGAATTCTGCCCCATTTAGACAGTACCTTTCAATTCCAGTTGAGGTCGGCACTAATGTGCCCATCTAGGCAACTACAGTCAGTTCCGGTTATGATTGTGGGACTTTACTAGGCAACTTTTATTCACATAAAAATAGTGTCTGCATTTCAAAAATGAATCTACAATCTCTTGGAATATATTGAGCATTTAATCCCTGTTTGTTCAAGTTTTTTTTACTTAAATCATTCATTTAAATGTTCACTTGTATGTATGCATGTAACTGGAGTGAGAATTTAATTCCTTTCTAGAAATATTGAACCTCCCCCAATAGTTTAACAGATTATAGAAAAAGGTTTATAGAAGGAAGATTTGATGTCTGTATTTGCACACAGATATCTGTTGGGGTGCAGGAGAGTTCTACAATTTAGCATACTTAGTAATATGCCGCCTTTTGTTATCCAATTAGAAAGTTTGTGCTTGCATGAAAGATAGATTAGAACAGGTTTGTGTGTAATCCTCCCCAGAAACCATGTACCATCAAAACTCAAAATTGTAAAGGATAGCCATGGAGACAAGGCAAAAGGGCATCTGCTGGCCTCTATCAACACAATCTCAGAATATGTTAAAACAAAGATTACCACAGAGACTGAAGTCTTGACTACTTACTTATTATTGATTACAGATGTCAATGAGTGTTTGTTGCTGATTCATCAGTGCCAAACAGGACAGCGCTGCATCAATACCATTGGGTCTTATCAATGCCTGCGTGAGATAAGCTGTGGAACAGGATATGAACTGACTGAAGACAACCAATGCAAGGGTACGTAACAAATAGAAATGTATATACTCCACTCCAGTGATCCGTCCTGTCTCTCCCTGAACTTCTCTATTCCCTCATCATGCAATCTGTAACCCGGCCGACTTCTTAAATGAGCTGCTCATTAAAGGCAAACTCGTACAGGAACATCCTGCACACAGACCTTTGGGCCTCAGGTCTGCATGACACAATGTCACTGCTGAGGAGGTTCACACAAGATTGCACATGACCCTAGGCAGCACCTTTCTCACCTGCCTCCCTCTACAACTATATACTTGGTCATCATTTGAGTATGTATAAAATCAAGTGATGATGCATTTTTACCTGCATTCTCTCTTGTTCTTCTACCAGTGCCTGGCCTAATTGCAGTTCTTGTCTGTCTGCCAGGAGAAAGGTAAAATGATGTGGTGGTGAGAGGAGGAAAAAGTAAGAGGTGTCTGCTTACGCCATCTAGCTCTTCTACATTAGGAGAGATTGTGGGATGGGGGACATGGAGTGTGAAAAGGAGGACTTGAATTGATAGTATTCCCATCTGAAGTGATATAGCTGCATCATGGCAGCCTATTGTTTATCGATCACCTTTTCCTGGGAGATGGGGTGTTACTGACTGTTGTTGAATATGTTTAGGTGAAAAGCATGACATGAGTGATTAGATGATGATGAGTGCAAGTTGAGATATGTGAGGGTGACTTGCAACAGTGCTAATTGCGTGAATTTCCAGTAAAGCATATGTATGTTGGTTGTGGGTTTCAAGATGTATTCACTGACCTTGAGCATACTTGTGAATTCATTAAACATGCAACACTCCATCCTGATGCTCAGCTCTTGAATTTTCCCTTTGACCCCTATACTGTTTCCTTCCACTGCCTTTGCTTTATATGCTCAGAGTCCTCCTAACCATCTGCCAAAACAGGCCTTACTCCACTCCAGCCATATGTGGTGTCAGACAACCATGGAGCCTGCTTTTCCTTGTGTTGTGGCATATTGAAACTCTCCTGGGCTAGAATGAGTTCCGCAATGCCTACCAGCACCTACTCCAGCTACAATGCAAGTCTCCTTCACCAGGTGCAGCATGGGTTTAATTGTTTCTAGCCATTCCTCCTGTTAATGACAGTGAAGTTAACACTAGCTGAATGCCATGATCACAGGAGTGATCAGCAGTTGAAGATAGGGTGCTATTTGCATCAGAGATAAAGCACATGGATTATCACAATCCCTATATTTGTATCTGGGACCATCCATTTTACTTCCACATATATCAGAAATTGCTTGACTGGTTAGTTGCAACTATAACTAGATCTACACTTCATCAGAGCAACACAACTTGATGGCAACTTTGGTCATTTTAATTTTGAGGTTGTTGGAACTGTTACATTAAATGTTACTTCTGCCCTTGACTGTCCATCATTAAGCAAATTGCACAATTTATTCCTTCAGCTTTTGTTTAGTAAAATCTGATTTCTTAGATTGTTTTACCCCAGTAGCTGAATAATTTAATCTTTATTTGGAATCTGATAGATATCGATGAGTGTGAGATTGGAATACACAATTGCGAGTTCAATTTCATCTGCCAGAACACAAAAGGATCGTTCCGCTGCTTGCCAAAAATGCAGTGTGGTCCTGGATTTCTGCAGGATGCTCTGGGCAACTGCATTGGTAGGAAGCAACAGCAGATTTCTTGCTGTGTTATTGTATTTTCTGGATTATGTTATTGGCAAATTCTTTACCCTTAAGTATGAACAATGTGAAATTGTTAACTGTATAAATAATGTGCAGCCTCCTAATTAATTTCCTTTAATGAAATTAATGACTGCTGGGTAATCTAGGAATTATCTAAAAATTAGTGCAAGGGCTTTCAATAATGAAGTTATGAAAACCTACCATAAGGGTTGGTAGAAGTTTAGAACTTTTCTGCAAATTTATATGATGCTGGGTCTGTTGTTAATTTTAAATAGGAGTTTGATTGTTCTTATGTTAATTAAAGTTTTTAACAAGTTATGGAGAAAAGGCAGTTCATTCAATGATTTCATTAAATGGAGGAGCAGGTTTGAGGGGCAAAGTAGATTTCTGTTCACATAACCCCATAGGTAGTTATTCAAATTCTTAATGAATATTACAAAAGGAATTTCTTAATAGTGAAGTGGATTGCCTACCTGTAAAGCATGCTGGGAATTCATGCATGCTTTCCTTGTTCTTTTTTCATTTAAATGGCTTGATGATTGTGGAGTTTACTCTTCAACTGTTTGAAATGTGCTCCTAGCAGAAAAGGTTTCTGGTGGGGATATCAGTTTAGTTGTATTTCCCCTTATAGATCCAGTTTGCTATCACTCAGAGGAAGTCAGCTATGAATGCATTAACTCATGCATTGATAGTACAGTTGTCAGTGTCAGACTTTTAGACTCATGAATAACTCAGGTAGAATTAATAACTGCAGATGCTGGAAATCCAGAACATAAACAGAATGCTGGAGGCACTCAGCAAGTCAACCAGCTCAGTGAAGAGAAAAACAGTCAACAATTTGGTTAAAAAGCCTTCATCAAAACAGGAAAGGTGAGAAGACAAGAATGTTTTAAGTTGCTGACAGGTTGAGTGAAGAAAATGGGGGGAATATCTGCAAAAGAGTACAGACCAAGTTGTCAAGGTAACAGTTACTTTAATTTCACCAGAAATTAAGGATAAAACTGTAGCATTAAATGTGGCAATCATATATGTGCAAGCAGGCCTTCACCGAGGTCTCTCACCAATGAATGCCCCCTTCAGTGAGATAGCAGATAACTCGCCCTTGGCCATTCAACTCCCCACCAGCTTGTAGAAAAGTGCACAAGAAGAGCGCAAAAGATCGTGAGAGAAATAATGGTGACCTGGACGTAGAAGTGAGATGTGATCAAGGCATTTTCCCTTCTCACCAGCTCAGTCAGTACTCCATGTGCTGTCTAGTGTCTTGGTGGATGGGTCTGCACAGGTACATCAGGATTAGTTTGTAAGGGGTTGGGAGAGGTGCGGATGAAAAAACTTGGACAATGCTGTCTAAGGCAACTCAGTCCCCAGAGCAGGGATCAGAGCTGCCTGCCTCTGTTTCTGGTGTTTGGTGAATCTACAAAGGTTCTTCCAATGCAGTACTTCAGGAAGGTGAGGAGTACCGAGCCACAAGGCCTCATACTTGGTCATTCACACAGTTTATTTTTGTTAACACTACTTTGTTAATTTGAATATTTATGCTCAATGTCTGCGAAATGACCGTTTAACATTGGAAAGATGAGATCATATACTGATATCAAACATCAAGGTCAGAGGCGGTGGGTATTGATGTACCTAGCATGACTGGTTATGTGCCAAAGTGGTTGCCTAAATGGAGATAGGGTGGGGGTTGTTGGGGTGGAACTGTGAGGAAAAAAAATGTTATTAGGTCTAATGACTGAACCACTGGAGATTAATTGAACTACATCAGTAATGAAGGGATTATGAGCATCCTCATCATCTGCCTGCATCATCATCAACTTCCTATTCCTCCTCCTGTTGTTTCTCCACTTCCAAAGAGGATGTTTTATCTCTGCCTTGTGTCTCCAACCCTTGGTCCTGCACAGTAGTGCAGGGAGCATAACACTTCTATCTCAGAAGCCATGCAGATGCATATTGAAAGGTACCTTCAAAAAAAGTCAAGCCACTGAGACATTTTCAGAATGACAATGGCACTATCAAAGACATTTCATGTGGAATATGAGCATCAGCAAAGAACAAATTCCTAAGTCTGCATGAAAATCTGAATAAATCGGAGGAGACTGCTGGAGACAAATATATGGTGTATGAAGAAAATGTAATTTTATTGCTTTTGGAAGTGATTATTCATTCACCCTTCATATTATGGGCAATGTCTACACATTAATTATATTCTTTAGATGATTATTGCCCCAACTTGTGCATGGCCCTGTAACTGTGGCAGTTAACCAGAAATTTGTGCGCTCTTGCATAAAGTTGTTACGGTTTCAGACACTTGGGCATTAAGGGACTGGAAATCTACACAAATAATAAACACTCCTGTGTGATCCGGGAACATAAAGTTTGTTAAACCCTCCACCCATGCAAACCCAACAGCGTGCTCATTCTGTTTTGTGTCATTGGTGGAGAATTTGATGTGATTGCCTACATTTGTCACCTGTCTGATACATTTAAGTACAGCTACTTGTGAGATCCTTCATGTGCATCTGGCAGATCCTTGGAAGGGTGTTGAGGTGCATAATTTCAGGACAGCCACTGAAAGGTCATCTTTACCTGCAATGACACCCTGAACCTCATTGGACAATGATGTTCGGATGTACAGGAGGCTCTGCCTCTGCCTGTTCAGTTGCAACCAGTTGCAGTGCAACCTTCTGCTGTTCTCTGGCACTTACGGTTATCTACTGTTGTCCTCTGTATTCCTTGTTATCCTCCACGCACAGCACCCATTGTGATGTGGCCCTGAAAATTTGCTAAATTCAGTGGTCATCTGGACAGGTCCAAGGTGTTGAAAATGCACTGCATTTTGAGATAGGTTGATAACAACCCCATAAAAACTTTCTCCAGAAAATATCAGCACAACTCTTTTAAGTCTTCCACCGAATCATTTAAGAAAGCGTCTGAGAGGTTACCCGATTTATTGCCAAACCCCGTCCAATGCCGCTGTCACCTCACCTTAGTTTCACTGGCAAGTTCCACAAAACTTGGGAAAACTACACACCCAGAGTTAAAATCCCCAAGGCAACATTATTGTTCTTTGAGCAATTAAACGAGTTAGTGGCAAATCCAAAACTCCCAAGGGTCTTCCGGAGCGCAGCTTTAGGTTCTCAGGTTAAAGCCTTAAGTTTTGGGTTGGAGTCAGGTCTGGTGCACTGTCACTTTTTGCAAATTTAACTC
>JARFYF010000029.1:16103814-16117050 GCA_030265395.1 Rhina ancylostomus | reverse complement strand
TGAGATATTATAATTTAGGAAATAGTTCAAATTATACTTTATCGTCATTCACCCATATGCGAAAAAAACACATGGAGGAACGAAATATCGTTTCCCCCAGACTCATACAACAGAGGACATACATTGAACAGAGGACGTACAATAAACGCAGACAAAAAAATTGTGCAAGTACAAATAATGCAAAGAACAGTATATACAGAATACAAAATTAGTGCAGGGTTATTGCAAAACCGAGTTGGACAAAGCAAATACAGAACTCAGTGTGTTGCACTACATGTTCAGCAGCAGGCAAAGTTCTAGTATGCCGTTATGCAAACCAGGGCTTTTGACGTGACATTTGTCTGAAACTGCTTCCAGGCTATTCAGGAACCTGACAGCCTGGGGGAAAATACTGTTGTACAAATAAAGACAAACATCACAAGAAGCACTAATAAAACATGGAATCATAATCTATATGCAACATGTCTGGTATTATGGAAGGATAACTTTGATCACCTGAGTTACAACACATGCTTACACATTTAGAGAATTATTATCTGAAAACTTAATCCTCACTTTATTAATATATGGTCCTATTTCATGTATCTTGCATAATGCATTACCTCACACGTAATCACACTAAATTGCATTTGTCATCATCTACCCATGCTGCCAACCTTTGTTCCTTCATAAAGTAGTTTACAGTTTTTATGTCATTAATTGTCTTGAGATTTCCCTCTTACTTCATTTCTGTTTATGTAGCCTGTTAGCTTAAGTAATATCTCCTTTCTCACACTGGTTCTGCGGCTGTGAAGCTGTCTCACAGCCTCAGCTTTCCCCAGCTGACCCTGATCTCCAGTGCCCTCTGTGTGGAATTTGCACATTCTCCCAATGGCCATCTGGTTTCCACCTACATCCCAAAGATGTGCTTGTTGTTAAGGTAATTGGCTACTGTAAGTTGCTCCTAAAGGAGAAGGCTGGTGGGTGAAATGAGAATGTTAATGAGTATGTGAGAGGCAATAGGTTACAGGAAAACAGATGGGTGAATGGGATTGATTGGAATTGCTCTGAAAACCAGCATTAACCTGATGGGCCAAACCGTCTCCTTCTATGCCAGAAGAAATATGAAATAACCCATGTAATTAGGTTTGGAATTTTTATAATATTATTATAGTATCCTATCCAAGTTGCTATTCTGATAACTTTATGGAATTTATCTACAGCTTCAATGAATTGTTTAAAACTGCCTATTGTGGCCGATCAAGTTCTTGTAGTTCTGCCAAGACTGTATGAAGGTGAATTTCCACAGATGTTCTCCTACTCAATTCAGCCTCAGAATACTCAGCAAAATAGCATGACTTCTCTGTAATTTTTCCACATTATACACAATTCTACTTAATAATATTGGCTCTAAATTTATTGGATATTCTTGTTCTCTCAGGCTATTATGTGGCTTGTTCATTTTCAAGAATTAAATTGCATGTGTTTCTTTCTTACGTTGATCAAGAAACATACTATGATAGAAGATTGACCGGTTCTAATTCAGAAATGGCAGACATGACAATGTTAATGAGAGATTAGGATGATTTTTTAAAAAGTCATATTTTCTCCTTTTGTTTTTGAATTATCTCTCGCGATATTTCCTAGCAATTTCTCCTGAAGCTAACACCACTTACTGTGTTATAATTCCTTCTTAAGATAATCTTCCTCTCTCTAAACCTGGACAACAAGATTAATTGTTTTTTATCTTGCTAAATTTGATTGGGATGTGCTAGTATGATAGATTACACAGAGCAAAAATGAACCTTTCCGATTTTGCATGCTTCAGCCATTAAATACATTAATTTGTTAATCGTATTGGGATCCATTTCCCTTATTCTTTTCTGTGATTTGGTTCACAATAGTCCACAGATACCTTTCACAGATGGGCACGCAGATTATCATCAAGTCATGTACTCATTTTTGCACACTACTGCCTATTTGAATGGCTTTAATCTAATTCCTTCTTACCTTTCCCTGAAAAAAAATTATCAATGGCATTCAAGAAATTCATGCAGGCATATTCAGACACAGGTATCATGTGCATTTTGTATTTTTCATTGTATTTCTGATAACCTTCAGCCCCTTAATCTTTGGGGTGACACCTTGTCTCCTCACTCTATCTGCTCTGTGATGCACTTCAATGGGCCTGCTCCTTATTTGTACCAATGTTTCCAGAACATGCTCTGAAATGGTTTTTGTTTCTGAGTTTCCATACTACCTCAAGGAAGCCTTTGTTGTCATGTGATCTTTCCTCATACACATTATTTCATGATATTATCATCATTAGACATCGATTAAATGTCAACAGTATATAAGTACTACTCTGCTTAACCATAGCCTTGTAGCCCTGATTCCATCAGCGAGGTTGAACTGTGGCTTGTTCTAGAGCCACATCTTCAGCAGTACACCCAGATGTTATTGGGATCCATAGCTTTTGCTGTGCTTTGTGCACTTTTGACATCATGAGTTGAATCAAGATGGCTGGAGAAGATTGCTGTCATAATGGGAATCCAAGCAGGAAGCTATGTGGAAGATCCACATGATACATGTGTCTGAATATGCCTGCATGAACTTCAATTATTTCCTGCAGTTATATGCTGGTCTCTGCTATCACTGAGGATGAGAATGTTCATAGGGTTCTCCCAATTTGGAGGCCAGTCCCCAGCTGCTAATAGGGAGGATTTTGCAAGGTCAACTACAACCCTTTATTTAACAGCTGAATTTAGTTAATAGCATTTAAATTAAATATTGCAGCTCTACTTTAGAAACACCAAATTAGATGTATTGGAGAAGGTAGGATGCTTTGTGATATGATGGCTACTAACAGAAGAGCAAAGGGTCAATGATCCTTCATTATCAGCGAAACAGAATTCAGGTAGCTTGAAAAATCCCTGCTGTTGTAAAGCAATCTTTTTGTAGTTATCATTGAATTAATTGTTTGATTTAATCATGGAATCAATAATTTGATTTGATTTATTTGACCGAGCGTGAGATTGAATCCACTACTTAAAATAAAAACACAAACTGCTGAAAATAATCAGCAGGTCGGCAAGTAGCTGTAAAGAGAGAAACAATTAAAATTTCACAATAGTGGCCTTAGAGAATTGAGAAAACTTTGAATTCAAGTAAGTATTGCATTGCAAAGAAAAGGAAAGGATGGATGAAACCATGGAATTGCCTGTGAGAGGGTGGAGACCAAGAAACAGAATCACAGAAATGGCAGTGATACCAGCTGAGAGAAGCTGGTAATGACTTATTTGTTGCAAATGACCTGCCTGGAGGTGAAATAAATAGAACAGAAAAAAGGAAGTAGATAAAAAAATATAACGCTGTCTGATAAAAAAAATGGAGAATCAAAACACCACAATTGTTGGAAATTTGAAATAAAAACAGAGTGCGCTAGAAACACTCAACAGGTTAGGCACCATTTTGCATTTCCTTCATCACCCCTACCCAACTTCATCATGAAAAGACAACAACTGCAACAGTCCAAGGAGAAAGTGTACTGTTGCCTTCTCGCAGTAGCTAAGGATATGCAATATATATAACCTAGCTATTGTCAAAGATTCTCCTCTTATTGGAAGCTGTTCCTGATAGTCCACTTTCAATTAGATGTGTTCATGTATCTTGCCTGCCAACTAACAATTGGAATTAATTGTTTGCACTTTACCAATGAGAAAATTATTCAGCCTATTAACTTAAGGAAAGTTATATCCTTGTTGATATTATGCCCAAGTAGTGACACAGGAATTGTACATATTTTGTTGTGCTGTCTGTGGATATGTTGTTCTATCAGTACAGTAAAATGCAGAGACAGCGATGAAACTGAATTTACATTAAGTCAAGGAGTGTGTCTAGGATAGTGGTAATCTTGTCAAATATTGTTCTATCCCTAGTTATCGGGATGAATCATAAATATTCAATAAAACAAAACTACAATCTGTCTTGTAGATGGTGGACAAGTATTGAGGGGAATTTCTGATACTGTTGCCAGTAGCAATGACAAGCCAGCAACGCGGAGTTACTGCATTGTGTTTATCTGTCCTTCTTTTCCCCTCCAGGTGTCGTTCGAATGGTGAAACCAATTGTTGGACCTTTCACTTCCACCTTAAAGCTGGAAATGGACTACTATATGTCAGGGCAACTATCTCACCGCAACATTGTTTATGTTTACATTTATATCTCAGAAAATTGGTTCTAGAAGCTTTGTTCAAATAAAGATAATTTGCAGCAGCCACATTGGTTAACCACTGAATATTACAGGAAAAATATTATACTTCACCTCTGCTCCCCAGACACCAGCACCTGTGTGAGAAGGATGCTTAAAGCAAAGCTGCATGCTTATGAAAGATCCGTATTTCCTCTCAGAATAAAAGTTTTAAAAAAATCACTTACTGCATCATATATATTTCAGGCAACAAATGTAGAGCAGCTAGGGTTCATTGTGGAATGAGCCATAGAGAGAACAATAAGAATGCAAAGCCTTGACGCCTGGAGCAGGTGAACAGCTGAGCAATGGTATATTATTTTCCTGCACCCAAACAACAATATGTGACGCCCAAACATGAAATGCCATTGATTGTTAGTCTGCAACCAACATTTTTGTTTGTCTGTGTTCTTTTAGTAGTTTGCACTGCACTAAAACAGTTTTAAGTTGTTCTAATAAAATTCAGCAAATTAATTTTTAGGTTAAATAGACCTGTGAGCAATATTGGCCCTTTATGCTCTGAATATTTTGAAAACAAATGTGCTAATAGTTTGAAGGCACATGAGGGTGGAAATGCCTGCAGGGAGATTATGAGGAAGTTACACCTGAAATTATGCACAATTGTGTACCAATTTTACACCCAAATTTCCAAGTCTGCTGTTTACACCAAACAGCAGAACATAAAAAGTGAGCAAAACCCAGAAGAAATCTGTGTAAACAATCAGATAGTTTTATTTCACTATATAGTCTTATTTCCTATGAAATTTAACATTTCTAGCCATCTAAACATTACCTTTCCTGAGTATGAACATGTAATCATAGAAGAATTGCAGTTTTTTTAGTTGTGATTGATTCCAGTCCCTTAAAATGCATTTAAAGAAATGGAAAAATACATTCAGGCTGTCCTGCATATAATGATTGGGTTCCTTTTTTTTACAGACGTCCTTAAATCAATTTTGTCCATGTTGGAAATTACATAAAAATCACTTGATTTGGTAACCATACCTCCACAGTACCGTAGTGAAATGTATAAAAAACACATGAGACTGATAAGAAGGAACAATTACTGAAAGGGAAGCGAAAGAGGAAACTCGTTCTGTCATTCATAGGAACAAACATATTTTGGGAGCTTGTTCATATTAGGAATGTTCGTAAGTTGGGCATCTGTATATGGACAAACAAATGTTAAAAACAGCTTGAGAATTCAAATAAAGCAGAACAAAGTTAACTTCCTTCTTGCTGCTCCTAAAATTCTGGCTTAATTTGAAGCATAAAAGTGAAAGAAATTTATGTGCAACAAACAATCTGCTGGAGGAACTCGGGGTCGAGCAACATCTGTGGGGGGGAAGGGAATTGTCAATATTTCCTTTCCCTCCATAGATGCTGCTCAACCTGTTTGTTGCTCCTGATTCCAGCATCTGCAGTCTGTTGTGTTTCCAAAGAAATTTAAATGCGTGCCTCTTTAGTCAGGTGTTGTAGTCTGATATTGGAGCCATTTTAATGAGACTAAATGCATTTGAACACAGAGAGGGATAACCAGGTGGAAAAAGTAGTACACCCAAATTATGTACAGTCTTGTTAGCAAACACCAAAACAAAAATGAGCAATAGAAAGAAGGAATTAGTGGAAGTAAGCAGATAATTACACATCACTCACTTGTCCCTAATCTTTTGTGATAGCTTCTTGCTTTACTATCTCTAGGGGCCAGTACACATGAAATTCCACCCCATGCTGTTTGCAATTATGTTAAAAACAGAAATTACATCTACATTTATGTGTGCAAACTCTGAACAAGAGCAAAAGATATGAAGTTTAGTTTATATGACTGTAACATTGTTGCACAAGATTGATCTTTCCAATGCTTGTTCAATCCTGTCAGTTAGATGAGTCAGTTTAAGTGTGAATTCTCCATGTCTTTTAATCTCGTATTATATATCAATAGAATGCACTTTCTCAATTATTATACTGTAAGCATTGCAATATGTTTAACTCCAATTTAAGTAGGAAAAACAAAGGTTTCTGAGGTTTTAGATGTTATTCCACATAACATTCAGTTATAGACCAACTAAAGCTCCTATGTAAAAAAGTTTGACTATTTTCAGGCATGGATGCAACCCTAATGGATGATGAATGTTCACATTTGCAAAAAATTGTCCATGCAATGCAGGAAATGCAAGACTTTGTATAAGTTTTGCAGTGAAACTGTGGCAATTAGTGTGACTGAATCCTTGTATTATGATACTGTAGGTTGCTTGGAAAGATCAAAAAATGACAGTGTAGATTGACTTGTCAGTTCTTTTGAAAGAAAAAGCCTGATTCTTATGTGCAAAAAAATTAAACTGTTAATCCAACTTTTGTCTTCTATATTTAATTTGTTTTACACAGAATGTTTTAATGTATTTATTTTGCTGATGATAATTTCCCTTCACTAACTGAAATGGATTAGACTTCCAGTGAGGCTGTTGAATGTAGTGACTTTAATCAAATTTATTGATTTGCCCCAGAGGAGCCTCCATAGCTGCCTTGAAAGATCTGCAGACCAACCTGTCCTCTTCTACAATACCCTGGCTGAAGGAAGCATTCTGTGATGGATGAGAACAGTTTAGGGGTGGGGGGGTGGGGGGTGAGGGGAGTGAAGGTGAAGGGAGTGGAGTGTAGAAGGTAGAAAGGGTGGCCAGAGGGGATAGTGGAGACAGGGTATCAAAGGGGCAAAGGATAGAAAGAGGAAGGAAAAATGGAAAGAAATCTTGCATGGCAGTTCTGACTTCACTGATTCCAATAAAGAGTCATTGCCTTGAATATTAATTATGTTTCTCTGCTGCCTGATCTGCTGAGTATTTCCATCACTTGCTTTTTATTTCTACATTGCTGTAGGTTGTGATCCAGTAGAAAATTGCCTAGTCAGCCAGATGTTTTTTACGTGATGTATTTCACTCTGAGGTAAATCAGTAAGAGAAGACTTAAGAAATTGATACTTGGGGAAGGGCTCATTTCAAAATAACAATGTTTTTCATTGCTTTCTTCACATGATTCACTGAATCAGGAGAAGCCTTCTATTATGCCCACCAATTCTGATTCCATATCCTCTGTTTTTCCCAATATTTTGAGTTAACTAGAGTTCTCCATTTAAGTAAATCCTATTCTCACTCTTGATTAACCAGAAAGCCCTTTCACGTTGACCCAGCATTCTACAACAATCTTTTTGTTGTTTGGTTGGATTGATTTGCATTAACAATTTCTAATCAAGTAATTGTTTCCATGGCTTGTCTTTCACGTCTTTGAAACAAAGCAACATTACCTTCCAGTCTGAACATTGGAGGCTGATTTTGATGGTTGGGTGACTGATTGATAGAGCACACTATCCAGACACCTTGACTGGCACCTAAGTGTTTGAGTACCTATCCTCATTTTAATATATCGCACAAGTGACAGAATATCAAACAGGCATCAGATTAAGGCCTATGCTAAGACTAGTGCAGCCATCAGCTGGATGACTTGTGGGAGTGTGGTGTTGTGATACTGAGGATGGAGTTGTGAGGCAGCAGAGCCTCAGAGAAGCACCACTGCTCATCAGGGATGTCTTGGTTCCCTTGTCCATGAAACTGATTGTTGCCTGTTGCTGCACAACGTGACCTTTCTTTTACCTGAAATGGTGATCAAAGCCTAGTAGACATCAGGGTCCAATAATGCAAGTATTAAAAGAAGTACATTGCCTGAAACAGAAGAGCTCTTTGGCCACCCAGCGATAGGCACCTTCCATCACCAGTATCAAGGGGGCAATAAGATACAAAAAGATATTTTTATTACTCACATGTATATTGAAACACCCAGTGAAATGTCTCTTTTTGTGTAGAGAGTGTTCTGGGAGCAGCCCACAAGTGTCGCCATGTTTCCAGCACCAACATAGTGAGAATATTGACATCATTTCATTCCCACTCTGTCAACACAATGCAAAAAGAGTTTAAATTGACTGTTCTATAGCCCTGAATGTTAAATTAATTTCCATTCTTTTTTTTTATTATGCTTCGAATTCCCATCCACCCCTGCCAGAAATACATCATAGTTCAGTAATCACATTTCTATTATGACTTGTCTTTATCTTTAGGCATCTTATGAAAAATATTTCTTTTTGCATATCTCTCTGTGTTATTTTTTTCCCCCTAGATTCCTTTGGCAATTCTCACCTCTTGACAACCTTCCACCCTTGGATTTATGTAGTCTAGAATCAACTAACACCCTGCTTTTCCCACAGTCCACTGTATTTTGTGTTGTAGAGTATAAATGTGTGCAGTGTTTTACTTGCCCTGGTGAAACCCCTGGAGGAAAGTTTAGTGCAGCATGTTAAGTTTGAGGCAATCTCATATGTGACAACGGAACAATGTGATTTTTGAAAATCCTCAAGGAGCTTAGCTGAATTCTTGGGCCCTTTTAATCTTCCGCCAGTTTCACTTGAAAGTGTGAAAAGTGTAGCTCCAACTCTTGCTCTCAGAATAGTTGATGTGTATTGACAGGAACAGAGCCCTCTTCATACCTGGAAGCGTGCATGTGCAGAGCTCTCTCCTGGGTGTGGCAATTCCATTTGGAGCCAGACAGTGCAAACTAGTTACTGCCTGAATGGAACTGATATTGTAGCTACTGGTCTTGGCTACCAACAGCTGCAGAATAATTGCTCTCAAAAATATTAAATTAGAGCTTACCAACAATGAAAAATAAATACTAAAGCTATCATTTACCAGACTACTATCAATTAAAATCAAGCTGACAACATTGATTACAGTTGACCCCCCATCCAGTCCTGTGAGCAAAAGTAGGGAACAGTTTTTCAGTTTTTCTCGCTGTGACTTCTAGGTGAATATTTCTTTCATCAAGCATTGACAAGCCATGTGGCTCACTTTTCCTTATGTTGGTGCCAATATATCAAACCCATCAGGGTCAGAATGTGGTAACATCTGCCTTTTGGAAATAATGTTACATGAGGAGTCTTGTTAAAGAAAAAAATTATGAAACATGATCATTTTACATTCAGCAATAGTGTTTCAGTGCAAGTCATATGTACAACAAAATCTACAAATTTGTTCGTAAGATTGTGGATGGTTCTAACCAAATATTGTGCACATCCATTCTCAGAAATATTCACGATGTATTTTGGCCTTCCTTACACTAAAAAGTAGCAATGGATATGTCTTTAAAGGATTGGAGGATTCTTCCTGAGGGAGAGGGTTAAAATGATTGTGGTTGGGAATTGGGGTTCGATTGATCTTCCAAATATGCTACTGACAGATATCCCAAAACCCACTGAATTTTTGTAACTGCTACCAAGCTCCTGAAACCCAAATTGAACTTCTATTAATTGCCCCTGTGGTAAGCAATTTGATTAACAGTGCAGCAGGCCAAATCTTACAACTGAGAAGGCAGGGGTGGGATTGGTAGTGCCTGCTCCATCCTTTCCATCTACTTTGATAAGCTATTGTATACCAAACTCCATTCTTATCTTCATCTCATCCTCCAAAATAAATAAGGCAATAAGCTCAAATATTTAGACACTTTTGTTCTAATCAACACAGTTATTACATCTGCAGCACAGTTGCCACTCTGCATGGTCTTTGGGAACACAGATTCCAGAAAGCTGAAACAGTAGAATCTGTAGTACATGAAAATTTAAGCACAAGGTCTTTCCGTTTTAGTAGAGATTGTACAAGCTTAGGCACGTGTTGCAGGTTGGATAGGGGAATTGATATTACTATTTGCTTCCATTAAAGTAGACAGAAAACGTGAATCAGCTGTTAGGAGAAATTAAGTTAACCGATAAAATGAGGCATTGAAGTTAATCACAGGACTTCAAAAACCGAGTTCACTGGGAAGAATGGGAGAGAGGAGGAGAATGAGGAGGAAACTTTGCAAAGGTTAACAGGAGCTGGTCAGAATAGAGGGGACAAACTAAGGTGAAACTCAGGCAGATTCTGAGAATGCAAAGGTGATAAAATCTTGTACAAATTAAGTATATTTTTTTCTAACTGAATTGACCAATGTCTAGTATAATTTTATCATGAATTTAGTAATTTACAGTGGTGAATTTCAGTTGGATCTACCACTTTTTCTAAAATGATTTAGATTAAAATGCCATGGACAACCCAGGAAAATAGGGTTCGCCACTGCAGGCACAGTGGTGTAGCAGTTAGTGTAACACTACTACAGCACCAGCCTGGGTTCAATTCCCACCGCTGTCTGTAAGGAGTTTATATTCTCCCCATGTCTGCGTGGGTTTCCTCTGGGTGCTCCGGTTTCCTCCCACATTCCAAAGATGCACGGGTTAGGAAGCTGTGGGCATGCTACGTTGGTGCCGGAAACGTGGCGACACTCTACACAAAGATGCATTTCACTGTGTGTTTCCATGTACATGTGACTAATAAAGAAATCTTACCTTATTCTCCCATATTCCCCATGGTTTCCTTCATCTTGTTAGCTCAGATTTGAATCACATTCACTTTTAAATTTTACTCGCTTTCATTTCTATCATCTTATGTCTTTAAAAATTTCCCTTTATTTTGACCTTGTATACTCCCAACTCCTGATATTTTGACTTATTTTCTCTTTTTTTTCTGTCCAGCTAATTTGAAACAAATTTATGTTTTACTTCACTGAACCTTGTCTCTATCTAGTACATCATCCTCAACATTAACCCTTTATGATCTTTTTCTGTTCCTTCCTCAACCTAATTAGGAGGGTTTATGGGTTCACCATTTTTCATTATCTCCCAGAATTAAATGAGTTAATGCTTCTTTGCTGAACTGGAAACACTCTGATATGCATTAGAGGCCAGGACTATTTCCTAGATTCTGAGTGATACTTTTTATTGAAACACGATTACCTGACCTGTTCAAGTATGTAAGCTGCTGCCTTATTTTCAAACTACCTTTCCAAAGTCCTTGAAATATGCTGCCTCCTCCAAAATTTGTGACGATTTTTCTCATCTACAGTAATTGGAGAGCTCAAATGTGTGCATGGTGTATTTGAGATTTTTCTCAGACTTTGCACCATGTGCATAACAATACACGTACAGCCAATATATGCCATATGGTGATGTTACACACCATTTATACTACTCTGGTTTCCCCTCTAAAAGAATGAAATTTGATTAACAATGTCTACAAGTCTAACCACTTAACTGGGTTTCAAATCCTCTTTGATCTTCATAACTATATGATGTTATTGGTGTACCATCCATCTTGGAACTCATTGAAGATATCACTTCATGGCTCTCTTCCATCATGTTCTGTGTGAACTCTTCAACAACTGTAGGAGCGTTATCAAGCTCATAACCTTCTTCACTATTCTCTTGGTTATTTTGGGCTGAATACGTAAACCTTTCTGAATCTCTCATCAGTTCTTACAAGATGATTATTGAAACTATAAATCTGCATAAACACTCTGATATCTATTTTCTATTCTCTGACCTGCCTGGTTGGTCCCAGCACATGAACATCATCATGTAATTTGAATCTTTTCTCCTTATAGCATGTTTCATGGCGTTTGATTTGTTCCAACTGCTCTCCTTCTACCTTCCCTTCCAGATTTGGCTGAACCAACCTCAGGCCTGTCCAGATCTTTCTGTGTAACAGCATTTCTGCAGGGCTGCATCATGCCCTGAAATGTAGCATTTATCTGTAGCTCAAAATGAAATCTGCGAGTCTGTGGTGCATTGAAAGAGCAAATATGGCTTTCAGAACTTCTCTGTCTGAAGATGGATGATGAGTAGATACAGTATGTGGCAATGCTTCATTGCAATTCATTTTACAAACTGATCAAACTAGGGAAATTAGACCTATATTCTCTGGACTTTAGAAGAATGAGGGGGATCTTATGGAAACATACAAGATCCTTATGAATCATGATTGGATAAATATTGAGATGTTTCCACTAGTAAGGGGACATAGTTATGAGATAAGTGGGCAGGGGGGAGTGGGGGGTGGTGTCATTTAAAACAAGTGCAAAGAACTTCTTGTCCCAGGGGTGGTGAACCGCAGGAATTCTCTATCAGAGAGGGTTCTGGAGGGTAGATCCTTGGGGATATTTAAAGAGTAAATAGATTTTTGAAAGATCAGGGAATTGAGGGCTATGGGAAAATGGCACAGAGGAGGACATATGACCTGGAACAGATTAGCCAAATGGTGGGACAGGTTTAAGGGGCTGAGTGGCCTATTGCTGCTCCTACTGTCTTATGTTTTTATATTCTGAACTGAAATGACCTAAATTATGGATTATTATCTAATATAATATCTCAGGAAGATCATGTGTTCCAAAAATGGATCAGAGTTTTCTTTCACGTGTCCAGTGGTGATGCATGACCCCGCACACTTCACCTCTATATATTTTGAATGACTGCTAATATCTGCTAATGACTGCTAAGAAAACATGGACGTGCTGAAGTGACCCCACATTTGGAGCAGTACAGATTCTCTTTGATTATAAGCAAGGTCAAAACCTGTTACAAAAAGAGAAATCTGTTTTTATTTATATTAAAATAAAACAAATTCATTAAGGGAACAAGCATTTCACAGACTGTTTTGCTGATTTCACAGGGGCATATCCAAGAGACAGTGAGCAGGTACTTCTGGGGACCAGGAAGTAGATAGAAGGGTGACTGTCAGGGGAGAGAAGAAGAAAAAGAAAGTGAACAGGCAGACAGAGCAGAGGACCCCGGAAGCTGTTCCCCTCAATAGCGGGTTTTCCGCTTTGGAAGCTGTTGAGGGGGATGACCTGCCGGGATCAAGCAGCAGTAGCCGGGGCTCTGGCACTGGGACCAGTCCTGCTGCTCAAAAGGGAGAGGAGGAGAAGGACAGTAGTGATAGGGGACTCGATAGGCAGGGGAACAGATAGGAGGTTCTGTGGAAGTGAGCACGAATCCCAGATGGTATGTTGCCTCCCGGGTGCCGGGATCCGGGATGTCGCTGATTGGGTCCACAGGATTCTTGAGCGGGAGGGAGAACAGCCAGAAGTCGTTGTACACG
>JARFYF010000029.1:16013453-16024503 GCA_030265395.1 Rhina ancylostomus | reverse complement strand
ACTACATCAGATACAAGCCCAGCATGTCCAACCTCTTCCTTGTAGGACATTGTGCCCATTCCACGTATTGGTCCAGTCAACCTCTGAACTGCCTCTCATGCAATAGCATCCTTAAATAAGGGGAGCAGTATGCTACTGACTCCTCCAGATGAGGTCTACTAATGCTCGATGTAACTGATGTAAAACGTTTTTTGATTCAATTCGCCTAGAAATAGTAATATTCTGCTGGTTTTCCTAATTACTTGTTGTTTGTGTACACTGGTCACTTTCAAATTGTATACTGGGACCTGCAGTACCTTCTGTACTTCAGAACTCTCATCACTTAGATAATGTTTCCCATTTTCCCTCACTGAGAATGGACAACTTTATATTTTCCCATATACTTCATTTGCTAGATCTGTGCCCACTCACTCCACCAATCTATATCCCTTTGCAACCTCCCTTTGTCCTCTTTCGCATTTGATTGCCTACAGCAACTTTGTTTCATCAGCGAAGTTTAGTAACTGTGACTTCAGTGCCTTTTACAATTTACATAAATGATATGGATAAAATTGAAGCCACAGCACCAAGCCCTGTAGAACATCACTTGTTACTTCATGCCAATCATAATCAGAAGCACTAATAGGCCAGTAGCTGTTTAATTTTCTTCTTAAAATTTTTTGAGTTCTAACTGAAAGTGCGTGGGGGGGTGGCAGCGGGGTGGGAGGAGGAGGAATGGGGATAGATAACACGTTGGTTATGGCATCACTGGATTAGTGAGATCGACGAGCCTTTCCACTTCTGATCAACAGCCAGCTGGTCTTGCTAGGAGTTCCTGCATGATGGGACAGGATTAGAACTACTGTGGTATCCTGCAACGTTCAATAATCAAAATAAGCTGTGTGTTTATAATTGTCACTGGTAACAAAGTCTTTGACATTAATTAATGGTTTGTCAATTAGCAGAAAGGGAAATTGATATTCTACTTCTCGTACAAAACTTTAAAAAATGGGAGAATGATTTCTGGAAGAAACTTTGAGATTTTGCAGAACTTGCTACCATTATGTTTGGCTCTGAGGACAAACCAAGAATACTGTGTGTATTTTGGTCTCCATGCCTAAGGAAATATGGATTTATAGATTTAACATGGAAAGCTGAAATGAAAATACCATCTTGAGTGCATTATACCCCGTCATAAATCCCTCCAGGATGTGCTCCAGTGGCTATGAAAGAGAAACTGAAAGGCAAGTTTGAAAGACTGATGGGAGCAGAGGTCGTCATCATGTTGGTAAACATTCGCATGCCTTCGGTATTAAAGTTGGAGTATGTGAATATGCCAAACAATAAGGATCTATTTGAATTTGGGTGATCTGAAAAAAGGCACTGAAGAGGAATCATTAGCTGATGAAGGCAAATGAGAATATCCTACCAAATCTCAGCAGGCAAATACCCTCGGTGTGCTCTATTACTAAGAATGGATTTAACTTGCAGGTGGTGCAGTATAAATTCAGCAGATTAATTCCTAGGGATGAGGGTAGCCTGATGGTAGGGTAGAAAATAAGAAGCTATCTACTTGGGTTGGAGAGTCCAGACCTAGGGATGCAATGTCACAGGATAAGGGGTCAACCATTTAGGATCGATTTGAGAATTTTATTTTGCACAGTGAAGAAAATCTTAAGGAGTTTGGGGTATAAATGTGATGCATTTGGAGAATGGCCTGCATATTTGATTCCATATTTAAGGAAATGTACATGTATTGGAGGTGGTGCAGTGAAGGTTCACTCAGTTGATTCCTGGGATAAAAGGTATAGTGTATGATGAAAGATTGAGGAGGTTAGGCCTATACTTATTAGAGTTTACAAAAATGAGAGTGATCTTACTGAAGCCTGCGATTTATGAGGGTGATTGACAGGAGGAATTCTGAGAGTGTGTTTCTCTTGGATTCCTCAAACCTGAGGTGCAGGCTTATCCCTATCATATTGAATAGTTGAGTGCTCAAGGAGCAGTGTGGCCTTTTCCAGTCTTTAAACCTGCAGATGCCGGAAATACTATTAACCAGCACACTATAAAATTAAATAAGAACAAGTAAATGTTTAAAATTGCGCTAATTCCACTTTCCGTAAGGTTCCTAAGTGAACTTTGTTGACTTTCAACTGGTGGCAGAGGGGAGTTCGGAATGTTGAGCAATTTTTGGATGCTTTTCATCTATGGGGATGTTGTAGGTCAACTGCCATAACCAGTTGGAATCTTCTGCTGGTGAATTGGAAGAATGGCACTTGCTGGCAGTCTGTTTCAAGGCAGCAATGATACATTGTACATGCTTGCTCAGGCAAGAAAAGAGAATGTGAATTTTTCTTTCACTTTTTTCCCCCATGTGTACAATTCATATATAACGAGTTTGCTCTTCAGAGTTGCTTTCAGATTGCCAAGGACAAAGGGGATGAAAATAATCTTGGTAGTTCAATGGATAAAGTGAATATTTCTTCAACTTTGTATCACATCGCACTAATGGCAGTTTATTTACTGTATATATTTATGGATATTTTTTACTAGCATTGATTTTTGGAAAGTTGCCAACTAGTTATATTGCAAATCCCTTTTAATATACAGATTTTAAATTTTTTTTCCAGAATCTGTTCTTTAAAAGTGTCATCTTATTTTGTTTAGTTTTTCAATGCGGCCTTCAGTTCCTTGGAAATCTGGCAGTTGGCAATGAGGAATCTAAGGATGTCATATGGAAAAATGCCTTTCCAGATCTGTTCTTGTAAGTGTTACATCTGTGTAATTGTATGATCAGTTGACTCTGTTTTTGGTCTAGCATGGGATATCAAACACCATATTTCATGGATTTTGATTTGCTCATCAAGGTAAAAGAATGAGGAAGACCAAGGAATGATTAAAAAATCAAATTCATTCCACAAAACCAGAATAATTCACTTTTTCCCCTTGGGTACTATAACATATTTTCATCGTGCCTCTGGACCATGTTTTAACTTGCTGAAATAACTGGGTGGATCACTGGATGAGTGGCTTTGGCTAATGCTGTTTCTGTGTCCCCTGGGAGCATCATTCGTATGTGTTCCAATCACTGAAAATGTATTAGATCTGAAACAACATAGCAGTTGTTGAACTTTTAATGGAGGTTGGGCAGATTGTCTTCAGGTAAAAATATAAAAGAACTTCTACCAGCATAACCTTAACCCAACTTTCAGTGTGATGAGAGAACTTGTGTTGAAATTGGATCTGCAAAATTATGGCTGTAAGACGGGTAACTGATTTGTACAGAATCTTGACAGGTTTTTTTTAAATGGGCTTTTAAAAAAATTACAAAACACTATGTAAAAAAAACATTTTGTACAATGTGTAACACTTGCTGGTGGAGATTAGAAATCCTCCATTATTATTCCCTTCAGGGCAAAATTGGTTGGGGTGGGTAATTGGGGGTAACTTTCTGACATTTTGCACATTATTGCTCTGGCTTTAGAGTGTAAAAATCATTCCAGGATTAGAGTAAAACTCTGCTTCATATTGCAGAAGATAAATCCAGAAGAACTACATAGTTATTTAAATTCAAGCAACGGTAAGAATAAAAATTATGAAAATTTAAGTATTTGGTTTTCAGTTACCAACAGATTAGTTAACACTACAAAAGTTTATTGTACCTTCACATATTTTGGCTGAACTAATTTTTAAACATAACATCTATTGAGATCATGTGGAACCACTGCCTTTTCCTATTTTTAAGGTATTGCTGAAAAAAAGAGTTCCTATTTAAAACCCTAGAGTCTGGTCTCCTCCTTGCCTGCAGTGATGAGACTTGCTTTAGTTCATGTCATGAATGATGACATCTGGGATTATGTTAACAGCCCAGTAGCTCTTTGTTTTCCTTGGCATCTCTTCATGGTTTGGTGGAGCTGATTTAAATTGTTCTAGTCCCCTTTTTTGTTGTTGATGACATCGGGCCTCAACTAGTTCCTCTACTTTTGCCCACAAAGTTAGTACATTTTCAGAAACTGCCTCAACCAATTTCATAACATTATCTTTGGTATGGCTCAAGGATCCATCCTTTTCCTCTGTCTTCACATGGTTTATCTCAGATTCAATATTCCCAGGTGCAGCATGAGTTTCCTTTTGTATTCTGATACCTGCCTAACCCCACATCTATCCATTCTTCCATTTCTATGCTTTTGTCTGTCTTGTCCCATTTTACCCCCTCAACTGTTAATCTTTTTAATCTTTCAGTTGCCTAAAGGCTCAACTTCTTAAATAACTTTCTTGGAGTTTGTGATGTAAGACAAAGTTGAGTTAAAGGTGATTGTCAACAGCATGCATGTGAAAGCTGACTCCACAGATGTTGCTTAGCTGCTGCATGCAGATGAGGAAAGGGGTGGGATAAGGACAGATCCTCAAGAAAGGTGTGTTTAAAATAATGCCATTGTTGAAGTAAGGGCTGTCCCTTTGATCAAGAGAAAGGTTAGTTCCACTGAGCTGGACAGGTATTGGAGGAAGATGGTATGTTCACTCTACCAAAAGGGCGACAGGGACCTCGATTAGAGGGAATGTTGTTCATAAGTTCAGTTTGGAATATTGAAGTGTTGTGTTAGGGATGGAAACCTGATTGGAGAGCTTCAAACGTGTACTCTAAAGGTATAGTTGGACTTGTTTAAGGACATTGGAGGATATTGAAGAAGAATACATATACAAGTTCAGGCGGAATGATAATGGCTTTTTTCTTTGAAGTAGGAAATTGGTGCTGAGGGCTTGGAGAAATTGGTGAATTTAAAATGGAAACAGGATTAGAGGAGAGGGAATAAAATGGTTAGAGTAAGGAAGGAGCTAACCAGCTATTTCCATTCTCCTGCCCTTTCCCCAAAACTTTGCTTTTTTTCCCCAGATACACAACCAGTTCCATTTTTGGATGTTACAGTTAAACGTGCCTCCACTACAACCCTGGCAGTGCATTCCAGACACCAGTCACTCAATGCATTTAAATTTCCTCGTGTCACTTTTGATTCATTAACCAATAAACTTCATCCTATGACCCAGTTGACAACAATTTTGAAACCATTTATAATGTTACAAGCATAGATGTCAGGAAGAAAGCTTAAACCATTTTTAGGAGAGCCAAAATAAAGACAAGAGAAGTGGAGGAAGTTCTACATTGAGAGAGGAAGATTTATCTGGGCAAGAGGCCTATGTCAGTCACAGCTGAACAGATGTCTCCACTTTGAACTTGGAGGTACATTGTTGTACACCTCTTCCTTTTGTTTCCTTGAATTTGTGCACCATTCAAAGAGACCAGGAGCAGCTTAGAGGTGTAAAGAAACTGGTGGGCGTTTATTGCTGTTTGGCTTGATTTTAAACCAATCGGTGGTTTTGGCAGGATCAAATGGGATTTAATTGACCTTGCCAACATCCACCCTGTTCTGCTGGAGGAAATTAAATCTGTTGTTCATCTCATGCTCTCATATTCATACCTTGGGGCTGATTGACTGGAATGGGCGAATGGGCAAAAATTGACTGGAATGGGTGAATATAAATGTTTCACGGGGAACAAAGTATTAAATATGGAGGTGAGGAAGCGGTTAGTGAGAATTACCAGCTGCAGAATTATTGTGATGACTGAAAGTATAATGACTTCAGCACAGAGTTCAAGTTAATTCACTTATAAGTTTGACTTGTAAGTGAATTAACCTGACCTCTGTCACTGAAGATAAGACTGCTTCATTTTTGGTATAGTGCATCATATCCAATGTTTGAAATCTCCTCGGGCTGTAAATTCCAGTGCCTGGAATCTTCCTGCTCCACTGCAGCCTGAAAGCTTTGTACTCTGGCAGTTTTTCTATTAAACCATTTCCTTGATTATTAAAATGTAATGACTGCCTTAAAAACGTGTCCATGTGTGCTGGTTTGGATCTGTGACCATCTCCCTGTTCAGTATTTATTTCCCACCCTTGCCCTTGTCGTTAATTTCATTTTGTTGATTTGAAAGTCAATGGCATTTGCTAATTTATATCGAATGCCCTACAAATAGCTTATTGTCCACCTTTATTTAAATTTCTGTATTGTGTACACTGGGTTAAAGTTTTTAATTGATTTTGAATGAGCATTATAGGAAGGATGTGAAGGTATCAGAGAGGATCCAGATAAGGTGTAGAGCAATGTTTCTTGGGATGAGGGACTACAGTTGCAAGGATCGATTTATTTCTTAAGAGAAGGCTAAGGCGAGACTTGATGGAAGCATATCTTATGATGAAGGAAGGTTCTGGACAGAGTGGATGCTTTGATGCTATTTCCTTTGGAGGGGTCAATGACTAGAAGTCACAGGTATAAAGGAAAAGAAAAGTAAAAGTGGCATGAGGAAATTTATTTTTTAATGCAGCATGTGGTTGGAATCTAGAATGTATTGCCTGCTGATATGGTGGAGACAAGTTCCATATTTGCTTTCAAGAGGAAGCTAGATAAATATATGGTCAAGAAAAATTTGCGGTGGTCTGGATAAAGGGAGAGTAGGTGAAACTAGTCACTTTCTCTAGTAGAGAGCTGGCACAGACACCATGTGCCAAATTGCCGCCACCTATGCTGTAACCATACTATGATTCTATAATAAAATCTCATATCATGCTGACCAAAATATTTCCTTTTCCCAAGGCGCCACCTTTTTCTGATTACACACTTTCCATCAATGAAAGCCTGGTTATGTATTCATTAAAGTGTTACAAGTTACATTTTCCAAAAGACGCATGTTGGGATTCACAGTTCAGAAGGAAATACTACTTTTATGACAATAGAGCAATGTTTCCCTTCAAAGAAATTTATGAAGGTCTCTATATTAATTTTGAGTACCTGTTATTCTTTACTTGACAGACACTCATGTTCTGTTTTCATAATTTTGTCACAGGTTAAATTTAAATAAGACTGAGACATAGGAGCAGAATTAGGCCATTCAGCCCATCAAATCTGTTCTTCCATTCGATCATGGCGATGAATTCCAGTGAATTTATATGAATGAAATGGTTGTCTCTGCTCTGTTGCTATTTCTTTTACTCATTTTTAAAACTTGGACCGGTTTATATTACAGCTGATAAATTTGAGATTTATTTGGCAAGTAGGGCATGTGGTTTTAATTGATTTTCTTGGACCTGCATCTAAAATTTGTGTTTTCAATCTTTCCTAAGGAATTGTCTGAATCATTTGGATAAGAAAACTATTACCTATTGCTGCATGGTTCTGTTTACCTGCCTTAATGGTGAGAGAACAGCGGATCTACTCAACCACACCAAAGGGATTGAACTGGCTAAAACTGTTGTCAAAATCTGCAGGAAAGAGCCAGAACTGGACTGGGCGTATGTATTTTTTTAAGAAACATTTAACATTTTCTCTCAATCACCTGAGCAAGAAGACTCGGTGTGCAGCTTACAATTCTATCCCCTAAAACTTTGGCATTATTAAGTCCATTTCTCTATGGTCTTAATATGTACTGCACTGATTAGTAGCCAATTTCCTTGTGGGTTTTAGTTACAGGATTCTGAGCATTCTCTGGAACTTTTTATTGTTCATCAAGGTGAAGTTCCTAAATCAGCATATTTTATTTCTCTTTTACTAACTTGTCCTTCTTCATTGAAGCCATTACTCCTTGCTGGAGTAAATGTCACATAAAACCATTTTGCAGGCCATTCTGCAGATTCAAAAACAGACAGGCACACTGGGACTTGCAACCCTTTTTTCCCCAAGAAAACCCAGCAAGAAGACAACAGTGAAAGAAAGAAAATGTTATAGAGGTGCTACAAAAAAGAGGTGTTGTAGTCTTGGCAGTGCAGGGGAGAGGGAGACTGTTGATGCCCACAGTCAGCCATGTTGGATAGGCCATGTCGTCCACATGCCTGGAAATGGGCAATCTATTCTGTGCTTTGTCATGACTAAAGAATACCAGGAGGACAGATAAAAAGATTCAGTTATGTATTGAAAGACTCCTTGAAGAAATGCAACATCCCCACTGACTCCTGGGAATCTAAGGCCCATGACCACTCAAAGTAGAGATGGATCATTTGAAGTGATATTGAGATCATTAAGACCATGCATTGGGAGCACAGAGGCTCTGCATATGTGATAGAAGGAGTAGATTACCTCAGAAACTACCCACCCATCTGCCATTCTATGAAAGAGACTACAGTTCCCACATTGGTCTCATTAGCCACTTCACAATGCACAAAACTGGAGTAAAAGTGAATCATTCTTGTCCCTAAGAGAGCGAGAGGCTCTGGGTATTAGAAACAATACGGGAGAGAAAGGCTCCCAGGATTTAAAATTGAGAGAGGCTGCAAGGATTTAAAAACAGCATATAAGAGAAGAGGATACAATCCCCAGAAATTGGAACAATTGCACCTGATTTTTATGCACACACAGCTCATAACATCTATGTAGTACATAAAGTGATTGTGCCCATTTTCACTGGAACCATCACCCATCACAAAATTGACTCGGGTACTATTCACCTCTGCACAGAAAAGGGTTTCCTGATATGATTCATGCAGCAGGTGACCTCAAAAATGGGTATAACATCAATTTCTGGCTTTAACAGGATGTCATGGGCTTTTGGATATAGTTCAACTGAGAGTGCATCACACTACTTTGTAATAATGCCTTGGATTTGAAGGACATCTGAATGGCAGTAGCAGAACTCGCTGTAGGTTGTTCCAATACCATCACCAGTTTCTGCTAAAACTCTGTGATTTGAGTTATCCTGCACTTACTTGTGGGCAAATACTTGTGAAATGGGGGCCTCAGTAGTCACAACAACAGGAGATATTACCTGCAGAAGTAGGGCCTTGGATCACATAGTACACATGCCCAGCAAAGTGGAGCCTCTTCGTAAATACCATTTCCTTTCTGGACCTCTTAAGGAGAGGAAATTTGACTTTCTCAGAGAAGACCTCTGGCCTTATTCTCTCCACAGAGATAAAGATTGTCTTGGCTGTCAACTTCCTTGCCGCCAGATCATTTGAAAAACTGCAACAGTTCTCTGCCAGGTAACCAAGTGGTCACACAGGCATTCTGCTTAGAGGGATGACTTTATTTTCATCAGTTTTCAGCAAGGAGGAGGTAAATTTCTGGCATACCTTGAGTATGGTCTTTGTCTGCATTTGTGTGCTCACAGGGCTTCACTCGATAACTTATTCATCAATGGAAAAGGTTTCCACTCATTCAACATCCAATTGTTGCACAGCATCAGAAACATTTTTTCATGATTAATGCCATGTTTGTTGGTAGCATGTACAGTGTCATCTGCAATCAGCAGCATGAGGGATGCTGCCACTGCAAGGGGAAGAAATGACTCCCCTACAAAGAATGCTTCTGAACAGTTTGTGTAGTGAGAATTCCAGAGCAAGTGACCCACCACACAACAATCCCTATCAATCAGGTACTAATATAAGTTGAAGCTGCTAAGTCTACTTCACAGATATATGGGACTGGTATTGAAAAATTGCAAAAGCCTCACAGAATTGTACCTTACAAACAACATACCAGACTCCTTCACAGTGTTGGGATATGTCCTATCTCGCTGTCAGGAGAGGCCCACCAAAGGAAGGATGGGGATGAGTGGAGAGGTGTGTGAGTGGAGTAGTGTACAGATGGGAGGGAATAACTCTGGGAATCCTCAACATTGACTTCAGAATCCAAAAAGATGCATTGTTTTATGTCAAACATAGAAAAAGAAACCTTGATTACTCACTTCCTTTCAGTGATGAATTGAAAAAGTAGTAAAGGCGCTGAATATACTCTGATATTTAAACTAGCTAACTCTTGATGGATATCGCTGCCAGACTGGGTCTGAGCAGGTTGTGAATGACGGTTAAGCTTTCATGATCTTATCCTTGCCAATCTACCCATGACAAATGCATCTGTCTATGATAACATTGGTAAAAGTGACCACCCACTTTTGTGGAGACAGTCCAACCTTAATAATGAAGATTCCCTCCATCATATTGTGTGGCACTGCCATTGTGCTAAATCGGATAGAGTCAGAACAGGTTTGAGCAGTTCAACACTGAATATCTATGAGATGCTTATTAGCAAAAATTTACACCACAATTTTGTGACACTAGTATGTCTCTTACTTCACCAGTACTCTCTGGCCAGGGGATCAACCTAATTCAATGTGGAGTGCAGAAGATCATGCTAGGAGCATCACCAGGCACACATTAAAAATGAGGACTACATATGGGGGAAAAATAGGATGCAGTAGACAGTTAAGCATTCCCACAACCAATAGATTAGATCAAAGTTCTGTAGTCTGGCCTCACCTGGTAGTGAACATCAAATCACGAATAGGAGGAGGAGGATCCAAGAACATTCCTATTCTTATTGATGGTAGGGCCTAGCTAGTAAATGCTCAAGATGAGACTATAGCCAGAGACTAATGTGTATGATCCTTTTTGGCTTCCTCATGAGAACTACACTAAGACAGAAGTTGATCTTAAAACCAATTTGATTCACTGCACATGATATCAAGAAAGGGCCAAGAGCATTGGACAACAAAGGCTAATGGAAACAGATCACATCTGAAGATCTGTGCTCCAGAACTGGTGACACTGATAACCAAACTCCTCTGCAATTGAGCCTTGTAAATGCTTGATTTCAGGATCAATTCTTCTGTATTTTACAATGTGCTGATAGCCTTTTGGCATCAATGTGATCAGCAATTTTTAAAGTTATTATATAGTCCTCAACTCCATTTCCTTAAAATGGTACAAAGCATGTATTGTGCCAGCTCTGGCAAATAGCCTACTACAAAGTACTTGTCTAGGACACATTACTTGCCTATTAAACATACTGGCACTGTTCTTTTATTAAGCCCTTGTTGGTTTGGTTGTATTGAGCTACCATTATATTTAAAAAATGGGCATTCTATTCCTCCAGAATTCCTTGTTTATTATCACCAACCGTGTATGTATTGCTTTTACCTCAGAGCTGTGACTTTTGGAATTCTATACTGCATCAGGGCTCAGAAACAGAAATCTATTGTTTAAAATGTTATAACGTAATCTTCATAAAACAATGACTAAATGAT